>JAKSZU010000001.1:137935261-138322761 GCA_026018925.1 Tupaia tana
AAACAAAAGAAAACCGCAGCTCGTAGACTTTCAGTAGATCTCTTCAATGGAGAATTTACAGAGTGCTTGCCGTGCTTGAGTGAGCCGATAAATTCTCTCCTTTAGGAATCTTCTCTTGGTGGCTGTCTCACCTTGTTCTTGAAGCAACCAGGAATAGCGCTCTTTCTCCTGCAGTATCTGCATCATGGCTTTCTGTAACCAGTTGCCATTGTCTTGAAGCACAAAAAACTGAATTATGAATGGGATCTGGTTGGCAAGACGTTTACTGGTTTCCTGGAAAAGGAGGTAAGAAGGGTTAGCTGAAGAGGTCTTGGCCTGAGGCCTGTGATTGCAGAGAGGACTAGGGTCATTGGGTGCATGCCTGGCTGCCTTACTAAGTCCTAGTGAGCCTACCCACCTACAGTCCAGGGTGAAGGTTTTATGTAAACTGCCCCTTTAGTCTCCTAATCACTCCTCTGGCACTGAGAACCGCCTTGGTAGACTAGCAAGCCCATCCTTCCTTCTGGTCATCCTAGCCTTCCCAGGAGCTCTTCCCCCTTCCCTTAGGAGAGACCCTGCGGCCCCTGACGCCCCTGATGACTCTGAGAGTAGATCGGGACCTGCTCAGTCTCTCTTCATTCCCTGTCTTCATGGGCATGGCCAGTTTGCATGGCATGGTCCAAAGGCTGTGTAACTCCACACTCTATTCTTTAAGAGCTGGGCTTCTCTGCAGTTTAAGAGTGACACCCCCCCCCACCCCCGTGCACCCTCAGACTTGCACACTGGATGGACGTTCAGAAGCCACAGAGTTGATAGGGTTGCAAAGACTCAGAGAAGGAATTTTCATTCCTGTGTGGTGGAGTTGGTGAGCCTGAGGCACGTTGAGAGCTGAGTGCCTTTCCAAACTGTAAGGAAAGCTAAATTCGAGCCAGCATAGTTCAGGTGGGTGGTATTTTGCTCTGTTCCGACAATAGTAATTTCAGAATTCATGCAATTGTATAAAATATAAGGAACATTGGAGTCAGAGTGAATTTTGAGTACATACCTCCACAAGGTTCTTGTAAAATTATAAATGAGACAATATATGGGCACTTTAGCTCAGTACAACAGGACTTAAACCATCATAGTGGTACCTCGTTTGTCCCTCCAACAAGTCCCCCTGGTCCAGAACACCTGACTCTCCACTTGGCAAACTGCAGAGCGCATGGATCCTGTGCAAATGGGAGCTCACCGAGAAATAGGCATTCAGGTGGACGCCGATTTCCGTAATGGACGAAACTGGAGACGAATCATTTATGACACAGGAATTCGGCTGAATATTATGTGAAGGCTTCCCCAGGGGGTTAAAGAGCTCTTCCCGGACTTTCTTCAAAACGACACTGTAAATCTGATCTTGGCAGTAAACCAGCTGCTCCATTTGGAACTGAAGCTGGATTATGTTCTCTGCTTTTTCTGCCTGTTTTATTTTTATGTCTTCAATTTTGCTCTGGTTAGATGAGAAAGATGAACAGGTTACTTTTTTTTTTTTTCTTGTTTAAACAATTTAGCAAGTACTATGGGGTTGGACCCAGGATTAAAAGTATTCCATGACTGAGGCCAGCAGGTGGAGTGGTAAAGGTACTGGACTTCAACATGGCTAACCACAGTTCGAGTCCCAGACCTGGTGGCTTACTTTCTCACTTTTCTTCTCTCTCATTCTCACTACCTCTCCCTGGTGAGCACACATGCCCTGTAGCAAATTTTAAAAAAAAAATAAATTAAATTAAATTAACAATTCTAAAGAAATAAGTAATTCATGATCAAAAAAGGTCTAAGGGTTTCCACGGTGATTTGTAGACAGTCCCACCTCCCCATCTTGGCCCTTCTCATCCATCCTGCATGCACGTGGCCAACCTGTTCCTCTCCCACCTCCCTCCCTCTCTGCCCTAGGCCCTCACTACTCCTCACACCACCACCTTCCCGCTTATCCCTCAGGTCTGGCCTGTTTTCACGAGGGTGTCAGCCAGTCGTGTGGCTCTACTTTGCTTGAATTCAAGCCTTCAAGGACTCCAGCACTAATGAACACTATGGGATAATAATTTGTTTTACTCATTTTCCAGAAATCCTAAGACTTCTACCTCACTGCCAACACAGTCAAAGGCATTCTGGGAAAGAAAGAGATGACAGAGCAGAGTCGTTGCCATGAACTAAATCTTTGCATCACCTCAGTTCATAGGTCGAAATCCTTATCCCCAATGTTAGGAGGCAGGACCTTGGGGAGGTGATTAAGGCATGAGGGGGGGGGGCTCTCACACATGGGACTAGTGACCCTTATAAAACCATCTATGGGCCAGGAAGCAGTGCTTAGCCAGACGCTGATCTGCCGGCACCCCAGTCTCTAGAACTGTGAGCAAGAAATTTCTGTTGTGTATGAACTACCAGGTTTATACTGTTTTGATACAACAGCCAGAACTAAGACAGTCACTTTTGGCTTTTGAGTTTCAAACAGGCTTTTGTAAACTGAGGGCAAAAGCAGAGACTTGAGGGGATGGTGAGTATCACAGATGCTCGTTTTCTTTGTGGAGTACAGACCCTCTGAAAGGCTTGAGGTCTGAGAGCAGAAGTGGCCTGTGCCTTGCTTCCCAAGTTTTGTGACATGGAAGGTGACAAGATCCTCAGACGCTGACGAAGATCAGAAGGAGCAGGGTCCAAACTGGAGGTGGGCGGTGTGAGCTATGGTCCTGGAGAGCCCATGAGCCCACGCATAGTGCAGGGGGCTGAGGCAAGGCTGTGTCTAGCTAAGGGCAGCACAAAAGAGTCGAGTCCTTAGCCAGTGCCAGAGCGTCTAAGGTCTGAGAGGGGACTGGGCCTGCCAATGGGATGCTGCCTGTGTCTTGGCAGGGCTGAGCGAGTATTCAAGGGGCTAGCTCTGTGGTCAGGAGCCCTAAGGGCCCAGAGGTCTGATCGTCAAGGCCCAGGGAGGAGGACAGACATCTCAGAAGCCACCAGCCTAGAGGAATGGCCATTGAAGACAATGAGGCCCTCAGGACTCAAACACTGCACCTGAGAAGGTTAGTGAGAGTCAGATCGAGACTTTCACTAAATGGCAAAAGTTGTAAAAGGAGAAACTAAGTTGTGCTATGCAAACATGACAGAAGTGCTCCTTCTGGCTCATCTGAATCGTGGAATGAGATTTAAGATCATTAGCCCATGCCTGACCAGAGAGGACTGTAATGTAGAACCCAGGTGAGAGCTCAGACATCCCCCTTTTCCCTTTTAAAAATGTACTATTGATTTTTATGAAAGAATAGGGAAAGTGAGAGATAGATGGGATGTATGTGGTTCTTTTTGTTTTAGAGAATTTTTTTGCCATAGGGTGTGTGCCCTTGCTGGATACACAGAGAGACTGAAAGCAAGAAATCATCCCCCAGAGGTGGTGGCCATTCGGCAACCCCCTCTCTTCCATACTCCTCTCAGGTTTTGGGGCATGCATACACATACACCTGGCATGAATTCCAAGCTGCCAGGTCCAGGACTTGAACCACACACAGTCAGTCATGTGGGAGTCCAGTGCTTTAACCAGTAGATCATCTGCTGGCCCCATAGATAGGATGTGTTGTTGGTTTTTTTTTTTTTTTTTTTTTTTTTTTTTGGAGAGGTTTTTGCTATAGGGCGCGTGCGCTCGCCAGACAGACAGAGAGAAACAGAGAGATAGAAAGCGAGAAATCACCCCCGGGGGGATGGCCACGCCGCAATCCCTTCTCCTCCATTCTCCTCTCGGGATCTTGGGCACGCACGCACATGTGCCCGGCGTGAGTTTAAGCCACCGGGTCTGAGACTCGAACCGCGGTCGACTACGTGGGAGTCCAGCGACATAGCCATTACGCTAACTGCCAGTCCCAGGATGTGTTTTTAGTAGGGTCTTGCCGTGCCATGATCTGCCTGCCCAGGCCTCCCAGCTAGCCAGGAGCACAGGTGTGTACCCCTGCACCTGCCTTTTAGATTGATCGGGGCACTGACTCAGGCCTCCCACATGGCCCAGCCTTGTTCAGTAGTGCCCCACAGCCTGTGCCAGTGCAGTGGACCCTTCTCTTCCCTTTACCAAGTGATGGTTCAGGACAGAGTTGCTAAGTGGAAATCTGTAGGGCTGTGGCAATATTCTGATATAAATTTTTGAATAGGACTAGTAGACAATGTTGTTCTTTATGCTTGAGAAAGATTCAAACTACCAGACAGTCACTGGGTACTGACTGGGGCTATCATCATCAAGCCCAGTCCTGTAAGACCTTGCAGAACCTAGAGCAAGGTGCCATGCCTAGCTTATTTCTCCCAGGGTGTGAAGACCAGCTCCTGACCAGTAGCAAAGCAGGCAGTGTTCCTGGGGCCACCAACCCAGCCATGCAGCCCTGCAATCCTGGCCTCAGATTCTCAAGCAACAGTAACCATCTGACTTCTTTCAAAAGTCAGACTCATAGCCAAGTGGCTAGCAAATGAACTCTGGGTGGCTTACCTGGGCTGTTCTGTTAAGGTTAGCAAATTCACCAAAATTATTTTGGGCTGTGACAATGAAAGCTTGCCGGACAAGTTCTGACCAAAGAAAGAAAAAAAAAAATCCATAATACAGAAATAGGAATGAAATGCATTAAAGAGGCTTATGATATATCAACCCCATTCCAGAAGGCCAGTCTTAAAGAGGAGAGGGTGGTACACACTTCTAAGAACCCAGCTGCCACCCACCTTGAGTAAGGAGCAGGTCTCATGTCTTCTGCCCCTTCATGGGGTGTCTCTGATCCATACTTGGCATCTGCCCACCTTTCAATAGCTGCACCAAGGACTGTGTGTGATAACTTAAAAGCTCAGTCCTTTTACCTCCCTCCCCCAAAGACAGGGGAAGCCATTGTTCCACCCTACCCCCTCACATGCTTGATGGACAGTGACAGGAAGTCCCTTCCTCACTCCAGTGCAGCGCTTTCAAACTTGTTTTGTTTTGTCTTAGAGTTTTGCCATAAGGTTCATGCACTCACCAGAGAGAGACAGTGAGAGGGAAAGTGAGAAACCAACCCCCAGGGTAGATACCCATGCCACATTCCCTTCTCCTCCATTCTTCTCTTGGGATTTTGGGCATGCATGCATGTGTACTTGGCAAGATTTCCAAGCCACTTGGTTCAGGACTAGAACTGTGGTTAGCCATTTGGGAGTCCAGTGCCTTAGCTACTACGCCACCTGCTGCCTCTCAAACTTCTTATTTGAGATAAGGTGTCACTATGTCACTATCCTCCTGCCTCGGCCTCCCCTGTAGCTGGGACTTTATAGTCTCATGTAGCCTGGATTTTAGTGGGTCTGGGAATTGAACCTGTGCTTCTCATGTAGCTTCGGCCTACTATGTAGCAGCATGTACTACTGTGCTTGGAACCTCTCAAACTTTAATGTATCTTCAAATCACCCTGAGACCTTGGAACAAGCTCTCATTCAGAAGATCAGCATCTGTAGTTCTGGGCAGCCCCAAGCTGAACTGATGCCATCAGCCTGGGGACTACACAGAGTGGCAATCTAGCATGCTGGAGAGGAAGTCTGCAGACAGTGCTTGATCATCATTTCTCTGTGGAAGGCCCTGAGCGATCCGAAAGTCATGCATGCCAGGTACTCACCAACAATTTTCTGGAGCATGTCAAGTGCAGGGTTGACCAGTTGTTGGATGTACTGCTGCACGATGTTCTGGAACGTCTTATAGTTGACAAATCCTGGAAGCTCTTTGCCACGATACTGCTTTTCATATTTCGAGACTTCTTCATGAATAATATTTTTCACTGCAATGTGAAACAAACCACCATGGTGAATTCTAATACTCCCGCAGACATTTTATTGTGTAAAGATCTTTTAAAAAACTTTATTTCTTCCATGAGCAAGAAAGACTGTCTGTCTAGACAGTGAGACAGTAACTCCAACAGGGTCTCCATGCTGCAGTCCACCCCAGCCTCAGCAGCCTCAGGTCATGGGCACACACGTGCCCAGTGTACTCAAGGAGTCTCTGATCGCAAACCTGGAACCTTCCCATGTGGGTCCGTTAGGCAGAGTGTCTTGTTACTGCTGCACCACTGTCTGGACCCTCCATAGACATTTTAAAGGTAGGTGCCGTTGCTTCTCATGGCAGCCTGATGCAGTGTTTCAAAATGGAGTTTTGTTCATCATGAAAAAATATCATGATCTGATAATGCCAAAAAATATTCATGATCTGATAATGACCAGGTTTAGAGAAGATTACTGTCCCCCCTGGGGGGTTTGATGTCTCTCTCTGTCTGTCTGGCGAAATAGCAAAAATCTCATGAGAAATTCTATGAAAATGTTTCAGTTAAGAATCATTACCCCAGGAGAGAGTTCGGGGTTTAAAACTGTTAAAAAATATCTGATTAGTTATATGAAAATAGAAACAAAGATTTCTGTTCTACTTACAGACCTCCCAAGCATGCACCCAAAGAGACTAGTGCTGATCTGACCAAACACAGGTACAAGGACACTATCAACACACACACACACACACACACACACACACACTGGCACCTGGGCTGGAGCACGAAGACAGAGCTGTGCTGGGTGAAGCAGGGGGACTCTTGCCAAACTGTGAGTGTCTGATCTTGTATTAGGGGCAGAGAGAGGGAGGAGTCAGGGTAAGTTGACCTGGATGTGGTTCAACAGTAACAAAGAGCTGCTCCTTTGAGTCTTGTCTTCGTTTATTGCTAAAACCAGATTATTGTACCCTCCACCCTTCAGGGGGCAGAGGGGGCGGATGATTTCATGTGCCCCATCCCCCCCCCCCCCCCAGCTCCTGACAGCCTTGCCTCTCTGCCTCCACACCACTGAAGTGAGAAATATCCCAGGTCACCTTTTCTACCAAACTGCTCCTTATCAAGGCACCATGTCTGGTGCATCTGTGATGGCCACACGGCCACCACGTGGTCACTGAACACTGCAGTGGCTGGAGAGCCTTCGATGGGGCTGGCTCCCGGGTCATCAGGAGCCCTGGCGTTGGTATAGGCTCTCCTCCCAAGTCCCCTGGGTTGCTTGCACACTTCTCAGATGGATGTCAAATGACAATTAGCCTCGAAACAAAAGAGCAAGAAGAAAGTCGAGGCGGTGGAACTGCTTTGTGTTGAGTTGGGGAGCATAGTGCTCCCCAGGGAGGAGTCTCCATCATTGGGAAGCAGCTCCTGATTCCTAAGGGACCCATTCCTTGGGCGGGCACATTCAGCAATTTGCACACTTTTACATGCCGGAAGTAGCTTCTGGTGTCCATAAATATGACATCACTTTTAGGGGAACCCCACCCCGGGACTTACCTTTCTGGGTATTGGCTGCAAGAACAAGTACCCAGTTTTTAAACTCCTCTCGGATTTTGTTATACAAGCGGGTCTCCTTCTCCTTTACAATTTCTTCTCCTTCTACTAACTTTTCAACGTCCTGATTAAACACCTTAATTTTCTGAAAGTGAGATAAAGTCATTAGTCTGTGTCGCAGTCAAAGAGCTGAGACCCAGGCAGCATGTGCGATGCCAGGGCCGGGGAGGGCAAGGTGACGACCCACCCAAACACCTCATCTCCCAGGCGAGACAAAGGAAGAGTACACGTCCACTGGTGGGAGCACGGTGGGAGTGCTGCCTCCAGGCGGTTTCTGTGCCTCGGGGTCACGTGGAGCTCGGTGGAAAGTCTCACCTCGATCAGAAAGAACATCTTGTCGGCTTCCTGGGTGGGGATGTCGGCTCCACACCGGCGCAGCTCCTCTGTCGCCCCCTGGTGGCGCTCCCTGATTTCACTTTCCAGCAAAGGGAGTGATTTCTGAACAAAAGGTAATTGCAAAGGATGAAATGGTGTCGCTTACTCAAGTAAGCTGACAGGTGTAGAATCCCACTTCAAACCACTCAGGAGGCATTCGCATTTCTCCGTACGAAATCTGTTAAGATGGAAGCTTTTTAAGGAGCCTAAAGAAGGCAGGTCCCTACATGCTATGGGTATATACAGTTTGTACCTACAGGCAGAAATACAATAACTGTTGTCCCTCTGAGCTTTCAAATGATCAATATCATAAGTGAGTCTTGATTTTAGTTTTTCAAAAATTAATTGAAATATTAAACATTTTAAGTTAAAATATTCAAGTGTTCAGAAAAAGTTACCAAAGAAGTTAGCAAAATACAACACATTTTTGCAAAATATATATGTCTTTTTTTCTCCCCCAATTTGACAGAATACTATTTTCAGAGCTCTCCTCTGAAAACTTGGAGGATTTTACCAGAATCAGTAGTCCTCAAAATATATTCCCGAGGTCACGTAGAACGTAGAAAAGTGAAATCATGAGTCCCACCCAGGACCTGCTGAAGTCAAAACTCAAGCTGGGCCCAGAGCCCGAGTTTTCACAAGCTTTCCAGGTAATTCTGGTGTGTACTCAAGTTTGAGAACCATTAGATCCTTCCAACCAAATAATCTCTGAGAATATGCTTTCTGGCTCAAAGAACTCATAGCTTTTGTCAGATACACCATTTAGCATGGACTAGGACACAGACCTGGGAATTATCTCTGCTCTTAGAGCCAACATCAATCTGACCATTTCGTTAGCTCAACCTCATGGTGAAGGTTTGGATAAGTACTACAAATATTTTGTCTCTTAAGTACTAAGTTGCAGTTTTCCTTAGTTAATGATGAGACAACTTTGCAGTTGTCTATGTTTGAAAATCAACCAAAAAAAAAGGATTTATTTGTTACAAACTCATTTGTAACAAAGTTTGAGACTGGGAAAATGTTTTTATATTGTGAAGTATTAACTTGTTGAAAAAAATGAAAATTATTTGCTCTCCCACTGCCTGCTTTTTTACTGCTAAACTGGTATGATAGTTTCCTTCTCTCCCTTTTACTTCCCTGAACTGATTCCACTCTCCTGCAACACTTGGCAATTGTTGCCTCTCCCAGGCCAGAAGCTCTCCTGTGGGCCTGTGCCCATGGCCGATAGGTTTTCCTAATGGGCT
Organism: Tupaia tana; assembly: GCA_026018925.1. Taxonomy (NCBI): domain Eukaryota; kingdom Metazoa; phylum Chordata; class Mammalia; order Scandentia; family Tupaiidae; genus Tupaia; species Tupaia tana. Next base: position 137,944,230 of record JAKSZU010000001.1, read on the forward strand.
TGTTAGTTGGTGTGCGGCAGCTCAGTGGGGCATCTTAGCCAAGTCAAGAGAGAGTGACCAGGCAGGCTGCAACCTTTGGAACTTGTAGGCCAACCCACAGACTCACTCTGATGTGTGCGATGAGCTCGGCCGTAAGTCTTTCTGCCAGATGGGGTACTGTGGCCTTCTTTTCCTCCAGGAAAACTCTGAAACACGACAGAGCACTTGTGAATTCAGGAAAGACCCATGTGACTATTTTTTCTGGACTGGGCTTTGTAAGTGGCAGGAGAGCTCGGCGCCCTGGGCTGAGGTACGCAGTCAGAAGAGCCAGCTGCAGCCAGGTGATGCCACAGTGGGAATGGAACTAGACTCACACAGGAAGGTCCTGGGTTTGTGTGCACATGGGCCCATGCACGCATGCCCATGATCCAGGCTAGCTAAAACTGGCAGTGGATTGTGGCGAGAAGACCATTGGGGATACTTGTCTCTCTGTCTCTGTTTCTCTCTCTTATGGAAGAAGAGAGAGAATAAACTTTTAAAATAAACTTTAAAAAGAAAAAGAAAGGCCAGGTGATGCATGAGAAAGACAGCTATTGCCCATAGGGCCAGCCTATATCCAGGTAGTCATGGCCTGGGCAGCTCCATCCTTTTTTTTTTTTTTTTTTTGAAAGATTTTTGCTGGGACCAGCAGTTAGCATAATGGCTATGTCGCTGGACTCCCATGTAGTTGACCACGGTTCATGTCCCGGACCCAGTGGCTTAAAACTCACGCCAGGCGCGTGTGTGAACATGCCCAAGATCCCGAGAGGAGAACGGAGGAGAAGGGATTGCGGCGTGGCCATCCCCCCTGGGGGTGATTTCTCGCTTTCTGTCTCTCTGTCTCTCTCTGTCTGTCTAGCGAGCACACACGCCCTATAGCAAAAACCTCTCAAAAAAAAAAAAAAAAAAAAAGAAAGATTTTTGTTATAGGGCACATGTGCTCATCAGAGATACAGAAAGTGAGATATCCTTCCCCCAGGGAGGATGGCCATGCCTCAATCCCTTCTCCTCCAGTCTTCCCTTGAGATCTTGAGCATGCACAAACATGCACCCAGCATGAGTTTTAAGTCACCAGGTCCAAGACTTGAACTGTGGTTGACTATGCAGGAGTCCAGTGACGTAACCATTACACCATCTGCTGGTTCCCCCATTTTCTCTTTTTATCATCCCAACAAACTCACCTTGTGTATAAGAAAACAATACAAACCTACCCCATAAAGGCTAAGCAGATTGCCCAAAGTAATTTTTCTTCTCTCTCTCTCTCTTTTTTTTTTTGGTTTGTTTAGGTTTTTGCCATAAGGTGCGTGCACTCACCAGAGAGACCCAGAAAGAGACAGACAATGAAAGAAAAGTGAGAAATTATTCCCTGGGGGGATGGCCATGCAGCAATTCCTTCTCCTCCATTCTCCTCTTGGGATTTTGGGCACATTTACACACATGTCCAGTGTGAATTTCAAGCCACCAGATCTGGGACTCAAACCATGGTCAGCCATGTGGGAGTCCAGAGCCTTAACCACTATGCCATCTTCAGGCCCCTCATTTTTTATTTTCTTTTCCTTTTTTAAAAAAATAATTATTAATTTAATTTTATTTATTATTATTATTTTAAATTTGTTATATGTCATTTGTACTCACCAGAGAGAGACAGAGAGAGAGAGAGAGAGAGAGAGAGAGAGAGAGAGAAAAAACAAGCTGCCAGGTCCCAGACTCAAACCGTGGTTGCCATGTGGGAGTCCAGAGCCTTAACCAAACATCACCTGCTGGCCCCTTCTTTTTATTTTTTAATTGCCAGAGTGTGCACTGATGAGAGAGAGAGAGAGAGAGAGAGAGAGAGAGAGAGAGAGAGAATCCCAAAAGGGCATGATCACACCACGAATCCTTTCTCTTCCATTTCTTCATCCTGTCGAGATTTTGGACACATGCCAGACCTGTTTTTCAGGCCATTGGAGATAGGATTCAAACCACAATTGACTATGTGGAATCCAGCTCCCTTAACTATTAGGCTATAGAGCCTAATAGTGTATTTTATGTATGTATTTATTTACTTTTAGAGAGATTTTTGCTATAATGGTGCGTGTGCTTGCCAGAGACACAGAGAGAGTCAGAGAACAAAAAGCGAGAAATCACCCTCCAGGGGGAATGGCCTTGCCACAATCCCTTCTCCATTCTCTTGGGATCTGGGGTACATGCGCACATGCACCCAGCATGTGTTTCAAGCTTCCGGGTCTGGGACTCGAACTGCAGTTGATCATATGGGAGTCCAGCGACATAATCATTACATTATCTGCTGGTCCCCCATTATTTTCTTTCTTATAACAAATATGTATTGGTGCTTTCTGAGTGTCAGGCACATTGCTGAGGGCTTTTCAAATATTAACATATTTAATCATTTAACAACCCATATTAGAGGGAGGAAAGCTGAGGCACAGAGAGGCTAAGTAGTTTGCCAGGCAGTCTGGCTGTGGAGTATTTGCTATCAACATGGATTCCAGAAGGACAGGCTCCTGTTGGATTGTTTTTTCAGTATTGAGCCCGGCACCTCTCTCTGCAAGGGCTGGCTCTTAACAGACGGGCACTCAAGGATTTAGACTCAGTTGTTCAACAACAAAACCCTTCAACACACTTTCTCATGTAAGGTGACAATATTCTCAAAGCCTTTAAGTAGTGTTTTTTAAAGTGTGAACATTGGTATCAGCCTCCACTGGGAACTTGTCTGGAACATTAACTCTTGGGCTCCACACTAGACCAGGGGACAAGGTAAACTAGATTTGTGAACTCTAGAAGATTCTGTTGCTCACTCAGGGTTGAGAACCATGGCTCTGACTATGATGGAATCTTCTCTCTGCTCGGTGAGGAGTTTCCTTCACATAGCCCCAGTGCTGTAGAAACCATTTTGTTTCTTCCATTTAGGCCAGAAGCAGAGAGAATGAAAGAAGAAACTGAGAGGGTATTAAGTATTGATTGTTGGTGCGCAAAGACCTTCATGCATGTCATATTTTTAATTCCATTAGTCTAATCTTCATAATCCTGTGAAGCAGTAGTGGGAGCCCCTTGAGTAGATGAGAAAGCGAAAGCTGCAGAGAGAATGACCCATTCCCAAGACACACAGTTAGCAAACCTGGGCTGTCTCAATTCCTGTTCCCACAGTGTCTCCCTGTAGCAGGCATGACCTCGGTCTTAGTGTCCACTTCCGCAGTGTTCAGGAAGAGCAAATTCCAGAATAAAATGAAAGAAAAGTGCCCAATTTCAAGGGAAAAAAATGCCAGAGTTCTGCAAACTGCAGAGTCTCTCTAGGGTAATTTATATTTAATAAAACCAGTTAGTTTTTGGGCTCTAAACAGGTGGAGGTTTCCACAGCACAGGTTTTAATGTGTATCACTGATGATGACACAGGTTCTGGATGATAGGAGACCTCTCTTTAGTCCTGTTTCCATTCACCATTTGTTTAACCTCATTGTCTTTATCTACGAACATGGAAAGAACCTCCACTGCCTTATGTGTCTCTCAAGATCTTGTAGGACTTAAAATGAGAAAGTGGGGCCCAGATGGTAGTGCAGGAATAAAATGCTTTATTTAATGATTTTTACTGATAAGGGACAGTTTGGGGTTCATATCCAAAGACCTCCAACCATGTATGCCAGGTATACATGGACCATGGTCTGGCGCTGGCCGAGTCTGGGGGTGGATCATGGCATAAGACCCTGTTGGGAATGCTGTCACTCTCTCCAGGTCTCTTGCTCATGAAAGAAATAAATAAGCAAACTTGTAAAACAAAACGAGGGGGCCAGCAGGTGGCATGGCAATTAAGGCACTAGACTACCACAAGGCCAACCACAGTTTGTGTTCTAGACCTAATGACTTGATGTCTTACTTTCTCTCTCTCTCTTTTTCTCTGGTGAGTGCATGTGCCCTATAGCAAATTTAAAAATAATGATAATAATGAAATTTAATAAATAATTCTTAAAAAGAAAAACCAAGATGTAAAAGCAAATAAAAACATTTCAGGAAACCCAAGTGCTCTATGTTTCACATAATATCACATTCTAATTTTTTTTTTAAGTTTTTGCCATAGGGCGTGTGTGCTCACAGGAGAGGCAGAAAGAAAGAGACAGTGGGGGAGAAAGTGAGACATCACCCTCAAGGGAAGATGGCCATGATACAATCCCTTCTCCTCCATTCACCTCCTGGGATTTTGGGCGTGCATGCACATGTGCCCTCTTTGAGTTTCAAGCCATTGGACTTGAACCATGTGGGAGTCCAGTGCCTTAGCCACTATGCCACCTGCTGGCCCCTCATATCACAATTTTTAATCAGGGTCATCATTAGAGACGAAGAAACAATCACTTGTTTATGTAAGTCAATACATTTAACACTAAAGGCAGGGATAATTGTATAATTATTATTAAAGTCATCATATACCTTTTTTTTTTTTTTGGAGAGATTTTTGCTATAGGGCATGTACGCTTGCCAGAAAGACAGAAAAAGACAGAAAGTGAGAAATCACCCCCAGGGGGGATGGCCACGCTGCAATCCCTTCTCCTCCATTCTCCTCTCGGGATCTTGAGCATACACACACGCACCTGGTGTGAGTTTAAGCCACCAGGTCTGGGACTCAAACCACTGTCGATTACATGGGAGTCCAGCGACATAGCCATTACGCTAACTGCTGGTCACGTAAAGTCATCATAGACTTTTATATACAATTTAGTTATCATCTTGGCCAATTCTGGTAGGTGGAGAAGGGTTTCATGGTGCTTAATTCCAGGGCTGTCCTAAAGAGTCTTACCTGAAGTGTGGATGTGATTGGAAGAACGTCAGTTCTTTCCTGGTTGCCTCTGCCAAGCTCAGCTTATTCATGATCTCCTGCTGGCCCCGGCACTTCACTATCATGTAGCCTTTCTTCAGCGGGAACGTGAGGTTCTGCAGCACATTCATGACACATTTTTCAGTGCCTTTATCCAATAGATCTGGTTTGGTCAGGATCCCTGTGAGAGGGTTACAGAAGGGAATGGAAAGGTCAGGTCCACCCTTGTATATATCTGAACACCGCTAGGCAATGGGCTCCTTTTTTGGTCAGAATCCATGAAGTTCTGTAGCCTTGGTCCCCCAGTGCCTGACAGATATTCATCCCCATCGTTGTCACCTCTCACTCCTTCCTCTTATTTGTGTTTTCTTTGCCTCACCTACTCATCCTCTTGCTCAATTCATTCACAGCCTTATATAATGTATTTAACAAATATTCCCCAGATGCCTGCTGGGTGCCAGGCATTGGGGCAGCACATCATCACAAGCTGGCTCCATCCACCATGGTTCCAGAAGACCTTGTTCCCTACTGTAAGGAGGATCTGGGCCCCCTTTCTAGTGTCTCCTGCACAGACTCATTCTGACCCCCTCTGTGGGCAGCTCCTTTCTCCTTCTCCTCTCTGCTTTCCTCTTCCATTCTTTTGCACCCCACCTCCCCTTCTTGCTCTTGTTGAAATGAAAGCTTTGAATTCCAGGTACCTATTTTGCTGGTGGTCTTTGATTGTCAAATTGCTGCTGCATCTTCCTAGTTTATTGGCAACCTGAAGGTTATACTCTGTTATATTGTCTTTAGTTTCAACTTGTAGTTAAGTCTAGCCATCTCGTCTACTGTTCCCTGACACTTCCCTGGCACGCCAGTTATCAACTGACTTTCTCTTTCTGTGTTAATCTTTTTATTACCAAAAGTTGTTGCAGAAGAACATCATCTCTGTATTCACTAGAAGTTTGAATAGGGGCCAGTAGGTGGCATGACGGCTGAGGTACTGGTTCCTATAAGGCTGACTTCACAGTTTAAGTCCCCAACCTGGAGGCTTAAAACATGCTGGGTGCATGTGTGTACATGCCCTAAATATTAAAAGAATGGAGGAGAAGGGATTGTGGTGTGGTCATCACCCTTGGGAGATGATTTCTCACCCCCTCCCGACCTCTCTCTCTCTCTCTGACTCTCTGGTAAGCACATGTACCCTACAGAAAATTTAAAAAAATTAAAAAGTTTGTGTGAGCACAGCCCTACATGTCCATAACAGAGCCAAGCAGTCTCTGAATCTACTTTTCTAATTTTTACAAGTAACAGAAAGGAACTTCCACTAGCAGGAGAAGCAGCCAGGAAGACCTTCCCTGGAACCACCATTAGCATTCATTCTTGAAAGCTTAGATCATTATTCTGTGCAAGATTAAAAAAATCAAACAAAAAACAAACAAAAAACAAACAAACATACTGCTCCCCAGAGAGAGATACAGTGAATATATGTATACAAAAAAATAATAATTTAAAAAGATCAAGGCGGGGTCCTGATCTTTTGACATAGTGGCTAAGGCACTGGACTCCAATATGGTCAGCTGTGGTTCAAGTCCTGGACCTGGAGGCTTGGAACTCATGTCAGGCATGTATGCATTCATACCCAAAATCTGGAGAGGAGAATGGAGGAAAAGGAATTGCAGCATAGCCATCCCCCCAGGGGGTGATTTCTTGCTTTCTCTCTCTCTGTCTCTGTGGTGAGTGCATGCACCCTACAGCAAAAAACTTTCTCTCTGAAAAAAAAAAAAAAAAAAAAAAAAAAAAAAAAAAAAAAAAAAAAATCAGGGGGAGAACCAACAGGTGGCATGGTTGTTAAGGCACTGGACTCCCACATGACAAACAAGAACTCGAGTGGGCCTGGCAGCTAGAATTGGTGGAGAGTCTGCAAACTTTTTGACTCACTGCTCTGTTTGAAATGTATTATTCTATAATCCACAACAATATTATTCATCAAAATGACTCTGTTTTCACCCTTTGGAAGTATTGTATAAATATTCATTCCATTCCCATTTTAAAATACACTTAACTTATATCTGCAAGGAATAACTCAGCTAATGAAAATATGGCTCTTTCTGTCACCATTCCATTCTCAGTTTTGTTTTTTAAAAAACATTTTTTTTTAAAATGACAGTTAAAATATACATAATGTAAAATGTGTTATTTCACTGTTTTAAGTGCACAATTCAGGGCATCAGTACATATACATTATTGTACAGCCTTACCACCATTTGTCTCTGGCTGTTTTTCTTGCAAAACTGAAAATCTGTACCCACTAAACAGCATTGCCCACTCCACTGCTCCCAGCCCCTGGCAGCCACTGTTGTGCTTTCTGTCTCTATGAATTTGACCATACAGAAGTCGCAGTGGACTCACACAGTCTTGGGCCTTTTGCTACTGGCATATTTCACTTCGTGTAATGCCCTCCGGGTTTACCCGTGTTGTAACGTGTGTCAGAATTTCCTTCATTTTAAAGGCTAAGTAATTAACCATTGCTTGTACGCAGTACACATTTGGTTTAACCATTCATCCATCAGTGGACACTTGAGTTGCTTCTACCTCTTGGCTAGTGAAGAATGCTGCTATGCACTTGGGTGAACATTCCATTTCCCTTTCCAATGGAACACACGTTTCCCTATTCTCTGCTTGACCTAGAATGCATAGAAGATTTGTATTTATGTTGTAATATTGATTTAGGCTATACTGACATCTGATTGTGTGTACTCTACAACTATAGTGATTGACTGAATTCATAATAAAACAGCATATGTATATATGTGTGTGTATATATATATATATATATATATATATATATATATATATATACTAGGTTTTTGCTATAGGGCACATGTGTTTGCTGGAGAGAGATAAAGAGTTATAGAGAGAGAAAGTGAGAAACCACTTTCTAATTTGACCACACTGCAATCCATTCTCCCCATTCTTCTCTCAGAATTTTTGGGCATGCACGTACACATGCCTAGAGTGATTCTCAAGAAGCTGAGTCTGGGATTTGAACTGTGGAGTCAACCATGTGGGATCTAGCATCTTAACCCCATACCATCTGCTAGCCCAATAATAGCTACTATTTATTGAGAACTTTGGTTATATTAGTTTGTGACAAATTAGAGGACCAAGGAAAACTTGGTTGTTAATGAGAAGTGGTACTGTAATGAGAAGTTTCTGTAGAGATACTAGTACCCAAATTGATCTATCTAGTTGGCCATCCATAAAGCATCTCTAATGAACACCTGGAACAGAACTTGGATTTTCTAATAGTAGTACACCCAGGACCTTCTAAAGATGTGAGGGGTCTTTCCTTCCCTTCTCATCCCATGGGAGTTCATTCTCCCTTCTCACCTAAGGTCCTATCTCCTTCCGGGTCCACCTCCTGAGCCATGCTCAGTGCCTCTGTGGTGGCGATGTCCACATTACAAGGGACTACCACCAAGTTGATTGTCTGCTGTCTCTTGATGTACTTCTTGATGAGGGCCTTGACCTGATGCAAAAAACAAACAAACAAACAAACAAAAACACACACACACAAAAGGCATTACATATGTCACCTCTGGTCACCCAAGAAAACAGTCAGCTGGATAGGTGGAGTGGTTGAAAAGCAATGTGGCCCTGGGGTGTGAACTCTGGCTCTTGCCTGGCTAGTCTCACCTGCTTGCTATTGAATTCCTACTTACCTTCCAAAGCTCACCACTGCATTTCTTCCTTCCTGAAGACCTTCTGATTCCTGCAGCCACGAACAACCCTACCTCTTCTCCAAAGCTCACTGGAGATGCCTCAGAGACTCTGCCTTCTATTAGAGTTGTTGGTGGGTATGTTATATCTACCCTAAAAGCCATACCATGCCTCTATGACCTTTGGTGGCATCATATTTATCTCTGCATCCCATTCAGAGTCTAGCACAGTGCTCCAACAGAAGTGTGGGGAGGAACCAGGCCTGCTTACATGTAGTTCTTCTAGACATTTATCCTTAATATTAATGACTTGTTACTTGCCATTTGTTATTGGAAAGGGTCTATCTCATTCCAATTAGAGAAATCCAATAATATTGCGTAGGGTTTGTAGACAAAAGAGTGCTGTGGGCAACATCAGTCTTAAAAATACCAATTTTCCAAGTTATTTTTCTCTACAGACAATACAAACAAACAAATAAGACAATGGGGCTGGCCTCATAGCATAGTGGTTAAGAGTAGCCAGATTGCATGTGGCCAACTAAGGGCAGCCACATTTTAATTTGACTCTAGTTGAGTTCCCAACACTGGCAGTGTCATTCATCAAAAGGTTTTCTTGGACAGTGTGGAATCTAGACATCCCAGGGAAGATGGTGCCCTTCAGCAACCTTGGGTTTAGGTGGGAGGTCATTGGCACAGAAGTACAGGCTTCACCTCACATGTGTCCTTGCTGCCACTGTGGCCCTCAGCCCTCTCACCATGTGGGCCTTTCCTACCCCATCCATGTTTCCACAGCTTTACAGTTTTTAATTCTTTTAAAATGTTGCTAGGGCCAGCCCTGTGGCCTGGTGTTTAAGGAACCCAGATCCCACATGGTTGACTGTGGTTCAAATCCTGGCCCAGGTGGCTTGAAAAACATGCTAGGAGTATGTATGTACAGACCCCAAATCCCAATAGGACAGGGAGATGGAGAAGGGACTGCAGCATGACTACCCTTTGAGAAGTACTTTCTCTCTCTTCCCCTCCCTCTCCCTCTGTCTCTCTGGCAAACAGACAAATCCTCTGGCAAATTTAAAAAGTAATGTTGTTAAAGACTTCATGGGAAAATCCAAACCTCTGGCCTTTTTGACCTTAAGGATTGCTGATATCAGAGGGCAGGCCCACATTCCCACATGGCCCCCCGGACAGGGCCTGAGCTGTCCTGTGCATCTGTCAGCAGCCCTGAGTCTACCTGGGCGGTTCTGCCCCAGACCTCTCCCACCTTACTCAGTGTAAAGTCTCAGAGAGTCACCCAGAGTCCTTGTGGCTGCAGGCAGGGAGCTCCAGTGCCTCCCCCACAACAGGCTGGTTCGTCCTGCACTCCTAAAAGGCTCACCTGCAGGCTAATGTCCTGGGGCTGGTTCCCCACGGCCACTCTGGTGATGCCAGGAAGATCAATGAGGGTCAGGTCCGGAACCTCAGGGGAGGTGATCTCCAGGGTAATGAGCTCATGGCTAATGCCAACACCAGACCCAGCTATGATGTTCTGTGCTATAGAGGCCAAGAGGGAAAAAACTCAGGGTGTGAATTAATGAAACTGCCCTAGAAGAAGTGTTTGTTCTCAAAGCTAAGTGACTGCTTATTTTCAGGCTATAGAAGCTTCAGAAAGTCCCTAGTGCTTAGAAAACATTCCACAGAAGCCTGCATCATGACCTTGGAAGCTACCAAGCTGGCTGTTTAAAATGTAGGTAGCGGGACCAGCAGTTAGCGTAATGGCTATGTCGCTGGACTCCCACGTAACCGCGGTTCGAGTGTAGGTAAGCCCGAGAGGAGAATGGAGGAGAAGGGATTGCGGCGTGGCCATCCCCCCTGGGGGGTGATTTCCTGCTTTCTATCTCTCTGTCTCTCTCTGTCTGTCTGGCGAGCGCACGCGCCCTATAGCAAAAACCTCTCCAAAAAAAAAAAAAAAGAAAAGAAAAAAAAAATGTAGGTAGCACGTACATATACTTTCCAAAAGACTGGAGGGAGATGCAACTGGTTAGCACTCAGACTTGGCCGTTGAAAGCCTCTATATCCTCAACAGCTCCCCTCTTCTTTCCCCTCTCAGAATTGGCCTTTAGATCAACCATGGATCAGAAGGTGTAAATCCTGGGATCTCAGATTATAAGATCATCCCTCCAGCATCCTTGCCATGTCACCACTGAACCTTCCCTTCCATTGCTGTGAGCTCGCTGGGTGGTGCAATTTCCCTGTGACCAGTCCTGCTTGATAACCTCTCTGAACTGGGCAGAGGATCCACCCATCTTCCCAGAATGCAAAGCTGTTGTTCAAGAATCCCTGGAAAGATGTGGTCGTGCCCTGCAGGGGTGCCATGGACACTGTAAATTGCCTCAGCGCCTGTACCAGGGGGACCTGAGGGGGTTTCCCCAGGAATCTGCTGAGATTGGAAGAAGAGCGCTGATGTTTCCCCGGAGCATCAGCAATGACATCTACAGGAATTATATATTTCACCTGCGTTTGGAGACAGCTCCATTCTGAGGAACAGAGAAGCAGATTAAATAGCCAAGTTAGTTGCCTTATTCCTTAGAGAACAGTGAAAACCCAAGCTATTTCCTAGTAAGTATTTTCTGCTATATCATTTCATAGTCACTATTTAAGGCATGTTTTTTCTAGCTTTTTATGGAATGTGACATAGGTACAAAAAAACACCATTGTCCCAAGTGTGTGGCATGCTGGGTATTTCCAGACTGACCACACAGCCATAACCAACACCCATGTGAAGAGATAGGACATGGTCAGTCCTGGAAGCTCCTTGAGGTCCCTGCTAGCCACCAACCCCCACCAAGAGGAACCAATGTTCTGACCTTCATAATGTCCATTACTTTTGCCTCTGTTTGTACTTGGTGGAGCCAAATGAAATTGGTGACATATGACAGTTTTGAACTATAAGAATAGTATTTAAGGGTGTCCACTGAACTGCAACTGGGACCGCCGTCCTGTATTCCTTTGCCTATGGGTTCCTTTGCTCAGCATCAGAAGAGTCGTCTACACTGTTGCTCGTAGTTGAGGCCTAGTTGTCATTGCTGGTGTCATTATACTCTGGATGCACGTGACAGTGGACATGAGGGTAGTTTCCCTTTGGTTCTCTGACAGTGTTGCTAGGAACATTCTAGAAGCTGTCCTTTGGTCCACGCACTCAGAACCAGAGTCAAGGATAGTTACAGGGTGTTCAAACCTACAGCTTGGGTGGAGATTGCCCAACAGTTTTCCAAAGTGAGGCACCTACTTACATTCCTTCAGGAATGGAGGGTGTTCTGAGGTGCCGTCCTAAAAATGCCTTAGCTATGGTTGCTCATTTCTCATCCTTCCACAAAGCTTTACCAACCTGCAGTTACCATGGCATGCTGATGCACTGCTGCAGCGCCATGGTCACGGCCAGCACACAGCCTCCCAGCCCAGCCCCAGAGCTCCCAGCGGGTGGTCGACACACACTGCAAGATGTGCCAGGGCACCCTGGCACTGTGGAAAGCTTGTGACCGGAATCTCCAGCAGCTCCTGAATTCAGGGGTGAATACTAGACTCTGGGGCAGGACTTCCCTCTGGAGAGTCTTATGAGACAGGCAGATGGTGATTCTGAAGAAGAAATGAGCCAGGTATCTAACGGCCTTCCCCTCAGAATGCTGAGTTTGCTCTTCAGTAGTGTCTGGAATGGTGCTCATGGCAACATCGAAGTGCATTCTGGGTTATTTTTTGCCTGTCTGGGAGAAGCCTGGGGACGGGCAGAGAGAGGAAGAGGGGAGAAGCTTGGGAGGGAGAGTGCATGGGCTCCAGCAGCAGGGTGGGCAGAGCTGTGCACTCAGAGGGGTGACCAGCAGGGCCCCTCTGGAGGGCCAGGCTATGGGCTCCAGGAGCAGTGGAGTGTTTTATAACTCTGTCTTTGTTCGGTGGTGGGTGTTGGCTGTGCTCCCAGGTCTGTGTTTGAGGAGTGCCTGCAGAGCCCAGCCAGGGTTAGCTCAGAGCCCCAGGAAGACAGGGGTGGCTATAGGAGCTAGGCTGTGAGATGGGGTCAAAGTCTTGCTGTGGGGACTTCCAGGAGAAGGGGTAAAGAATAAATAGGAATGGACCAGCAGTTAGCATAATGGCTTTGTGGCTGGACTCCCACGTAGTCGACTGCGGTTCGAGTCTTGGACCTGGTGGCTTAAAACTCACGCTGGGCATGTGTGCGTGCATGCCCAAGATCCTGAGAGGAGAATGGAGGAGAAGGGATTGTGGCGTGGCCATCCCCCCTGGGGGGTGATTTCTCTCTTTCTGTCTCTCTGTCTCTCTCTGTCTATCTGGCGAGTGCACGTGCCCTATGGCAAAAACAAACAAACAAACACAAACAAACAAACAAAAAAAAACCTCTCCAAAAAAAAAAAAAAGAATAAATAGGAATTAGGTGGGTGAAGAGAAGGGAGAACTCCTGAGGCTATGGGACCGGCCTGTGGAAAAGCCTAGAAGGAAGAAAAAGTATATTCTTGGTGGAGTAGAAGAAGCCCTGAGCTGGGAAGGAGAAAGGAGAGAGATGGGGCAGGGCAGTCACATGGCTGCAAGGCCACTGAGGAAGCCACGTGGATGTCTTTAGCTTGGAGGTGAACAATAGGGGCAACCTGTGGTGGGGGCCATGTATTTGGTGGTGGTGGAGACTACCACCAGAGGGGATGGGGTGGTGATAAAAAGGAGAAGCTGGGAACAGTGAGGGGAAGAGAGGCCACAGGGGGCCTACCTTTGCAGATCTCCGTCTCTACCTGGGAGGGGTCTACGAGCTTCAACTCTATGTTTCGGTAGCTGATCTTCCCCGTCCACACTGGCTCCTGGGACTGCTTCATCAGCTTCAGCACCAGCGGGCACCTGGTGACGATTCCTGAGAGAGCCCAACATCCTAAGTCTCTGTTGTAAAGCTCGTTCTTCCCAGAACCTGCCCTTGTGGCCCCAAAGGCCTGTTTGGAACTTCCCAGCCCTTTCCGGGACCCACTGGTAGGGAAAGAGGGGTTTGGATCAAGCAGGTGCACAGGAGCATGAGGCTCAAGATGCACACTGTCCTCAGGAAGTGTCTGCAGCCACCCTGGGCTTGGGTGGTTCCTGGGCAGTACCCTGGCACAGCCACTGTCCCGCCACTCTGCTCTAAGTGATGCAAGTGGATGCTGGGGCTTTAGGGCAGCTCCCAGACTCCCTAGGGCATCTGCCTCTGGCCCTGATTTGTCCTGGTGGGCAGCCTAGGAAGGGGGAGGAATAAGAGGCAGTGAGACCCACTCAAGGCTATCCAGCCCCTTCCAAGCGCCCACACGCCACACTCGGGATCGAAAGTTGCGGGAGAAGCTGTCAAGAACCTGGGGAGAAGCTGACATTTCCAAACGGGGTCAGAGGAAATCCCAAAGGTGCAAGTTGAGGTGGGGGCCACCCCAGCTGTCGGAGTGGGAAAGACTGGTGCTGTAGGAGCTTTGTAGGGCTGGGGTGCTCAGCCATACTCCCTTTTGGGAAGCCCTGAATCCCCACATCCTTTGTCGCCTTTGTCCTAGGGAAGATAGGACCTCCATTTGCCAGCCTAGCCACACGCCTAGAGTTACATCCTGCCTGCTGGCATCCACACCCTCCACCTTACTGCTTTTCTCCCCAAAATGCTGAGTCCTGAGCCCAGAGAAGGAATAACCACCCTGGATTCTTTCTCCTTCCTGCCTCAGGTGCCTGGGCTGGTCCTGGGGCCAGGAAAGGAACGGCAGGCTGGGGATCTCAACCTTGCTGTTGGGGACTCTGCAGGATCCCGGCACACCCAGCATCCCTGCCATCGGGCCCTGGGTCTGGTTGTGTGACGGGCAGAGCTGACAGGAGTGAAGGGGGGTAGGGCACTCTCTGCTGTCAGCTGCTGTAGGCCAGGGGAGGGGTGCAGCCCCTGCACACTGTTTCCTTTCTTCCGGGGTTCTGGACACAGCTCTCTCTCCTGCCTGTCTCTCTTCTTAACAGCATCCTCACACCCGCCTACCCTAGCACAGCATTCCCTCACTAAGCCCTCCACGTATTCATCTCAAGGATGCCTTCCTTTTCCTTCTTTTTTCCATTATGATTACTAAAATATAAATGCATAGTAGCTTCTTCACTCTACACACACGCTGAAGTCTTTTCAAGGAAAATGTTGTGTTCTGTGACACCACGATCTGGGCTAACAGCTTCTCAAAGTGTTGAGAAAATTCTTTTTCTTTCTTCTTTTCTTCTTTTTTCTTCTTTTCTTCTTTTTCTTCTTTTCTTCTTTTCTTCTTCTTCTTCTCTTCTTCTTCTTCTTCTTCTTCTTCTTCTTCTTCTTCTTCTTCTTTCTTCTTCTTTCTTCTTCTTCTTCTTTTCCTTCTTCTCCTTCTTCTCCTTCTTCTTTTAATTTCCCAGAGGGCATGTACACTTCCCAGAGACAGAGAGGGAGAAAACACCCCTACATGGAGTGGGGTCGTACTGCAATCCTTTCTCTTCCTTTCATCTATTTTGTTGAGATTCGGGGCTTGCATGTATGAAATGCTTCCACATCTTTACAAAGACCCCTAGAAGGAAAGAGCAAGGTCCCTGAGGGCAGTGACAGCTAGGTAAACATGGATGGAGAATCGGATCATGCACGCGAACTGCAGGGCTCAGGCCTGTGAGAGCTGCCTCCCGGTGTCTTCCCAACAGCCACATGGTGCCCAAGGATACTCTGAGGATCACAGGCGCCTGTAGCTGGCTTCAGAGTGAAGTGGGCCCTAGGTGCTTACCACTGCCCCTGGGCAGGGCCACTCCTGACAGCGCTTCCAGCACGGAGCTTTTGCCAGAGCTTTGGTCCCCGATGACGGCGATGGCCGGCAGGGCCAGGTCCTGCTCCACACCCAGGGTCCGCAGGGAGTCAATGAGGTTGATGCAGGGGCGCACCTTCTCTTCATACTGTCTGAACAGCTTGTTTTCTGAACCCTGCAGAAGCTAGGACAGAAGTTACTATCTTGGCCTCTATTGGGTTCCTACCGCTGTGGGGAATCTGTGGCTGAATTTTCTGTAGCTATTGACAGTGAGTTGCAGACGAGGTGTGAGGGGCACGTACACAAGCCTCTGGTGGGGCCCTGGGTTATTCAAACTGAGGCCTCATTCTGCCAACACTGGAAGGACTTGTCCTTACAGAAGCAGCAGCACCTTCCAGAGTGGGATGCTGAGGACTAAGGAAGGAGGGAACTGTGAGAGCTGCAGGGTTGGGCAGAGGGCAGAGGCACTGGGCCTGGGCCTGTGAGCTGGGTGGGTCAGGGTCAACAGAGGTGACAGCTGTGGCAGTTGGGAGGGGGCCGGGTCGGGGGTGGGGAGAGGGTAAGTCTTCAGGAAGGAGGCCTCAGCACACCAGGCAGCAGCCAAACCCAGCAGCTCCAGCCCAACTGAGTGGCTGTGAATGTTCCTGGTACTTGGGGGCCATGGCCAACCCTGGCTGTGCGGTGGGCTTGGGGCAGCTGTGGAGGGCCTGCCCAGTAATCCCCTTCTCCCTTCCCGACCATGCCTCCAGTGGACTTACCTTTGCCACCTGGAATATCTTGTTCCCTGCTGGCTGTTGTTGGTTCAAGGAAAGGAAGTTGAAGTCCTTGGCAAGAAAGACGGTATCTTTTTCACCAAACTGCCACTTTGGTGAAAACACCACCGGTTTTGGTGCTGTACCAAATGGTGGTGGCTGTTGCTGGGAGGCATTCATTTCTTTTTTAAACCGGTATTGGGAAGAGAAAAGTTTCTGCCTCTTCTGGGAGCGAGAACTGCGGGTTTTAGACATCCACTGTCTCCAGGTCAGAGATGGCAGGTGCTCTCCCTGCTGCTCAGCACTTCCGGTTCACTCAACAAGCTCTGCCAAGACACAAGAGGGAAGTGGGCTCACGTCATCAGGAAGTCTGCCCAGGCCGCACATTTGCCAGCCCTGCTCGCCACCCCCCAGTACAAAGGGCCCCCTGCACACTGAGGTAGAGACCAGGAGCCAGCACAGACCTGACCACAGGGCAGGCTCTCGGCAGTCACAGAGCCAGCGCCGGAGGAAAGTGGTGGTAGACCCCATGCTGCCAGGGGTAAGGTTGTGCTCCTCTACCACTCTCTAACCTGGTCATCCATGGAGAAGCGTTAAGTGTGGAAACATGACAGGTAGCACCTTTCAGGCCTGCTTGAAGCTGACCTCGGCCCCATAGCCCTTCTAGCACTGGACTTAGCCAGCCTGCTGAGGTTCTGGGAGCAGCGGGCATCTGGGCTTCTGCTTCTTAGTGTCTGTGGCCTGGGTTCAGATAAGCCACTGCTGTTGAACATAGCCACTGCACAGCATGCACTAAGACACACCTGTGTGTGAGCGCCTTCCCTGCATTTTGGGTGAAAACGGGTGGGTGGCCCTATGATGCCTTGAACCAGGACAGCAGAGGTCAGGACTCCAGTCCCCTCAGGGAACAAAGTGGATCTAGTGGGTTGAATGGTGCCTACCCCCTTTTCCAGGGAAAAAATTATATCCACCCGGAATATCATCCACCCAGGTGATGGTGAGATCATCCTGGGTTCAGACTGGACCCTCCCTTCATTGCGGGTGTCCTTACAGGAAAGGGAGAGTGCAGCCACAGAGGTACACAGGGGATAGGCCTACTTTTCTGAATACTCCACGCACTAGCACACCAGACTATCACCACCACGTTGTGCTTGTTGGGTACACATGTCACAGCTTGCCCAAGGCCACCAGCTGGTAAGTGGTGGAGTTCAAGCCAGCCCAGGTGAGGATGGAGGAGCTATGTGGAGGGGCAGACAGTGAGGAGAGGAGCAGGTCCCCCAACCTGCTGCCTCTGCACCTGCAGCTCCAGCAAGTGCACCCTGGAGGGTGGAGGGCATCGCTAACCCTGGGGCCACCTCTGACTCCTGGGAACCTATGGACAGTACCTCTCTTCTTCTGCCTCTCAGATGGACATGTTCCCACATGGGCCCTTTGAAGGGCCACACTGGATGGAGCAGTGTACTCTGTGAGACCTGCTGGATTGGCCCCCTGAGATCCCTGCCCCCACACATCACACGCAAACCCCTACTTAAGCTCTACTCCAGAGGAGGGGCCCTCTAGGACAAAGAATATCAGTGTTGGGCAGGCGGAAGCGGTACGTCTTTAAGACAAGGTCCATACTTCAGTTTCAGGGTGAATGATTAGCAAGCAAGTTCCATTCTGACATCTTTTGGCGATAGTGGCTGTGCGTGTGACCTAGGTGACATTGGAAGCTCTTTAGGTATTCGTTTCCACTTCTAGGAAATGGGGCAGCAACATCCTCAGTGTCTGGAAGGTTAGCGAGGCCATTTATATAGGGGCGTGGCAGCGTGTGAGACTCACACCAAAGATGGAAGCTGATGCCCTGTTGGTTTCTGAGGAGGGGGCGCTTAGTCTCTCGACAGGTGCTTAGTCCTGACCTGTGCTGTCCTGGTTCAAGGCATCATCGGGAAGGGCTGCTGGGGCTGTCCCAGCTGAGGGCAGGGGCTAGACTGGGCCAGGAGGGGTCCCAAGTGAGTGTGAGGGAGCCTCTCCAGGGTCTCTTTCATCTGTTGCCAAGGGTCTGCAAGACACACTGCTAAGAGAAGCCTGCCTGTCTCTGTCTTGCTTTCTTTTTATTTTTAATTCTTTCTTTTTTCCCTTCCTTCCTTCCTCTCTCTCTCTCTCCCCCTCCCCCTCTTTTAAATTTGAGGGTCTGGAGCAGCAAAGCCAACTTGAGGCTTGCATCTTTTCTATCCTTAAGGCTCTTGCTTTCTCCCAGGGGTGGGGTGGGGGACCCTGAAAGCCAAGCCTGCTCCTCTCTGAGTGGGGGTGGGTCGAGCCCACAGGCTCCTGGCCTGGTTCTGATCTCCTCCTGCTTGGTGCATCTGACCTTTCCGGGTGTGCTAGACTGGCCCTGACACTTAGGCTTGGGCTGGAAGGAGAAGAGAAGCCTTCTAGGCCTGTGAAGGAATGGCCCTCAAGTGGCCCAGCTCCCTGGAGAACCCCACACTGGTCTGGGCTACCAGGCAAGAGGGGCTGTGCCACCTCTACCTGTGCACCATAGCCCATCTGAGAACAGGCTGACAAGGACTTTAAAACATCCAAACTCCACTTGTCTCTCTCTATGCCCACTTCTACCATCTTGATCCAAACCATTTCTGTCCCAGAGCTGATCTGGTCCCTGCCAGTGACCTCTGCTGGACACAGCTACTGAGAGCCACAGTCCTGAACTCTTTGCTGCTCACAAGGTGGAAGCCTTCCTCTTTAGGAAGCCCCTCAGCACTGGGGAGATTTGACTCTGCGAACTCTTCTCTGGGTGTGTCAGGGAAGGATACAGAGAGCAAACAGCACGGTGCACATGGCAGCCTGCAGCCCATCTCAGCCCCCACCCCCAGTCCAAGGTCAGGGCCTCCTCAGCTCACAGGCAAGGGTGGAGGCAACCTCATTCATTGCAGGTTTCCCTCCCCTGCCCTTGCTTCCCACAGACTGTAGTTCCCAGCTGCCGTGTGAGCCTGGTTACTCCCAGACAACTCTAGTTCCCTATTGTTTGTCTAGACTTTTTTCTGATGTTCATTTTTCATGAACAACAGAGCCTACATCCTGTTTTGTAGATGATAGGCAACTGCAGGATTATTTAGCAGAAACTTGACTTAATAATGCCGAAGTCCAACCTCGCAGCCAGTCCTTCAGTCAGTTCTGGTGTTTGCCATTATATGTGAACAGCTCTTTTTTTTTAAGAAATGATGAAGGTTGGATGCAGTTTGGGCCCCTTGAGTCCCGGTGATGAGTGTTTCCCAGTATCTTTGATACTGAACATCACAGGTGCTTTCCCATCATACCAATCTTTCTCAGGAAATAGATCAATCACTTTCTTCTTGGCTCCCTCTTTGCCACCCTTCGCAAAGCTCTTGTTCTTGCCAACCATCATGGTACTCCTAGAACCCAGAAACTAGGCAGGAATGCTTTAGACCTCTCTGAGAGGGACCGTTCCCTATCCCTATGACAATAGCTAGGAGAGTCCAGCTCTGAGCCACAAGGGAAATAGGCTACAAACCCAGACCAATGGATCCAATTACAGGAATGACTGCAAAATGAGGCTAATCAGAAAATGCCCAGAAGGAAAACCAGAGCCCTATGGATCAAGCAGAGGCAAACAGCCTCTACTCAAGATGAGGAAGAATGTAACGTTCAAGCTTGTTGTAACGATCACTTGAACCAATCTTTGTGTGTGTGTGTGTGTGTGTGTGTGTGTTTGTTTCTACTTCTGTGTTTTCAACATGTTATTAAGGGGTACTCTTCTTTTGGGGCATCAAATTTTAATCCTGTAACCATGCCCTATGTATTTAACATTTTTCATCTTTTTCCACCCTTCTTTACATCAAATCACATTTCTCCCTAACCAGCCCCTAAAAATAGCTCAGACAACCCTCCATCCAGTAATCCGAACTTTTTCTGAATCTGCCATTCATTTCCAACTCCAAGGACCACAAAATCATGAGAATTTCCTCTCTGAATTCCACACCACATGCTTCCCAACATGTGATTTGAGTGTCTCTTAAATCCCTTAAGAGAGATAATACATATCCTTCCACCCAAATGCAGAGGTCAGGGGCCTCTCCAGTGTCATTCTCTAATGCTCTGTAAAGGTTTTGCAGAAATAACTTTCCTGGGACAATTAGAGCCACAGAGTTGGAACCTGGGTGGAGTTCCTGACCTGGCAATGTCACGAGTTCCTCTCTGTGTGTAGTTGTGATGACACAGGCCAGTAAGGAGTCCCAGTGCCCTTGCTGTCAGGGTGAGCCGGCGCCTGTGCGCTGGAGAACCCTCCCCAAGTCTAGAGAGGCGATCTCTTCAACATACAGACACTGACTTTCAGAATTAGATAACTGGGCTTGGCACCTTCTCTGCCTTTCGGCTGGGCAGCATATGGCTCCCGGAAGGTTTCAGAGTTCACAGATGGGGGTGTCTATAGTTTGTTCCCACCACTGAGCAGTCACAGAGGATATGAATGTTGTCGCGTGGGCCAGAAGAGAGAGGAGGAGGATGGTTAAAGGGGACGCTGGAGGCTGCAGCACCCTACAGCAGTGGGTGGTTGTGCAAAGAAGCCAGGGCCCTGTGCCCAAGAAGCATCTCTTCTGTGCAGGAGGACACCCACCAGACACCCCAGCCAACTCTGGACCCCACCTGGCGGCCTGCAGTGTCTGCAGCTTTCTAACCTAGGGAGACACTGTTTGTGCGTTTTGGCTTAGATCCTGTCTCATGTCCCTGCCTAGCCCACTCCCAGAGTGTGGCCTCTGTAGGCGGGATGCTTCCTGTGCAGTGACACTCTCACTCAGAGTCCTCCTCTTGTTAACATTTCCAGACGAGCCCCTGCCTGGGCCAGCCCCTGCCTGGGCCTTTGCCTCTCTACACCTGCCTGTAAGTCAGCTCAGCCCACTCAGGGCTCCCACGCTTGCTCAGCAAAGGCCAGAGCTCTATGGTGCCACACAGCTTAGAGCACTTCCTTTTCAGAGCCAGCCTCCATCCTAAAACGTTTTCTTTTTTTTTTTCTTTTTTAATTTTTTTTTTTTTTGAGAGGTTTTTTGCTATAGGGCGCGTGCGCTCGCCAGACAGACAGAGAGAGACATAGAGACAGAAAGCGAGAAATCACCCCCCAGGGGGGATGGTCACGCCGCAATCCCTTCTCCTCCATTCTCCTCTCGGGATCTTGGGCACGCACGCACACGCGCCCGGCGTGAGTTGTAAGCCACCGGGTCCGAGACGCGAACCGTGGTTGACTACGTGGGAGTCCAGCGACATAGCCATTACGCTAACTGCTGATTCCCCCTAAAACGTTTTCTGATGTGAAAAGTATAACACGAGGAGGGTTGGTAGTGATCCTATGTGCTTGCTGAACAATAAGGCCATTTAAAGTTGGAGCTAACAGTTTATTCCTCCAGAGAGAACTTTCCTGAGTAGTGGGGGCTGGGCAAAGATTCCAGAGCCCAGCAATGCCCAGCAGTGCCCACTCTACCAGCTGTGCACTCAGGTGGCCTAGCTCAACTCGGCTGTCCGGGAGGGAGCCCCGGACCCTGACCACCTGGCGCCTACATCCTCTGAATCTACAAGTTGGAGCCAGTCACCCTTGCGGGGAAGCTGGGCGCCCAGTCACAAATCTGAGCACTGGAGGAAGAAGGCAACCCCTCTGTCTCAACTATCCCCTCCATGAAAGAGAGAACAAGGGAAAGAGAGTCTTTTGTATGAAGGACAAAATGTGCCATTCCTTGCTCTTCTGTTTGGTTATTTCAAACAGTCCCTGCCCTCACTCTCATTTTCATGGAAGGTGACTGGGTCATACAATGCCATGAGTTTGGCTATGGAACTGGGGGGACCAGAACTAAGCCCAGAAACATCGTGCTGTGAAACGAAGCAGTACAGATCTGAAGGGGTGAATGTGTGTGAAGACTGGAGGGAGATGTGAGTAGCGGGGTGACATCTGGGAGATGAGCCCTTCAGTCTAACCCCACGGTTTAGGAAGACCCCTCTGAAACGGATTTGTTCAGCAGGGTGCAGGGGCTTCAGGTTGTGTGGTGTGGCCCTGCGAGTCCTCTCTCTCCACAGCATAAGCGTCAAGAGTGTCTACCAGAACTTCTTTGTGAATGGATTGTCACTGGGTGCCCATGCAGACCCTCGAGGACATGCAGGAATGAGGTATGAGTGGCTATGTAGCTTATGCTCATAGACCTAGGGAATAAAAATTGAATGGCTTATAGAATAAGGGACACTCCCACCATGTTACCCTTTTTAGAAAAAAACTAGTGATCAGGAGGCCTTTGTATTCGGCAGTCACTTCCCTGTGGTGTCTTTTCTAGAGTTCGTCCCTGAGAGAGCTTCCAGAAGCCAAGAACAAATACAAAGTACAGGAGCCCATGGACCTTGACTTGAAGATAATTACAAGCAGATCTTGAAGAAAGACGAACTGAAAAATTGAGAAGAAAGCAGGTGAGAGAAAAGGCAAGAAAGGGGAAAAGTGAGTGGGCTGTCGGGGTGAAGAATCTGCAAGGGGGGCAAGGGTGATGCGATGGAGCACGGAGGAGCAGGCAGGCCCGCTGAGCTGAGCAGCTCCCTGGCTGTGCTGTGTGACTCCATGTACTGCTCAGCGGAAAGATCTGGAGTTGTATTCAACTTCGGGGCAGCTTTAGACCAGTGAGCTGCCCAAGAGTTCAAGGGGTGACCAGGCTAGGAGCCTGTGAGGTAAGAAACACCTCTTTGAATAAATCAGTAATCAGTAGAACAGGTTGGGGGAATCCTCCTTTCCTAGAGGAAAAAGCTCTTGGAAAGTTCCGTGTGACTGGGGAGCACAAAGATATTCAGGTTACTTTACCCACCTGTCCCTACCCTCAGCAGGCAGTGTAGCATCTTCCTGTTAAGTCTCCAGTCTTAGCCTTTGATCAGTTCAGCATGTATTTCCCACAGTTACCGTCTTGTCCTGGTTCCCCTACAGAATCACTCATTTTACAAGACAGCCTCTAACGCCAAGCCTGCCTTTCAGTAAGCAATAAGAGAAAATATGATCCTTTGGGAAAGGTCTATGCTTTTTTTTTTTTTTCCTTTTCTGACAAGCACACGTGCCTTATAGCAAAACTCTCTCTAAAATAAACAAAAGAAAATTGGTAGTATTGTATATCTTCTTCTTTTTTTAGGGGGGGCCTAGAGGTTTTTGCCTTAGGGCACGTGTACTCACCGGAGAGAGACAGAGACAGTGAAAGAGAAAGTGAGAAATCACCTCCCGGCGGGGGTTGGGGTCGGGGGTGGCCACACCACAATCTCTTCTCCTTCTGGGATCTGGAACCCACACCCAGCATGAGTTTCAAGCCACCAGGTCTGGGACTTGAACTATGGTCAGTCATGAGGGAGTCCAGCGATGAAACCACTATACCATCTGCAGGCCCTGGTAGTATTGTATATTGTAACTTGAAGGTAATTAACTTATATTGTAGGTGTAATGTATTCTTATGACAAAAAGATTAAGTTCAATTATTTAGTTAGTTAGTTTGCTGTAGGGCATGTGTGCTTGCTGAAGACAGAGAGACAGAGAGAAAGTGAGAAATCATCCCCTAGAGGAGATGGCCCTGCCACAATCCCCCCTGCTCCATTCTCCTCTCAGGACTTTGCGCATGTATGCGCATGTGTCTGGTGTGAGTTTTCAGGCCATGAACTGAGTGGTAGGCCATGTGGGATCTAGCACCTTAACCTCCATGCCACCTGCTGACCCAAATCCAAACGTTTTATTATTTTTTTTTAAGGTTTCTGCTATAGGGCATGCACTTATCAGAGAGACAAAGAGAAACATCACTTCCTGGGGGTGGTTACACCGCAATTCCCTCTTTTCCTTCTCCTCTTTGGATTCTGGGCATGCACACGTGTCTGCCTAGTGTGATTTTCAAGTCACCAGGTCTGCCACTCAAACCATGGTGGGCCATGTGGAAGTCCAGCACCTTAACCACCATGCCAACATTTTAAAAGTATTTTAAATTAAATTTTTCCTGTTAGGGATAAAGTGATTGTAACTAATGAACCTTTGGGTGCTATAGTGAGATGCAGTTACGTATTTTGTTTGTTAAAGTGGAGGGCATGGATAAGAAACCCCAGTGTTAGCTCAGTCTTGATGCCAGGTGTTGAAGTCACAACTGTTAGAGCGGAGGGGAATGATGAGCAGGCTTGCTGAATGAGTCTTTGTGCTTTTTGTTATTTCTTCAGTGGACTGTTTTTAAGGTCTACTCTGATTATTTTTCCAAAGAATGTCATCAAATAGCTGCCACATGATGAGCAAAGAATTACTAATCTTATGTAGAAGAACAAACAAGCAAACAAAAAAACTTGCCCCCAAGAATATAGCCACTGATTTATTTAATCTCCTTAATATAAGGCAATTATATTAAAATGCTATAAATCAGGACCAGCAGGTAGTGTGATGGTTAAGGCATTGAACTCTCACAGCTTGCTTTTTCACTTTTCCCCCTCTCACTGTTAAGTGCACATGACCCGTATCAAATTAAAATAATAATAATAATAATAATGATAAATAAAATTAAATAAATAATTATTCAAATAAAAATATGCTATACATCTCCTTAATACAAAATCATAACCAATTACTCTGCAGAGTTCAAGAAAATGAAGTTTGCTCTACTGGTGGGTGGATGGAAGGGTTAAGAAGTGAGCGAGAGGATTGTCTCAGCCACCCTGAGCCTCAGCCTCCTTAGAATCAGGTTCTGCAGGTGATCCTGGCCGTCGTGGGCTATCTCTGGCTTTGACCATCCTTGACTCCTGTCTCCTGACCTTTACCAGGTTTTGTTCTTGTTTTAGAGTTTTATTGTGGTATTTTTTTAAAGTTCATCCATCCATTTCTTTCATGAGAGAGAGAGAGCAGCATTCATAACCACCCTCCTGCATCCTTCCCTGCCTGCCAGGGTCTCGGGTGCATGTGCCCGCCCCATGCGTGCCCGCCACAAGCCTGCCGCGATGCAGAGCACTGTGCTCCTGTGGCGCCACCACAGCGAGGCTAATTGCAGTACTTCTTAAGCTGACTCAGAGCCGGTAGCATGAGATAATCTTTAGGATTCCCAGCATTTTCTCACTTCTTTCTGATGGAGGGAGTGTCCAGGGCAAAAGAGAGGATGGTTGCCATGTCAACTGTGAATGGCAGCTGAAGAGGCTCAAGAAGCACTGGGTTGGGAAGGATCCACTCTGAGTTTCTGCGTGTCAGGATGGAGCTCCAGCATCACGCCCAGTTAGGAGCATAGAACTGGTCTTTGATATGATGGAGAAAGAGAAAGAGCTAGAAGACAATAACTCAGGGTGTGGGGATGATGGGCAAGGGCAAGAGAAAGATGGCTGGTCTTGCATGATTGTTGGTAAGGCCATGTCAGGCAGGGGCTTCCATTCTTCCCTCTCCATGGCAGGACCCAAAGCCTCCAAGAGGGATGTCTGTCTACGCCCACTCACCACTAGACTCCGTGGCTCCATGGAGACACAAAAGACCAGAGTCCACTCATAGGAGCCTGAGCCAGCAGCCCAGAGAAGTATGAAGACTGAGTGAAGGGTGGAACATCAGAGAGGACTGTGACAAGAGGACAGGAGGGGGTACTGGGAGGGCTGACCAGTGGTGGGAAGAAAAGAAGAGAGCCATTTCACAGCTTCCATTGGACTCTGACTGAATTCTTGATCACCCGCATGGAAGTGTTTCTTCTTAGGGACCCTGCGCTGCTCTCCTTCAGCAGGAGGATAGAATGGTGGTGATGGTCGTCTGCTTGTCAGGCATAGATCCCACCAGGTTGGGAAGAGCAACCCGAGCCCAGCCTCCCATTTCCTCCCAAACTTGACTTTCCCAGTGTTTCTGTCCATGTCTACCTAGCCGAAGACTAGCTGGGATCATGAGAGGCAAGAGCACCAGAATGAGAAGGAAGGCATTGGCCAGAGTCTTAGGAGTCCAGGACCTCACCTCAGCGAGGACAGCCAAGAGCCGGACGGTGGTCAGAGGTGAAACGCGATGCTCGGTGATGCTGAACCACATGGGAAGGTTCTAATTCCCATCTGGAAACCTTCTCAAGTACCCCGTGCATGCATGTGCCCATGATCTGGGGTGGCTGAGCCTGGGGGTGGCAGCAGGACCCTTTTGGGGATGCTGCTTCTCTTTGTCTGTCTCTATCGCTTGCCTCTTTCTCTTTTGCTCATTTATGGATGAAAAAGATCACCTTTAAAAAATAAAAAAAATATGGCCTGCCCTTGGGTCTGCCTGACAGTCCCCTCTGTCCAAAGATCCACCTGGCTGCCTAGATGAGATTCTCTAGGTGATAGAGCCCCTTGAGTGAGACGTGAGATTAACCAAGACTGTGAGACCTTGATTCACAAACCACGTGTAGAGGCACTGGGAAGTTCAGCAAACTCACTGGGTACTGTGGACATTTAAAGTTCCCCAGGGAGTCCTGGAGCCACCTGCTGAACATCCTACCTGCTCTTAACTGAGGTCTTGGGGTTTACCTAATTAATAAACAGGGCTACTGAGTAGGGCAAATGGGCAGGGGTACCATGAATGGATTACTGAGGCCGTCGAGGAGCCCTACCAAGGATGTTCAGGAGCCTGCTGTAAAAGCAAGCACAGGAGGAGTGGCAGGTAGAGGAGAGTGCAGAAGGTATAGGCCAGAGGTGAGAACAGCTGAAACAGGTCTGGGCTGGGTAAGGGGGCTCGAGTGGGGACGGCCAGAGTAGATGAACGGCTGGGCAGATGGACAGGGAAGGGCCAGGAGGGGCTAGGCAGAATTTCCAGAGGCTCCGGGCCTTGCTGACCTCCCGGTGTGCTTCCCATGCCTTCGCCCCCTTCCCACCTTCGTAACAAGTGCTCTTCACGCCTTTTATGCTGTCCCTGCTCTTACCAGGTGGTTTTCCCCCAGGGCCCTTGGATGAGTGAGGCCATTGTGAGTTGTGGGGTTTGGGGGAAGAACACTCAGAGAAGAGACTATTCATGCCTAGGAGCCCCCAAGGGAGACTGGAAATTGGGGTACAAATGCAAGGGGGTGGAGGCACAGTGAATAAGCAGCTTCCTGAGGGGTAGGGAGAGCTGCATCTGAGAAAGAATGTAGATATCCAGATCTTCTCCTTCACTGCTCTGCTGCAAAGACGGATGCTCATGAGCGGCCTGTCCTAAGGTCGAGGTGTGAGACCTTTCCAGGAGGTTTCCGCTTCTGGCAGATTTCTGTTTTGTTTGCACGTTGCAGGGTTTGGGGTGGGAGTGGTTTCATTTGCCCCATCTCCCTCTGTGCATGCTTGTCCCTGTGCCCAACTGTCCCTTTTTCTAAGGACAGCAGTCACGTTGGACTAGGGATCCATTCTGCTGTAATACAGTCTCATTTTAATTACATCTCTGAGGAATCTATTTCCAAATAGGATCATATCCCAAGGTACTGGGGGCTCGGGCTGGATATAGGGCTTTTGGGGGAGGCACAGCTAATCCATGGCAGGTGAAGAACGAATGCAGGTACCACAGTAAGAGCGAACTGTGGCTGGCCTCTTTCCTGCAAGCAGATCCTGCGGTGTTCAGGAAGGGTGGCCCCGCTCCTGGGGAGCCTGTCCCACTGGTCTTGGCCAGATCTACCTGCCTTTCGTCTCCCACCAGGAAGTCCAGTGAGAGCAAAGGGATTATGCAAAGCTAAACCTGTCACTCACTTACGTTTATCTACGAAGTGCAGAAAGTACAAAGAGAAAATGATGTCCCTATGCGTGCTGAGAGCCACGACGTGGCAATTCCAAAGCCTTTGCCAAGAGAAGTCATTCTCTCTGGGTACATTGTGCCCTGGCTGGTGAAAGTGCAGGAAACGGTGGTCACCACAGGGGGATGCCAAAGAGCAGGTGCCCTGCGAAGACAGCTGAGGTTGTCAGAAGAGTGGATTCCACTCCTTGTGGGCGGAGCCCTCTGGCCCCAGGATGCTTTTGTTTTCATCAGCTCTCCTAAGTCTCAAGAAAGCCTGAGAGGAAGGGAGGCCTGGGAGACCAGCCCTATGGAGGGGTATCAGATGCCTTGCTAAGTCGTAGTCTGGGCCTGAGGATCTGGTCTGCAGTGCACGCCAATCTGCACCTGACTTCCCTACTGCTGTGGGTTGAATTCATTCCCCAAAGTTTATGTGCAGAAGTCACCAGAAGGGAATCAAGAGGGTGAAACTTGATTCAAGTACGGTTTCAAAAAGTGAGGCTTTGAGTAAGAGATAAGGATTAAGGTCACCACAGTGGGACTCCCACATTGATTCGGAGCGTGTTTACAAAAAGAGAGAGTGAGAGAAACTCTGGCAAACGAACCCAGGCCATGTCCCCCTGCCCTCTGCCATATTATGGAGCAGTCAGAAAGACTTCAGTAGACCTTGGACCACCAACATCAAGCTCCATAAACCTCTATTCTTATAAATCACACAATTTCAGGTATTTTCTTTCTTCTTCTTCTTCTTTTTTTTTAAAAAAAAAAAAAAAAAAAAAAAAAAAAAAAAAAAAAAAAAAAAAAACTAGAGGGTGGCTGTGCTCACCACAGAGTGAGTTTCCTAATGGGGTGTGGTCATACCACATCCTTTATTCTTCATTTCTCCTTTCTATCAGAAATTCACACATGCCTGACATGTTTTTCAAGCCTCCAAAGCTAGGATTCAAACCATGGTCAGCCTGTGGGATCTGGTTCTTTACACACATGCTAAACATGTTAACTGCTATGCTAGAGAGTCAACTGGAATATTTTCTGTTCTCAGCCACAAAACAGACTACAATAATTCCCCAGGGTCTCACGCTTAAGGATAAAAGCATCCATTTTCCTGCGGGTTTGGAAGTTGGAGTAAGCCTGCCAGTTAGCACAACTCCTTAGGCTGATGGCAATGGGGTGAGGAGGGACTTGCATGGCACTGGCTGGCCGATCTCCAGCCATCTGTGTCTCCCACAAGGGGACGTCCACAGCCGGCCCGCAGACAGTCCAAGGCACGTCTGGCACCCGGGGCTGTCTCCGTCTCTGGCCCCAGCCTCATCCCCATGGGACAGAGTATCCTGTCCAGTCAGCAGGGATAGAATACAACCTGGTCTCCTAAGGCACACCTCATTTTTTGTTTTGTTTTTGTTTTAGATCCAGTTGTTACTCACTGAGCCAACTGGGACATGAATTAAACAGAAAAAAAGTCCTTGGGGAGCTCACTTTCTAGGGTGGAAGCGGTAATATGCACAACGCTCAAGAAAACATCTCACCTCAAATCAGGATGTTATTGGGGAAAAGGAGGAGCAGGATAACTGAGGAGAGGGGTTGACCAAGGACAGCTCACAACCCTCCTCTTTCTGAACTACTATAGGCAGTCCTAAAGGAGATGAGAAGGACGTTTCTCACGTGTGTGGTCAACACGGTAAGGACTCCTATCTACTCTGCATCAACCATAATATGGACTTGCCCTGAGGGAGAAGGTGGTCCAGGGTGCTGGAGATGACACCCGTGGAGTAGGAGCTGGCTGTGGTGAGAGCAGGAGGGGATGTGAGAAAGTTCATGGAAAAGAGAATTACAGTGCAAGTTTGTTTTGATGAAAAAAAAAAAAAAGAAGAAAGAAAAGAAATCCATGCAGCTTTTCCTTACTATGCATTTTCCATGATCTTTGGAGACCCTCATAATTACTCCACAGGAACAGCAATCAGGGGTCGTCACCCCCTCCCTCTGAGGGCCAGTTTTCCAGCACATCACCGTGTCACTGAGATATCTGTGGAGAGCTCAAAGCTCCTCAGAGCCCAGGCTCTGGGGCATGAAGCTCCCTACCCTGTATTTGCCCAGATTCAGGATGGGGGCCACCCTGTGCGCCCGCGGCTGACACTCCCCTTCGGAGTGTGCAGGGCTGGCTGTGAGCCAGCATCAACACGGCCCTTTGAGCATCTCTCACCGGCAGCATCAGAACTTGTCTTTATGGCTTCTGCGTTCTGGCACGAGCCACTTCCTAGGCAGATGCCATGCTGCTCTGGAAATGTTTTTAAAAGGCTCATCTCCACCACTTAGATATCAAGCAGCCCTCCCCAAACCCACCAGCTCTTACCTGTGTGTGGTGAGGACAGAGGCCAGGCACGTCATGCCTCTCCTTTCCCCTGCCTCACTTTTATGTGGTATGAGAGCCACTCCCCAATCCCTGCTTCCGTCATAAACAAACTGTGAGAAATGAAACTAAGTGGTCTGCTGCAGAAATGAAACTGAATTGTCAGCATGCATCCTGGTGATTCAGACAGCGACCCTCAAGCTGAGCTGCAGCAGAGGCCCCAGGAGGGCTGTGAAAACAGGGGGCTGGGCCCCCCTAGAGGGTCTGATCCAGCAAGTCTGGGGCGGCCCAGAGCCAGCAGCTAATAGGTTTCCAAGGGGCCCAGGGACTTTAATGCTGTGCAGAGCTTTCTGCTGTGACGGAAGTGTTGTGGGTCAGCCAATCCAACACAGTCCCTGCAGCTACCAAGTATCTGAAATGCAGCGACTGCAACTGAGGGTCCTGAGTGTGGGTTCTGTGCAGTTTGAATGATTTAGAAAGCCGGATGTGACTCCAATACTGGGCCACACAGATGACTGCTGACATGCCTGGGGACACTCACCCTCTCAGGTCTGTAATCCGATAGCTGTGAGCCACCCTGCTTAACTTCACATCTGAGCCACACCAGACAAGTGTCACCTCTGCCCTGGTTGGGGGCTAAAAGCAGGAGGAAGGGTGTGGACTGCTTCCTGCAAATGCCACTTGGAATCCCAACCTCACAGCCAGGATGTTTTTCTTCTTGGAGATAATGCACTGAAATTTGACGTGAAGGTGGGGCTGCAAGGAACACCAGGCTCCAGGCCAGACACTAGACTCCCGACTCAGCTCTCAGCAGGCCTTGGTGTCTGCAGCACAACCGTACATCCTGCTTCTAGAAACTTCCAGCAAACGCCTCTGGGTCTAGGGTTGGCCAGCAGGGAGGAAGTAAAGCTCTCAGCTCTTTTTTCCACTCCAGCATCCTCTCTAAACCTAATCATTAATATTATAATTTAAAAAATATATCCTAAACACTTCTTTGTTCCCTTTAGTTACTGCTCTTGAAGGCAAGTTTAACTTAACTTTAAAGAATGAATCTAGAGGCTTAAACACATTTTTCAAAACTTCAGCAGTAGAAATTACTAGGAGATGACCTTCAGGGCCCAGGTCCTGAACCAGACTGGTGAGGGGCGTGAGCTGGGGTGCAGGCTGAGGAGGAAGGGAAGGATTCAGACACCAGAATTGGCAGTGTGGACAATGTTCTGTTTCATAACAGACCTGGGATGTGTCTACTGTTTCAGGAAAAACACCAGACAAGACGCCTGAGAAGCAGGACAGAGTCACCTGAGCAACTCAGACTTCCTCAGCAACTTCCCTCCACCCTTGCTCTTGGCCGAAGCAGCTCCTTGTGCACCCCACACTAGCACCCCTGGAGGGACAGATTGCCTGCACATGGCAAACTTGGAGACAGTACCAGCCACTAGATCCACGGGACAGGCGGTTCACCTAGCTACCCCCCCCATCCCCAACCCCCCCTCCCCGCACTGGAACTCCCCTAAGCAGCATCAAAGAGCAGGGGTGGTTCTGTAAAAGGGAGGAGCTTCATGAAGATGCAGAATCCCAAAGCAGGAATGCCTGTCTCCGCCCCATCCTGATGACTCTCCGGGAAGGGGCAGGCACCCTTGTGCTGACCCAGCAAGCCCCAGCTGTCGGGAGCCCTCTGGAACTGAGTGCATCAGCCCTCCCACAGATCCCAAATTTTCTTTCTCATCAGAGGAACTGATTGCACAAATGGTTCTCTGGAATAATGAGGTGGAGGGAGTGGTGAAGAGCTGTAGACAGGCCGAGTTGCAGCTGGGAGGTCTTTGTCCCAGCAGAGCACAGGAGCAAAGGCTACACTTGAGTCTAGGTGACCACCTCCATTCAGCTCTGCCCCTCACCTGCTCCAGTGGGGTTCATCCTGGTGATGGAGACTCTGCACCAGCAGGGCCCATGTGAATATCCATACTGCCTGCCAGTCCTCCACCTGATGTCCATTGATGGGGACTGGCCCAGCCCTGAGCCTTCAGGGCCAGGGCCAGACAAAGGCCATCCCAAAGGTTGGAGGGTCACACCATTTTCTCAGTCAAGAACATGATTTATAATGGTGCTGATCGTATGTTGTCAATGGCCCAAGGAATCTTGGGAACAGAACTGCTGAGAGGCCAGGAAATACTACATGCCTCTCAGGAGGGCAGAGAACTGCAGGCCAGCTCTCTCTGACAGGTGGCTTATTATTTATTATTATTTGGTAACAGACTAGTTTTAGAGTGGTCTTAGACTCACAGCAAAACTAAGCAGAAGGTACAGAGATTCCATAACTACCTGCCCCCACCAATGTGCAGAGCTGCCCTCCCACCCCCCACACAAAACCTCCTTCACTATCAGCATCCCCCACCAGAGCGGGCCCTTTGTTATGTCAACCGGAAATGGAAGGCTGAGGCAAAGTATGTAAAGCAAGACTTCACTGGGCAGGGTTAGGATAATTGTCCAACTACACAGTCCACGTTGTCTCCAGTAATGTGTGCCAGGGTCTTACTGGTTTCAGGGTGACTTTAAAGGCGACCGTCACAAACGGGGAGGGCACAGGACAATCATTAGTCAAAGGTTTACACCAGTTGACGCTGTAGCAAGGAGTCTTGTACAGCAGTGACTGGCCAGACTCTGGGTTGCGGGGAGCAGGATGACCTCACGGTCATCTGGGGTCAGTGCGGGAGTCTGCAGGTCCACCATCGCTGTAAGGGCTGAGAGAGGAAGGGAGGAATGCATGGGGGCAGTGAGGATGCCCGTCACCTACAAGCTGAGAGTTGGTGGCATCTCGGACTCTGAGCTGCCTTCTCTCAGAGGCCCAGCGCTCAACATGGGCCATGCCCAGGATGACATATGCCATTCCACAGCCCGTCACCCTCTGGATGCCCAAGATCAATTCCCCTAACAGGAGCCCGTTTTGGACCAAATGGGCTCTTTATTTCATTGCTTCCATTTCACAGTTAGTTCTGGTGGATGCCCTTGCATCGGCACACCGTCATCACCTAGAGTGCAGAGTTCACACTAGGGTTCGCCTGGGTGTTGGGCATTCTAGAGTCCGGGCAGATGCATGATGACACACATCCGCCATTATAGCACCACACAGAGTGTCTCAGGCTCCTAAAAGGTGTCCATGTTTCTCTCATTCATCTTTCCCCCTCACAACCCTGGCAGCCTCTGACCTTTTTATCTTTTTTTAAGAGAGATTTTTGCTATGGAGTGTGTGTGCTTGCTAAAGAGACAGAGACAGAAAGCGAGAAATCACCTCCCAGGGGAGATGGCCACACCACAACTCCTTCTCCTTCGTTCTCCTCTTAGGATTTTGGGTATGCACGCATATGTGTCCAGTGTGAGTTTTAAGTTGCCGGGTCCGGGACTCGAACTGCAGTCGACTACGTGGGAGTCCAGTGATGTAACCATTACACCATCCGCTGGTCCCAACCCCTGACCTTTTTACTGTAGTGTTCGCAGCTTGCCTTTTCCAGTCTGTTATAGAAATTGGCTGTACTCCTCTTCAATGTGCAGCTTGTCACCCCTGCTCATGCTCAGACACTGAGAGAAGGCCCTGGGCACATCAGGCCTTGAAGAATGCCTGTTTTCTTTATGCTGCCCAACACTGCTACCCAGGGAGCTTGGAGACCCACCCAGAGCTCCCTGCTTTTCAGTGATGACCCTGAGACAGGTTAGCTCAGAAGACAGAGGGAGGAGACTAGTTATTCCCTACCTGGGACAAAGTGTTGCTTGGGCTGATGATGATCAGAGATGATGCAAGTCATGCCCAGAGAGAGCGTGTGGCTCACTTGGCCTGGGAACTCTCCAGGGAAGACGTGCAGACTGGCCCGAGCTGACCCAGCTGCATTTAGGCTGTGCTAGATGTGCCCTGCCAGCCGAGGCTAAGGCAGAGGCTCAGGCACAAACCACCAGGTTGGGTCAGAAACTCCTGGAACTGTCAGTCCTGTTGTGTAGCCGTCTGCTGGTCTCCATCTCAGTTAACAGAAGGTAGAGCCTGGGTAGTAAACACAAACCTGGAGAAAGACACACAGCCAGGGCATCCTGAGGAATAAACTCGCTATTTTGGGCAGGGTTCCAGCTCCCCAGGTAGCAGTGCTGGGCAGTGCAGGGAGAGCAGGCAGGCAAGGACGGATGTGCCCAGGGCCTCCTCTCAGCACCAGGCAGGGACAGGGGCAGAGGCGACAAGCTCCACACCGAATGCAAGTATAGCAAGGAGACAAATCGTTTTGTGGCCCAGTGAGGCCCATGGGCAGCTGCAGGGGGCAGCAGAGGGCAGAATGACCAGGGCTATCACCAGAGCTGTGTATCCCAAAGCCAGAGTCCCGAGAAGTGCTCCTGATGACTGTCCCCCAATGATAGTTAAGGTCTAGGGGCTATGAAGATGTGTTAGTTCCAGCCAGAGCAGGAAAGTGTTCTTCCCTCTTCTTTTGCACAGAAGTGTCCAGGGGATACGAGGTGTTTAGAACCTGGAGGTGCCTGCACTCACTTCCTAGGGGTGCCATGACAAAGTACCACACGCTGGGTGGCTTAAACAGACTGCTGTCTCACTCAGGAGGCCAGACTGGTCAGTGGGGCTGTGCACCCACTGCAGGTGCCGGGGGAGGACCTTCCCAGGCTTCTCTCCAGCTTCCTGTGGTTACTGCTAATCTCTGGTGTTCCTTGGCTTGTAGAAGCACTGCCTTGCCTCTGTGGCATCCTCCCTGTGTGTGCGTTTGTGTCCATATTTCCCCTTTTCAGAGGATGTCAGTCCAGCAGGGTCAGGACCTCAGCCCAACTAAGTACTCAGCTTCTGCAAAGATCCTATTTCCAAATATAGTCACACTCTGAGGTCCAAGGAGCCAGGACTTCAACACATGAATCTTAGAGGTACAATTCAGTCCATAGCAGTGGTCAGCAGACTCCTCTGCAGGGACCCAGCAGGGGTCAGCAGGCCAGTCCATGTCCCCTGAGACCCAGAGCACTGCTTGGCTTTCAGTGGTCACTGAGCCATTTCATTTCCACTCACAAATACTCACTCCCTCTCCCTGCAGGAGAACCATCACCTGGTTTGCTGTGGGAGAGGTTGGTATTCCTTCCTCCCCCACTGGGCTCGTCGAGGCCAGGGCACATCCTTAGGTGGAGGTAACGTGCAGCAGCTTGGTGGGCTGGGGGGGTGGGGTCTGGATTTCTGCACTGTCAGCCTCGTGTCTGGCTCCCAGTACCTGGGGCTGAGCAGGCTGACCTGGGACCTTTGTGGGGAAAAAAAATGAGACATAAACACTGCTGAAGGGCACTGAGACCTAGTGGACTGTCACTGTAAAGATGATGAAATACAGGGGGCCGTGGGCCAGCATGTGTTTAAAGGAGTCCTGCCCTAAAAAGGCTGAAAAACCATTCATTTATCCCAATTCCCATATCTTACCGATGAGATGGTGGAGACTCAGAGAAGTGAGGTCAACCTGGTATGAATCCTCACAGCTTTCCTGGCAATCAGACAGGAAGGAAGCAAGGACAGGCGCTTGGTGGCCTCTCTTTGCCCCACTGATTTTATTTTCCTAACCCTGACTCAACACCATTAGGTAGTCACTGGTAGTAGTCTCCTAAGACGTCTGGGATGGACAGTCGTTTCTGAGAATGAGCCCTCCTCCATTGGCACCTCTCTCTCTAGCTGCCAAGAGTGGTGTGAGGGTGGGTGGGTTTGGTCATGGCTGTACTCCTGATGCCAGAAGGCAGGAGGTGTCCAGATGTGAAAAACAAATGAACACACTCATAGACCCCTGAAGAAAGTGTAAGAGCCCAATCTGGGTTGACCCAGGAGCTTGGCTAAGGGCCCCAACCCTGCTTGGGTTCCCAGAAGAAGGAGCTGGCCAAGGGAGTCAGGCTGCGCTGGGCAGCAATGGAACAGAGATCTCTCCCTGCAGAGCTGCCTGTACCACGCAGGAGCCAACCCAGAACTGAGAGTGACACAGCGCCACATCGAGCAGGCTGAAGCTACTTCTCCCAACCCTCTCTTTCCAGCTAAAGTCACTTTATTCTCTTTAACAGTCCCCATTCATTTCCATTTTCCTGCTCATTGATAATTCCACTATATAAATACTGGCACAAAAAAACACTGTATGTCAAGATTTGATACAACCAATAAGTATGGGTTGACTCACAACAAACCCAACATGTTCATTAAACATCAACTGTTGGACTTAAAAGGCTAAGTTCCGGGTCGGACCAGCTGTGTTTGTCTATACAAAACGCATTTATTAGGGACCATGCAATGCTAGCTGAGCTCTTTCGGTATGCAACCTTCTATCTGTATCTCTGCAGGCCAGCCAGAATACCTGTTCTTCTTCTTATCAGAGTGGTTAATCTGTGGGAAGGAAAGAAAAGAGTATTTACTCACTAATAAAATCAGCAAACATTTCATCTGTGTCAACTATGAGCAAAGTCATACAAATAGAATCTTGGAATGAGAATCGCTCCACTTAAGCTGGGTGTTTGATTTCCTTTCAACATGTTTCTTAATAATATTTGAACCAGGTGTTAAAGCTGCTCTAAAACTTCCTGCAATGATGGGGATGTTTAATCTGTGCTAACAGAGTGCCCACTAGCCATCTTGACTATGAAATATGTCTTGGGCAACTGATGAACTGAGTTTTAAATTCTATTTAATTTAAAAAAATAATTTGTTTGTTTCAATTGCCAGGGGGTATATGTGCTCTCTAGAGGTAGTGAGATAGAAAGATGGAGAAAGTACCCCCCCACCCCCCACCCCCCATGGAACATGGTTATACCACAATTCCTTGTCCATTTCTTCATCCTGTCAGGATTTGGGGCACACATGCACATGTGCCCAGTGTGTTTTCCTAGCTGCTGGGGCTGGTCATGTGGTATCTGGATGTCTTAACCACTAGGCCACCACGGGCTGGCCCAAAGTCTATTTAATTGTAATAAATTTAACTGTAAATGCAAATTTGACTAGTAGCCACTATAGTTTTCAACTAAAAGGAGTAGGAGTATGTCATTTGTTCTGAATATGTGTAAAGTACCTTGATTCGCACTTGTCTCTGTGTCAGAGTGGGCTGTGCTCCTCTATATCATCAATTTGCTCACAGATAAGGGGGTACCTTAACCCAATGCTTCAATAAAAAAGTGCAACTACCTTTAGAATTCTAGTTATACATAGATTTTTGTTAACATAACAGCTTTATTGAGATTTAATTCTTATAATATCCATCCCTTTAAAGTGTACATTGATTTCACTTCAATTTCAATGATTTCTGGTTCACAGAGATGTGCAACCATCATCACAGCTGACCTGAAAACATTCTATCACCCAAACAAGGACCCATATACCTGCTAGCAATCACTCCATTCTCCTGACCCGAGGCAGCCCCAATCTACTTTCTGTCTCTATGAATTTGCTTATTCTAGAAATGACACATAAATGGAATCTCATATTATGTAGCCTTCTGTATTTCTTTTTCACTTAGTATGTTTTCACAGTTCATGATGTAGCATGTATCAGCATTGCACTTCTTTACTCGGTCAAATAATATTCCACTGTGTAGCTATACCATGTTTTATTTTTTAGTTCATTAATTAGGTATTTGGGTTGATTGCACTTTTTGGCTATTACGAATATCACTGCTACCCACATTCATGCACAAGTTTTTTTGTGAATTTGTTTCCCTCCTCTTGGGTACATATCTGCAATTGGAACTGCTGGGTTGTACAGTAACTGTATGTTTAACTTTTTGAGGAACTGTCTGAATGTTTCCTAAAGCAGCTAGACCATTTTACTTTTCCTTCAGCAGTGTAAGTTTGTAATTTCACTACCCTCCCATCAACACTTACTATTTGTCCTTTCTAAAATGATAGGACTGGTTGGTGGCTAGGTGATTAAGATTGCTGGATCCTGTATAGCCAACTGCACAGTTCAAGTCCTGGACCTGACAGTTTGAAAAACATGCTGTATGCGTGCATGTCCAACATCCTGAGAAGAGAACGGAGGAGAGCAGATTGCTGTATGGCCATCTCCCCTGGGCAGTGTTTTCTCACTTTCTCTTTCTCCCTCTTTCTCTGGTGAGTACATGGGCCTTGTAACAAATTTAAGTAAGTAAGTAAGTAAATAAATAAATAAATAAAATTATAGACATTCTAGGTGATATCTCATTGTCATTTTGATTTGCATTTCCTGTGTTGAGGACTTTTTTTTTTAATTTTAATTGTTAGAAGGTGTGTGCATTTATCTGAAGGAGACAGAGAGAGGGAGAAAGCCCACCCTAGTGGGACATGATCACATGATCATGCTGTAATCCTTTCTTCTTGATTTCTCCTTTCTGTGGAGATTTTGGAGATGTACGCATACGCATCTGGTGAGCTTTTCAAGTCACCAGGGCCAGTTTGCAAACCATAATCAGCCATGTGAGATCTGGCTTCCTTAACCATGAGGCTATGGGGCCCACTCTGATTATCTTTTCATGTGCTTAGTGGCCACTTACACATATTCTTTGAAGAAACATCTATTCTGATCCCTTATCCATTTAAAAAATGTAATATTTGTCCTTTTATTTCTGAGTTGTAAGAGTTCTGTACATTTTCTGGATACAAGTACTTTATATGAAAATATTTTCTATGGGTTATCTTTTCACTTTTCTTATGACATTCTTTGAAGCACAGACATTGTTTTACTGCTTTCAATGTACAAGTCTTGCATCTCCTAGGTTAAGTTTACTCCGAAGTATCTGTCTTAGTCTGTTATCACATTGCTAAAAACACCTGAGACTGGGTGAATTTAAGAGAATAAAGGCTCATTTTAACTCACAGTACCAGTGGCTGGGAGGACCAATGGCTTGACAAAACAGAAGGCAGAACATCTAACAAAACACAGTCTATATTTCTGTGGCTTCCTCTCACTCTCTCTCTGATATCTTGATCTCATTTCTTCTCCTTATAAACCCTATGAGAACTCAATCATGGAGGCCTCACCCATTGGCATTATCACACCCATATGCCCCACCTTGGTACACCATGAAGGAATTTTCACTTAACACCTTTATAATAAAATCAATACAACTAAGCACCAACACATGAATTTTTGAGGTGCATCCAATCACCTCCCACTAAGATCAAATTCTAAAACATGAAACTCTGGGGCATAAATTATTTTCCAATTCATGACAGTATCTTCATCATTTTGGTGCTTTCAAGAATAGAATTACTTTCTGAATTTCATTTGAGATTGTTTATTTTAAGTAAAGATAAATATACTTGATTTTATATATCAATCTTGCATCCTGAAACTTTGCTAAACTTGCTTATTAGTTCAAGTAGTTTTTTAGTGGATCCCTTAGGATTTTCTATACACAAAATCATATCATTTGTGAGTAGAAATAGTTTTACTTTTTCCTTTCTAATATGGGTGATCATTATTTCATTTTTTGCCTAACTGGTCTGGTTACAATCTTTACTCAAATATTGGAAAGAAGTCAGGAGGATAGATGTTGTTGCTTTGCTCCTGATCCTGGAGAGAAATTATTGTTTTACACCATTAAGTATGATGTGAGTTGTGGATTGTTGTAGAACTCCTTTATCAGTTCAAGGAAGTTCTCTTCTAAGTTTGTTCAGTGTTTTCACCATGTAGGGATGCTGAACCTTGTCAAACTTTTTAAAAAAAGAATTAGTTATTTAATTTTATTTATTTATTCATTTTATTTTAATTTGACCAGAGAGAGACACAGACAGAGAGAGAGAAAGAGGCAAAGTGAGAAAGCAAGCCATCAGGTCCAGGACTCGAACAGTGGTTGGCCATATGGGAGTGTCCAGTGCTTTATTTAACACCATGCCACCTGCTGGTCCCCCAATTTTTTTTTCTGTGCCTGTTTAAAAAGTCATGTAGGTTATTATTATTATTATTATTCTATTAATAATAGTGCAAGCAATGTAATAATTATATTACATTGCTTTATATTATTCTATTAATAATAATAAAGCAATGTAATAATAATATTACATTACTTTATTTCTGTTGGATGTTAAATCGACTTTGTATTCTTTGTGGGATTAATCTCATTGGTTAAACACCCCTTCTTCTTAATGGGAACCAGCAGTTAGCGTAATGGCTATGTCGCTGGACTCCCACGTGGTCGACCGCAGTTCGCGTCCTGGACCCGGTGGCTTAAAACTCACGCCGGGTGTGTGTGCGTGCGTGCCCAAGATCCCGAGAGGAGAATGGAGGAGAAGGGATTGCGGCGTGACCATCCCCCCGGGGGGGTGATTTCTCGCTTTCTGTCTCTATGTCTCTCTCTGTCTGTCTGGCGAGCGCACGCGCCCTATAGCAAAAACCTCTCAAAAAAAAACAAAACAAACAGAAAAAAACACCCCTTCTTAAAACCACATTTCTGATTATTTTACTTCTTACTGAGACTTTGGGAATCACAGAATTAAAGAAAATGTGGTCCCTGCCTACAATCTAAGCATGAAAAGACTTAGATTAAGCAAGTAACACAGATGTGAAGCACTGCATGCCCTGAAGATAGGTACAAAGTGCTACAGGTATTCACAGGCAGGGGAGGGAGGGGACACAGAGGCTTCAGAAAACAAAAAGTAGCCTTGAGTTGGGTCCTTAAGGAGACTGGGAAACACACACCCTAGATGGAAGGAGATGTGGAGACATGGAAGTGTTCTGTGGTATGAAGAGAAGAGCAGGCTGAGGTGGTTCTGCTGGAG
The DNA here is from genome assembly GCA_026018925.1 of Tupaia tana. NCBI lineage: Eukaryota > Metazoa > Chordata > Mammalia > Scandentia > Tupaiidae > Tupaia > Tupaia tana. The sequence continues at coordinate 137,985,036 of JAKSZU010000001.1, forward strand.
AAGTGCATGTGCACACCATGGAAGTGAGACTGGGAGGGATTTGGCTAGCTAGGGGCAGGGGTCTGAGCTCCAGACTGGGTCACCAGAAACAAGAAGAGCCATACTGGAGATGATGACAGTGACACTGCCTCATGTGGTGTGGGCTCAGGCATATGAAATACTGGTCATCAGGTTACAGAGCTAAGGCTGACAGAGTCTAGATCAAAACCCAGGTTACTCTTACTTCAAAGAATTCTATCCCCATTTATTTCTCAGGCTATGGGATTCAGATTCTTGTCCTCTTCTAATTCCAGGGAGTTGGCCAGCCTTAGTGGTGCAGTAGTAATGCAACGCTCCATGATGTTAGGCCCCCATGGGAAGGTCCTAGGTTTGCATCCTGAGGCCTCCCTGTACATACCATGCTCAGTGATACTGGCTGGTTGGGATTGGTAGTGGATCACAGTGTGAGGGCCCTGTTGGGGTTCTCCCTCTATCTCATGGAAGAAATAAGTTTAAACAAACAAACAAACAAACAAAACAGGGAATTATCCAGAATTATCCTTAAGGTTTTTATATTTCAGGACTCAATCCAGTAGGCAGTGGCCACAGAAGGCCTGAACATGGGAATAACGCCTGAGTTGGGCATAGGAAGCTGACTCAAAAGAGAAGAGGAAATGGATGTGAAGAGGAGGCTGGAAGAACAGTGGGGACTCGGGAGACCCTCCCAATGTAGATAAACAATCTTCAGGGAAATCTAGAGCATGTAAATCAAAATATATAAAAAAAAAATCAATGATTCCTTCACTGACGCCTGTTCCAAGCTCTCCATAAGAGCAGTTTGGAAGCCCTGCTACACCATCAAGCACTGGCAACATTTGAGCAAACATCCTTTAGTGCCCCCAAGTCACAGCAAAGCCTATAACTCTTACAAAAGTGCATGTTGGGTCAGGTCGTCTTTGAACTCGTGTAGTAACTTGGAGAATAACTGTCAACTGATACACATAGATAAGACAGGCAACCTTCTAAAATTCCTTGGGAGCCATGGTTTCAAATCATGCCCATTCTTCAGGCTCAGCACAAAAGTTTTGTTTGCTTTGTTTAGAGATTTTTGCTCTAAGGCACATGCACTCACTGTAGAGATAGAGAGAGGCAGAGAGATAGAAAGTGAGAAATGATACCCATCCCACCCCAGGGAGATGGCTACGCTGCAATCCCTTTTCTTCCATTCTTATCTTGGGATTTGGGGCATGCATATATATGCACCCAGCTTGAGTTTTAAGCCACTGGGTCTGGAACTTGGACCTCAGTTGACCACATAAGAGTCCAGTGCCTTAACCACTATGCCACCTGCTGGCCCCTCACCACAGAGCTTTGATACTCAGGCTTTTCTTTATTCTTCCCTTCCAGAAACTTTCTTTCATGCCAAAAAGCAGACCCTTTTGCAATTCAAATGATGTTTTGTTCTATGTTTTAGCTTAACATTAATAGAGAAGCTGTCTGTTGTTTATTGAGGTGTTAACATCTGAGTTAAAAATGACAAGCCTTGGGCCAGCATGTGGCGTGATGGTTAAGGCATTGGACTCCCACATAGCCAACTGTGATTTGAATCCTGGATCTGGTGTCTTGAATATCACAACAGGAGTGTGTGCATGTGTGCCCAAAATCATGGAGAAGAATGGAGGAGAAGGGACTGCAGCATGGCCATCCCCCCTAGGGGGTAATCTCTCTCTCTCTCTCTCTCTCTCTCTCTCTCTCTCTCTCTCAATGAACACATGTGCCCTATGGCAAAAGCAAAAAAAAAATAGAGTAAGAGTCATTCCCCAGTTTTTCTGATATAATAAGCTGGAGGGAGAATAACCATATTGGCAATAATAACAAGATTCCCTGTGTGGCAGAATGCCCCAGCTGCCAGCACTGCTGCTCATCACCATTCTTGCTGGTTAAATAACCTGGGAGCTGGGGAGGTGACAGAAGCAGGCACCTGGAGATACTGCAGGAGACTGGAGAAAGGAGGAGGAGAGTGGGCAGAGGGAGGAATGGAGTAAGAAGCCTGAGGCGAGAGCAGAGATGCTAGAAGATGTTGGAGGGGAAGTTTTGGATGTACATATGCAAGCACAGCCTCTGTTTTTTCAGGAAAACCTCTGAAATGGATCTGACCTTCCCTGTGTATCAGAATCACCAGGCCAGGCCCCAGCTCTGAGAGTTTGGTTGGACTAGCCTGCACTGGGCCTGGGCGTGTCTGCCGAAGCTATGCGGTGGAATCGGTGTTGAGGGTGGTGAGTGAGGAAGGACCCTGGAAGGCCCAGGTGCTCTGATTACAGGACTCTCTGCACAGCTTCTTGCTGAGCCTCATGTGTGTCTATCTCAAACTTCAGGGCTCCCTCTGTTCTGGGTACTGCCTTTACTTCTTTCTCATGGGTGACAACTTGGAGGCACAGAGGATCATACAGCTTTTTCAAGAGCACAGTTGGGAGGATAAAGGCTGGATGGCCACAGGGTGCCAGGCTGTGGTAGGGACCACCTAGGAGAAAGGGATCTGTCTTCACTCCCAGAGTCAGACTGGGGGAAGTTCAGGGGAAAGGGGTGTATACCCCAGCACAGTCGCTGGGCCCTGGGACCAGTGACTTGCTCAAGGTCACGCTTGCCCCCTGGAAAGCCCAAATCTATCCCCTAGTTGTGTGCCTAGTTTGCCTCAGTCCGCACTGGTTCTGGGGACAGGGGAGTGAGGGGGTGGGCCCAGGGAGCCACTGAGCAGAGCTCAGAGAAATGCTTCATGCATTAAGACAAACCCATGAGGTCTCGACTGTGCACCAAAGTGTCAAGACACACTCATAAGTAATGAGTTCTCCTGGCCAGTGTCCCTCAACACATCTCTGCATGTTCTGCAGCGATGGTCAGAACAGGGAGTCATGAGCACAGGCCTTTTATGTGCAAGCTTGACGGCCATGATCTGGGAGTTTAGGAACAGAGGGTATTACTAGAGCCTAGGGCTCCTGGAAGATAGTCAGCTACCTAGTTTTGTTGTCTCCACTGACATTGCTCCTTATGCAATCCCCTTCTCCTCCACCTGGGAGAGTCAGGCCTACACTAGCTGCTCTGTTTGTGTCTTCCTTCCTGACCCTGCAACCACATCGGAGAGCATGAGGGGGCTCAGGACCAACATCCCAGCCTGACACCAGAGTGACCAGTCATTCACTCTGAGATAAGTCTACCTCTGCCCTCTTGCACTTTCCAGCTCAGTGGAAAGGAGGCCCATTTCCTCACAAGGCCTATGACAGAGGCCTCCCTCTTGGCAGGGCTTGTCCAGGGCTGTCATGAACAGCTCCCTCCTATGTCAGCAGGAGAACTCTGACAGATGCTGGTGTGCTCTTTGCCAGACGTGTCAGCCTCAAACTCTCGGCCTGCAACTCCTGCAGCATTTTGCAAACCCTCAGCCAGACTCTTCACAGGAGACTCAGCAGTTAGTACATTAGAACGTCATTCTTTTGTTCTTTACTTTTCTTTGACAAATGAACATTGTGAGAGAGACTTGTAACTAATGACGTAGCGTGTTCGACGACAGTAACAGTGATGAACGCTACATGGAGGGAGTGTTTCTTAATGCTGCCCTGTTCTGAATATATTGCCTGCACTGTCTCAGTTCATTCTCTTTTTCTAAAAATATAATTATTTTATTTAACTTCATTTATTTATTTTAATTTGACCAGATTTTTGGGGGTGGGGTGGAGAGAGAGAGAGAGAGAGAGAGAGAGAGAGAGAGAGAGAGAGAGAGAGAGAGATGGAAAGTGAAAAGCAAGCCACCAGGTCAGAGACTTGAACCATGGTTGGCCATGTAGGAGTCCAGCATCCTTAACTACCACGCCATCTGCCGGCCCCTCAGTTAATCTTTTTTTTTTTTATTATTTCAATTTATTTATTTGCATTCATTCACTGTACATCATTACAGCATACAAAATGAGATTTTCCATCCAGGGTACACTGTATATTGTCTCAATCAAGCACATCAACAAACATGTTATCAACAAACAGCAAATGATCTTCCATTTCTTGTTTTCTGTATGTTTTGCTTTTTTTTCCCCTCATCCTTGATTCCCTATCTCTTACCCTCTGCTATCTCCCACTCTCCTCCCACACTGTCTCTGGTATCTATGTTTGCTTTCTATACTGTTTTCCCCCCACGTTTTATTGAATCACCAAAGACCCTAATCAATCCAAATACCCTCATAGCAAACACAGGTGACACACACATTTCCATGAACACAAGTCTAACTTTACGCATCCTATAAAGTAGCACCTAGCTGGGGCTACATATCCTACTGCAGTCATTGAATAGATATATGTTTTTCTCCTGAAACTTTTTTTTTTTTGTAACTCAATTTACAACCCTTCCCTAAGCATCATCACAGCACACAAAATGCGATCTCCCATCCAGTACACACTGCTAGTGACTCAATCATGCACATTTTAAAAAATATTCCATTTCTAGTTCCTAGAATTATTTCCACCCCTCTTTCTGACCCTCTATCCCTTCCCATCCTCCTTTCACGCCACCTCCTGTGTCCATAGTTAATCTTCTTGGCCGTCTTAGCAGCAAGCACCACTGCAAGCCTGGAACAGGGACACTGAGAGGTTAACCTTCTGACAGAGGAGAGAGGGTCCTAGCAGACCCCAAGGCTGCAGAGTGATAGAAACTCAATACTGCTAGTCCATTTGGAACGTCCTACTATTAAAGAGATTTGAGAAGTTGGAAACTTCAGTTAAGATCTAATGCTGATCTAATGTTTACAAACGTCTCATGCTTACAGATAAGAAGTTATAATCAATTGCTGACCTTTTCAAATCACAGCAGTTACTATACTAACCATCTATGGGAAGGGACATCTGAAAACCACTCACCTTTTCTCTCTGGATTCCTGAGGGAAGTTCAAAGCCTTTTGCTGCAACAAACACCCAGCTTGACCGGAACTTCATGTTCCTGATTTCTTTACTTCCCAGTGCTTCTATGGCATCCTTGGCACCATCCTTCAATCTGGGAGACAGAGGGGAAAGCATGTGACCATTTCATGGGGAGACCCAAGGGAAGAGACAGTCGGCCCCCGGGTGTTACACCATGTCCGTCCTTGGATGGAGGTTGCCGGGCAACACGTCTGCACATGGCACACAGTAGCAGCTAGCTAAGAGAGGGTACACACTGGTGCTTTGTCAGATTTCTACTTAACCTCACATCATCTGGAACCGTTGGTCTTCAATTTGGGGCACAGAATTCTAATTCTTGATTCTGAAAAGCCTGTGTTTTGGGGGGCCCTGCCACATTTTTTACACACTTGGCTGACATAATTTTTGGTCCTTGCCACCCTCTCTCATTTGCTGGCCAATAAAGAAGGTGGGTAGAAGTTGCTGACAGATGAAAACAAATGTCAGGCTCTAGCTGCCATCTTGTGTCCCCCCACGTGTGTGCACCTAATCTCAGCTGGTCTGCCTGAGACCTCCTGAGCGCCAATCCTAGTCCCTCACTTGGCCCCTTTTCCACTCCAACAAGATGAAAGAAACTACCATAAACCAGGAAAAACTCGCCAAACTGCAGGCACGAGTGTGCACTGGTTGGAAAGGAACTGCTCGCAGAAAGAAGAAGGTGGTTCATAGAACAGCTATCGCAGATAATAAAGAACTTCAGTCCTTCTTAAAGAAATCAGGGGCAAACAATATCTCTGGTATTGAAGAGGTAAGTATGTTTATAAACCAGGGAACAGTGATTTACTTTAACAACCCTGAAGTTCAGGCATTGCTGGCAGCGAATATTTTCACCATTACAGGTCATGCTGAGACAAAGCAGCTGACAGAAATGCTACCCTGCATCTTAAACCAGCTTGGGGCAGACAGCCTGACTAGTCTAAGGAGACGGGGCAGACAGCCTGACTAGTCTAAGGAGACGGGGCAGACAGCCTGACTAGTCTAAGGAGACGGGGCAGACAGCCTGACTAGTCTAAGGAGACGGGGCAGACAGCCTGACTAGTCTAAGGAGACGGGGCAGACAGCCTGACTAGTCTAAGGAGACTGGCTAAACTCTGCCCAAACCACCTGTGGATGGAAAGCACCACTTGCTACTGGACAGGAGGATGGCGATGACGTTCCAGATCTCGTGGAGAATTTCGATGAGGCTTCCAAGAATGAGGCAAACTGAATCGAGTCAACTTCTGAAAGGGATAAACTTGACGAAGTTACTGGGGGCCACTATTTTATATTATGACTGCTTTTTAAAATTCTGTTTTGTGTATGGATCTGATAAAATCTAGATGATAAAAATCTAATATTTTTAAGCCCAAGCCCCTTGGACACTGCAGCTCTTTTCAGTTTTTGCTTATACACAGTTCATTCTTTGCAGCTAATTAAGCTGAAGAAACCTGGGAATAAAGTTTGAAACAAAGGTTAATAAAGTTCCTTGCCTAGCCTAGTTAAAAAAAAAAAAAAGAGAGAGAAAAGAAAAGAAATGTAAGAACTGTTCTTTTTCATATATTCAGAAAATACAGCATACAAACAAAATTTTAAGACATTACTACCATTGTAAAATGGTGATTTAGAGTAAGCAATTAAAGGACAAGGAAGGAAAGAAAGCATTTGACTTTCCAAATGAGTTAAATCGGAGTTTTTCAAAGTGTGTTCCAAGGAACTTCAGTCTGGTAAGACAGTACTGCATGAAGAAAGGCGTGTGAGGTTGGAGAAATGGAGCCCATCTTGGAAAGCCCACAATGCACACGGGAACGGTCTTAGAAACCTGGGAGTTTCTGAAGACACACACTCACTCAGCAGAACACTCTGAGAAACACCAAGCAACATCGACGTCATCAAGTACCTCACGTGTGAGTGCACACATGTGTGAATTCCTTTATTTGCTTCTCCAATAGGAAACTTGTCTCAATTTCCTTTCATGTGCTGTAATGTGCATCCTGGATTGAGCTTTTCTATCCTGATTATGGTGAGCTGTGACTGTGTTGCTACCTGGAAATCCTCCTTAGATTCTATTACTTAAATGCTCCATTGGTTAGTGGCTTTTTTGAAACCCAGTCTGTTTTGGCATGATCTTCCATTCTTTCCCCTTAAATAAACATCTTGTCCTTGGACTCCGTCTTTCCCTAGAAGTCACTGAGGAGTGCTGGCACCCCTGCCCAGCTGGCTCTCCTGCCCACGGTGTGGCAAATCTACACACACTCACCTGCTGCTTCCATCGTCATGAGTCGCCATGAAGAGCAGAGATTTTGGAGGAGCACTCTGAATAAACTGTGTCATCGGTCCTGAGTTGTCTGTTGGATCAATGCAAGTCAGCATTGGGATCTTGGCTGTCAACTGCAAATTCTCCCTGGATGTGGGGTCTCCCCTACATTCAGCTTTCATGACCACCCTGAACCCTCCATGCCGACAGCTCGCCTCTCAACCACACAAATGGTGCTTGGGCTCCCTTCTCGTGTATAATTACCCAGGCCCAGGGGGACCGTCCGAGGTGAGCAGTGCAGCAGGAAAGGAAGGAGCTTTGCAGAAAACTTGCAAGAGGAAAGTATTCAGGGTTATCATGAAAAGGGTCATGATGGGACCAGCAGTTAGCGTAATGGCTATGTCGCTGGACTCCCACGTAGTCGACCGCGGTTCGAGTCCCGGACCCGGCGGCTTAAACTCACGCTGGGCGTGTGTGCGTGCGTGCCCAAGATCCCGAGAGGAGAATGGAGGAGAAGGGATTGCGGCGTGGCCATCCCCCCTGGGGGGTGATTTCCTGCTTTCTATCTCTCTGTCTCTCTCTGTCTGTCTGGCGAGCGCACGCGCCCTATAGCAAAAACCTCTCCAAAAAAAAAAAAAAGAAAAAAAAAAAAGGGTCATGATACAGGGCTTTCTGAATCACCTTAGAAATCAGATCCTAAGGATGCTATTAGCTAAATTCACGACAACAGCAGTGCAGGTGGAGCCTTCTCTGCAACACTGACACAGTGTGACCATCCCAGAGCAGAGCAGCCTCGAGGATGCACTGCCGTGCAGAATGGGGCCACTTGCTGAACTTAACACAAGGAATACAGAGCACCCCAGATGTGGGCAAGTCTTTGCTATGAGACTTAGCTATGCTTTATAGGAAGAAAATACACCTTACCCTCAAATCCCATCATTTACCACGGCAGCTTCTAATTCACTCCTGCTTAGGTTAACTGCAGAGTAAAAATGTGTAAGTCCTGTTGGGTGGATGCAGGCATTTTCTATTACTCTTCATTACCTTTATAAAGACTTGTTCTCAATAACTCTCTGTGTCACATAAAAGTAAGAGGGGCTCGTATATGCTGGCCAGCAACTGCAGTCAAGATTTGGTGCCCAGAATGGTTGACTGCTGAAGGATAAGGGGCATGCGTGTGAGGAGGACACCACAGTCCAGAAATAACTGTGACGGCTACGTAACGTTGCTGATTCAGGTCTGGGTGCTGATTACATTATATTACATATATTTGATTAAAAGAGACATTTTTCTTTCCAATTATCTAATGAGGGTACAGGAGGAAAAACCCGAGGCAAAGTGTAATCAGAGAAAAGGTATTTCTAAATGCCTTCAAACTTCATTACAGGCACTCAATTATATTGGGTTGTCAGAAAAGTCATGACATGTTTTTTTTTAATGTTTTCCTATGCATAAATGTGTCTTTACTTTTCTGACAACACAATAGCTAGAGAGGGTTTCTATAAAACTGTGCCAGAAAACTCATGTGAGCTGCTGCCAATAGCAGAAGTAAGAACTGTCAACATTTTTGCTTGTTTTTAATCTTAATTTTATGTTTATGATCTAATTTAATTTTAATAGGAAAAGAGTTTTCTTACCACCTTCATACATATCAAAGTACCGTGTTGCTGTCACTTTCCCGGTTAAATCTGAAAATAAAAGAAGTTTTTGTTATTGTTGTTTTGTTTTGTTTTTTTAAAGAAAGTTCACAGGAACCAAAGTGTATCTGCAGCGCCAGAGCCTGGGACATGGCGTTTTTCTTCTGTCTCCAGGAAGACAATTATGTATGACTCGGCTGAGCGGGGAGTGTCACCAGTGCGAGGTCAGAAGGAACAGGACCTGGTAGTTGTCGAGAACTTTCTTCCACTTTCCTCTGGGTTAGATTAGATCTTGACACCCACTTCTATCAAAGAAGCACCTGGTCCCAACCACAGCCCTTTCTACTTCTCTCAGGATCACCACCAGGAGCAATAGTCTTCTCTTCAGTCCCGCAGTATGGAACCAGGCTTTTGGCCCACTCATTGGGACACCACAGAAGACTCCCTTCCCAGACTTGCTATGGTTCTCATTGTCATGAACCTCCCAATAGCAATCACAAGACTGTTTTTCTAGGCCTAGGAGGAAGGCCAAGTTTTGCTTCCTCAAGACCAGTGACCTTAACACACAGAGGTGGGAATGGCCAGTGGTGTCTCTATCTACTCAGTCCCTGGAAACTGGCAACAGATGTGAGTTTCCAACCCTTGGCCACAGTCTGTGTCCCCATGGCCTACTTGGCGGGTCTTAACTCTGCCTTTTACCTGTCCTTTGTTTTCTGTGCAGTCTATTTATCCTTGGTTTTCAGTTGTTTGTTGTTGTTGAAACCACAATGACCTATAAAGTGAGGCTTGTAGAAATGATTAAATATATCATCTTAAAATATGTGTCAGCAGGTGGTGTGGAGGTTAAGGCACTGGATCTCACATGGCTGACTGCACGATTCAAGTCCCCGATCCAGTGGCTTGAAAATCATGCCAGGTGCATGTGTGTGTGTGTATGTCCAAAATCCTGAGATCGGAGGAGAAGAGATTTCAGTGTGGCCATCTCCCTGGGGGATGATTGCTCACTACTCCCTCCCTCATGAGAAAATATACTTTATGACAAGAATAAAAAAAAAAGTATTTTTGAAAATCTTGTAAGAGCTTTTAGAGAAGTTCTAAAGGAAACATTTAATAACTTACAGTTAACGATGGCAATGTTTATTCCTCTGGCAACATTTCCAATCTTTTCTCCTATGAGCCTGAAAAGTAACAACACATTAGTCAAAGAAGTCCTTTCTTAGCAAAGAGTAAGCAAGAAATGACCTTGCTCCGTAGGTATTCCCTCAGCAGTCTCTGTTTTTGTCACTTTACATTTCTTTGCAAATATGCACTGGGGCAGCTCACTAGAAAGTTAACCCAAGTTTCCACAGAAACTTCCAGGTGTTTCTTAGGGCACTTGGAAACCACATTTAGAATCTTATACTTTAGACAAATGGACAGGGAGAGGGAAAACTCACATTTCTTTAGCTCAGGTTCTTTACAACGTTCTTCACTGACTCCTCCATCAGTTCATGAGCATTCGTTTTTTCATTTTATGAATATGAAGTAGTAAGAGGTGAGCCAATAGGAGACAGACATGACCCAAGTCTGAAACCCCCAACTTCTATATCTCCTCCCCACTCAGAGCACTGACAGAAGCTTTGTCGACTCTTGGCAATCATTTCATGCAACCACCAAACTGAATCCAACGTATTTCCTTCAATAAGCACCTTATATTGTATCACTTAATTTTCACTTTTAAATTGGAGAGTAGGAAATGTCAGGGGATTGTGCCCTAAAACTGAGAAGACTAAATAGTTTTCCTAGAGGTGGTGATTAATAAAGACCATGGGAACTGTGTATGTTTTGTGTGCAAATACCCTTTGTCAAGTTTTAGAACTAATGATAGCCTCTTTGGAAAAAAATTTAAAGGCTTCCCTCCTTTTTACATCTTTGGAATAGTGAACACAGCACTGTAATAGTCTTCATTTGACGTGTTTATTTAAGTTCCCCTATAAGCCTTTTATGCTTAGTGCTTTTTGACAATTCAAGAGAATATGCCATATGAGTTTTAACAGAAGCAAAAGGAAACTTACATTTATGATCATGGAAAAGTGGGTAATCTGAACCAACTCCCCAGTAGAGAAAAACAGAACTCATGGATCAAAAAGTTGTTTTTTTTTTTTAAAGATTTACTTAAATGCATTAGAGATCTGATAAGGTAGTAAATAATTTCCCAGGCCACGATATAGGAGAAGGGAGCCAGCAGGTGGGATGGTGGTTAAGGCATTGAACTCCCACATGGCTGACCACAGTCTAAGTCCGAGACCTGGCAGCTTATTTTCGCACTTGAGGCCAGCAGGTGGTGTCCTAGTTAAGGCAGTGGACTCCCGCATGGCCAACTACAGTTCAGGTCCTGGACTTGGTGGCTTGCTTTCTCACTTTCCTTCTCTCTCTCTCTCTCATCAAATTAAATACTAATAATAGGGGCTGGCAGGGGGTGTGGTGGTTAAAACAGCTGGACCCCCACATGGCTGACCGTGGTTCAAGTTTCAGACCCAGCGGCTTGAAACTCACGCCAGGTGCATGTGTGTGTGTGTCCAAGATCCCAAGAGAAGAACCAAGAGAAGGGACTGTGACATAGTCATCCCCTGGGAGGGTGATTTCTTGCTTTCTGCCTCTCATGCTCTCCGGAGACCTTGAGCACCCTAAAGTAAAAATCTCTCTCTCTCTCTGGGAAAAAAAAGGACCCAACACTCAACACTCAGTGAAAAGCCAGAATCCATGTGCATCTGAGGTGGGACTAGCTCTGCCCCTTTAACCAAAAAGCCTCTGCCCCAAACCCCTCCTTCTGGCTCAACACCCAGCGAAAGGTCAGGTAGGGTGGTCTCAGTCTTCTTTCTGTCTTCTTCTCTCTCTCCCTCTCCCTTTCTCTTGAAAATTTTCTCTCTTATATGTATGTGTTATGTTTCATTTTGTTTTTTTTTGTTTTGTTTTTTAAATCTGTAGGTACTGTCTCTTATCTCCTTTCTCTTGCTATTTCAGAATCCATGTGCATCTGAGGTGGGACTAGCCCTGCCTCTTTCAGCATGGCACACGGGTCTCAATTTTTTGCCTTTAAAAAAAATATTTTTTTCCCCTTTTCATTGTTTGTTTTGTTGCAGAAAACCAGATGCCAAGGAAAGGAAAACAGAAACCAGGGATATAGGAGAACTGTTTATTATGCCAGTGGGCATGGAGGAGTTAACACTCTGAATCTCCAGCCCCGACTGAGAGTTAGATGCAGGCTTTTATAGCGGGGAGGGTTTCAACACGCTTGGAGTATCTTACCAGGGGAAGGGCTCCGTGTCTGCCCTAATACAGAGCTGGCAGAGAAGTAGGGAATCCAACCTGCTCAAGGCCTCCAGCCGCTCAACAGTTCAGGGGAGGGGCAGCTAGCTCATGGGGAACAGACAGCTCAGGCAGCCATCAGCCTTGGGTTGCTTCAAGGTTTCTTACAAGTTCCTCCGTATCAGAACAGAAGGTTCTGATTATCAGCTTTGGGTTGCTCCACATCACATTATTTGTTTGTTTGTTTATCTTTTCCTTTGTTTCCTTTCTTTTATCTGACTTTCTCACCTTGCTTCTCACCTTCCACACATTGAATGTCTATACAGGTCTAGGTGTACAATAGCAAAACATCTGAATACTTTAAACCCTGCAGCTCAACCCAGGTGCTCCTATTCCCTTGAAACTGGGAGGCCTTTGTAATATCCAGTTCTACTGACAAGAGTGCAGGTTGCTTGGTAAGAAGCAGGGAAACGGAACTGCAGAAAAGTTACAGGCCATCTCTTTCCGCACGCCTCTAACACTCAGAATCAACTCCAAGAAGGTAGGAAGTAACATATAATCCACCAGATGACCAGAAACCACCACTGCAGAGGCACAAGAAATACGGGAAATCAAGAAAATATTTCTCCATCAAGGGTAAAGAACAGCCTTTCATGGGAACCAGCAGTTAGTTTAATGGCTATGTTGCTGGATTCCCATGTAGTCGACCACGGTTCGCATCCCGGACCCGGTGGCTTAGAACTCACGCCGGGCTCGTGTGCATGCGTGCCCAAGATCCCGAGAGGAGAATGGAGGAGAAGGGATTGCAGCGTGACCATCCCCCCTGGGGGGGTGATTTCTCACTTTCTGTCTCTATGTCTCTCTCTCTGTCTGGCGAGCGCACGCGCCCTATAGCGAAAACCTCTAAAAAAAAAAAAAAAAAAAAAGAACAGCCTTTCATCATCCATAGACAGTACAATGGAACTCATGAACATGTCAGATAAAGAACTTAGGATATTGGGACCAGCAGTTAGTGTAATGGCTATATCGCTGGACTCCCACGTAGTCGACTGCGGTTCGAGTCCCGGACCCGGCGGCTTAAACTCACGCCGGGCGCGTGTGCGTGCGTGCCCAAGATCCCGAGAGGAGAATGGAGGAGAAGGGATTGCGGCGTGGCCATCCCCCCTGGGGGGTGATTTCCTGCTTTCTATCTCTCTGTCTCTCTCTGTCTGTCTGGCGAGCGCACGCGCCCTATAGCAAAAACCTCTCCAAAAAAAGAAAGAAAAAAAAAAAAAAAAAAAAAAGAACTTAGGATATTCATAGTGACAAAGCTAACAGACATGCAAGAGAAGAGAGACAACAAAAAGAAGAGAGACAACAAGTTCCAGGAGGTGAGGAAGTTCTTCCACCATCTGAAAGAGGAAATACACACTATAAAAAAGAATCAAACGGAATTGTTAGAGATGAAGGCTGTAATACAGGAAATCAAAACCTCCCTTGAAAGTATTAAAAGCAGGTTAGATCATGCAGAAGATCGAATCTTAGATGTAAAAGACAGAATCTCTGACCTAGAAAATTTCACCAAAAGGACTGATAAAATAACCCCTAAAAATGAGAATAATATACAAGTAATACTAGATACCATTAGATGCCCAAACATCTGGATAATTGGTACCCCAGAAGGTGAAGAAACTAATCAGGGCATTGATAATCTATTCCATGAAATCCTGAAAGAAAAATTTCCAAACCTAGAGAGGCATTCAAATGTCCAGACCCAAGAAATGCAAAGGACTCCACATAGAATCAACCCAAGAAGATCTTCAAGGCTCATCAGAGTCAGATTGACCAAAACCACAGACAGAGATAAGATACTAAAAGTGGCAAGAAAAAAACGTCAAGTTTCTTTCAAAAGGTATCCCATCAGGCTAACATTGGACCTCTCCTTGGAAACAGTGCAAGCAAGGAAAGAATAAGAAAATATATTCAAAGTGTTAGGTGAAAAACAATTTCAACCAAAAGTACTTTATCTGGCAAGATTATCCTTCATGTGGAAAGATAAGATAAAAACGTTCTCAGATAAACAAAACCTGAAAGAATTAACCACTACCAGACCCGCTCTTCAAGAGGTTCTGAAGGGAGTGCTATACCAGGAAAACTAAAGATAAACAGACAAGTAAGAGAACAAAAAATGACCAAGAAAAATGCCAACTTAATGGTAGGGACAAGTTCTGAAATATCAATAATAATGTTGGATGTTAATGGAAAGGTCAGACCACAGTAACACTGTAAATTCAAGAGAAGAGAGATTACATGACACTACTGGTGAAATAGAATTCTATGACTTTTTTCTAAAACATTACTGATTTTCTTCTATGCTTTGTCTTCTGGATTAAAGGACTTTTGTTTTCTTTTGAGTTGTTGGGTTTAGCAATTTGTTAAAAAAAGAATTTTTAAAATTGAAACATAAACTTTTTTCTTCCCTGACCCCTTTGCAATTGGAAAATATTTGTGGGCATTCTTATTTTGTTGCAGAATGGTTATTTGCATAAGTTCAATAATACAATAGTTTCTGTTGCCTTGCATCAGAAATTGAATTCTTATGGGGCTTTGTATAAATAACAGACCAAACTGAGGTTAACCTATTTTTTTTTTTTTTTTGCAAAAAAGTTAGTTTATATCTTTCTTTAGTAAAAGGGGGAATGGAGAGAGAGAAAAATTGTTTCAGAAAAAAATTACAGTGCACTTTTCACTAGATTCTAGTTTTGTCCATACTTTAAGATCATTTGTGAAAAAACAGGTAAAAGTATGCTTCACTGGCAAAAAATGAGAAGCTATTTGCTGATGATAATGTATATGGTAATATCATTGTCTTGATTGACATGAATGGTATTAGTCTTGGAAAAAGAAATG
Source organism: Tupaia tana (assembly GCA_026018925.1). Lineage (NCBI taxonomy): Eukaryota > Metazoa > Chordata > Mammalia > Scandentia > Tupaiidae > Tupaia > Tupaia tana. The sequence continues at coordinate 138,000,036 of JAKSZU010000001.1, forward strand.
TATACTATAAAGATGTGATAAAATATAAATTAAAATAATTAATAAATAAAATAATACATAAATAGTTAAAATAATATTAAAAAGGGCAAAAAACCCACCCAAAATTAAAAAAAAAAAACTAGTAATAATAAGATAAATAATTCTCCAAAGAAAAAATATGGGAGAAGACAAATTTCCATGTGGTAAGCCCAAAATTTAAAGAATTTTTACCCTAGGAGCATTTGCTGATTCCAGAAAAGAGCAAGAGCATTTGCCTAGGGAGGTGAGTGGAACTTTTTTTTTAATTTTTCTTTTTTTTTAGAATTTTTTTTCTCTTTAAATTTATTTATTTTTTACATTAATTCACTATACATCATTACAGCATACAAATGAATTTTCCATCCAAAATACACTGTGTATTGGCTCAATCAAGCACATCAACATACATGTTATCAGCACATAATTTTCCAATTCTTATGTCTTGTATACTTTGTTGTTTGTTTTGCCATCCTTGATTCCCTATTCCTCACCCTCTGCCATGTCCCACCCTCCTCCCACATTGTCTCTGGTATCCATGGTTGCTCTCTATGTCTTCCCCCCCCCCCCATTTAATTGAATTGCTAATGAACTTAATTAGTCTAAATATATCCAATAGCTAGCACAGCTGATATATACCTATACATGAACCCAAGTCTGACTTTAGGCATAAATCTCAGTGAATAGCATGAACATATTATAAAGTAGTACCCAGCTGGGGCTATATAGCTTACTACAGTCATCAAATATGCATTTTTTTAAAATTTCGATATGAACAGTTTTACTGTTTTTTTTTCCTCCTGCAACTTTTTTTTAAAATTACTTAACATTCATTCCCTGAGCATCATCACAACATATTAAATGTGGTTTCCCATCTAGAAAAAACTGCATAGTTGCTTAATCATGCATGTTATCATCAATAATATTCCATTTCTACTTTCATACATATGTATATGTATATATATGTTTTTTACCCCATGTTTGACCCTCTGCCCTTTTCCACTCTCTTATTACACTATCTCTGCTATATACAGTTGTCTTCCATTCCTTTTCCCCCAACATTTTGTTGATCACACAATATCATAAGTAATCTAACTACTTTCAATAGCAAGTCCAGCTGGTAATTTCAAGAAGAGCAGTTTTGAACTGGTAATGAAATTTCCTTGAAACTTAAAGCCTAAAAACAGGTTAGTATTCTGTTCAAATAGTAGGTACATGCACCTATCGACAGCTCAAGACAGGACAAAAATCCTTTAAAACCGGACAACAAAGCTTAGAAGAAAAGCAGCAATATTTTAGTCAAGTCACAGAATGTTGTTTCATCAGTTCAGTCTCATGTACTTAATCTTTCTTCTGTTAAGGCTCGATCTTCCAGATTGAATTCTGGGATATAATATTCATCTCCAGACATTGTCCCTACAATTAAGTTGCCCCTTTTCTTAGTTTTTGAACTCTTATTTCTGTGTGTCTGCATTTAATTTTACTGACATAGGACTCCCTTAAGAACTTCTTGGAGTTCTGGTCTGGTGCTGGCAAATTCTTTCAGATTTTGTTTATCTGGGAATGTTCGTGTCTTTTCTTCCCAAATGAACGATAATCTTGCTGGGTACAGTATTCTCGGTCGAAATTGCTTTTCCCTTAACACGTTGAATATATTTTCCCATTCTTTCCTCGCTCGCATTGTCTCCGATGAGAGATCTGCTGTTAGTCTGATGGGATACCCCTTGTAGGTAACTTGCCGTTTTTCTCTTGCCAATCTTAGTATCTTGTCTTTGTCTGCTGTTTTGGTCAATCTGGCTATAATGTGTCTTGGAGAAGATCTTCCTGGGTTGACTCTATTTGGGGTCCTCTGTATTTCTTGGGACTGAATCTTTGAGTGCCTCTCTAGGTTTGGAAAGTTTTCTTGCAGGATCTCATGGAATAGATTATCAATGCCCTTATGAGTCTCTTCGCCTTCTGGGATGCCTATTATCCGGATGTTTGGACGTTTGATGGTATCTAGTATTTCTTGTATATTGGTCTCAAATTTTTGGGCCATTTTCTCAGTCTTCGTGGTGGATTTTTCTAGGCTAGCAACTTTCTCTTCTATGTCTGAGATTCTATTTTCTGTACGATCTAGTCTGCTTTTAATACTTTCAAGGGAGATTTTGACATCCTGTATTATAGCCTTCATCTCTTACAGTTCCATCTGATTCTTTTGTAAAGTGTGAAATTCCTCTTTTAGATCTTGCATGAATTTCCTCACCTCCTGGAACTCAACAACTTCTTTCTCCTTCCTCTTCAGCAGTTCATTGTCTCTCTTCTCTTCCATCTCTGTTAGTTTTGCCATTATGAATGTTCTGAATTCTTTATCAGACATTTCCATGCATTCCCTTGAACTGTGTGTGGACGACGAGGAGTTATCCTTTTCCCTTGGAGGAGAGGTATTTTCCTGCTTCCCCATATTTCTTGTGGTCCTGCAGTGATTTCTAGTCATCTGGTTGATGATCAGTTTCTTACAAAAAAAAGAGAGGAGACAGAGACTGAGACAGGTGCAGAGACAGGAGGCCTGGGAGAAGTCTTCCTACCATGTGAGTTTTGTGTGCCGGAGGCCAAATTATCAGTGGGAAGTCTTCATTTCTGTTTCCCCAAAATGGCTAGTTTTCAGAATCCATGAGGCTGTGTCACTTTTGTTTTTTTAATTTTTTTTAGAGAGAGAGATTTTTGCTATAGGGCATGTGCACTCACCAGAGAGACAGAGAGAGCTAGAGACACAGAAAGCAAGTGAGAAATCACACCCTGACCAGATGGCCATGCTACAGTCCCTTTTCCTCCATTCTCTCTCTTCTTGACAACCATGTGAGGCCATGGAGACAAAAGCTGGCAGACACGGTGAGGGCCATGTTAAATCCCCTACAGCTTGTTTGAGTCGGGATTATAAAATGTTGAATTCTGAAAGTGAGAGTGAACCAGAAATAAAGTAGAGCTGATATGAACTTCAGCCCAGTTTTAAGTCAACTGGGTGGCCCAGGAAAAGCTCCAATCTTTAAAATTTATTCAGATCAACCTGTTCTGCTAATGGTTCCAGTTCCCCAGTAGAACAAAGAATAAGCCACAGAAGAAGATAATATCACCCTATGCCTCAATTAAAAAGTAAAAAAAAGGAAAAAATTTGGCTTTAGTATACTGTCCAGCACGCTATCAAATGTAACCTGACACATGAGGGAAAAAGCTAACATAAACACCAACCAATGGAACTAGCAGAAACCAATAGATAAGAATGATAGACTCACAGGGACTCTAAATAGTAGAGATATCCAGCACTGACTTCAAAATATACACTTAGATAAAATGATACATAAAATTTCAGAACTGTAAATTATAAAAATTGACATGCTAATTTGAAGAACCAAATTGAAATTAAAAATAAATAGTAAAACAACCTAAAATCAGTAGCCAATGGACAGATTTAACAGCAGATCAGGCACAGTAGAAAAGAGAATTAGTGCATTGCAAAACAGCTCCGTCCACACTGAAGGACAAACACAGCACAGCTATAGTCAGATGGAAAGGAGCAAGCCCTGAGATAATATAGCAGAAGGACATCTGCCATGTCAGTCACAGCTTATCAGGAGTTTCAACCAGACTCTCTGCAAGGACTCCCTCCCACCAGCTCCTGCTCTGGGATGGGATGCTAAGTCAACAGGCTAATTCCAACTGGGGCAATAAAACTGGTAGGACAGGCCATCCATATATGGATGATCATACTTTCCAAATTCACACTGGGCATGCATGATTAGGTAATTAAATTCCTCACCTGAGAGAGAGATGCAACACAGAAAAAAAGCCCACTAAGTCAAATAATATTTGCTAAGTAGTCATTCCCAAATCTCACAATAAAACTAACACCTGACTACATGACCAGTGCAGTTGTCTTTCTCTGGTGTCTGCCCACCCACATGCCTCTCTGGCCTGGAGGTGTATTTCTTTTCTATTAAAAACTTTTACTTTCCTATTAAAACTTCTCTTTTCCTACTTTACACATGTTTGCAGTTTTTCATTCTGCGTCTTAGCAGGTCTCTAATCTTAGAGATCTGGAGCCAAAGAACTGAAGGTTTTACACAATACAGCTTAACTCCCTGTTCCATAAACAAAAGGATAAAAGAAATTACAAATACAAAATAGTGCTTACACTCTATGGCCAGTGACATTAGCTAGCATTCGCTCTACTCTCTAATGGGAAAGCAGCGGACAATAAGAGACTGAACTGTATTTGTCTCTATTTCCAACAGACAGAAAACTTTTATTAGTTCTTTTCTTTTTTTTTTAAAGTTAATATAAAATTATAGCAAAAAAAAAAAAAAAAGTAACTGGGGCCAACTGGTGGCCTGGTGATTAAGGGGCTGTACTCCCACATGGACAACTGGGGTTCAAGTCCTGGACCTGGTGGCCTGCTTTCTCAATTTCCCTTTCTCGCTCATTCTCTCTCTTTGGTCTAATTAAAAATGAATAATAATAACAAATAAAAATGAAATAAATAAATAAATCTTAAAAAAAAGGAAAATAAATTTAAAAGGAACCTGAACTTTAGTAACAATCCACAGCAGTGGTAGTAGAAGAGATTTAATTTTTGGACCAGCAGATGGTGTAATGGTTATGTCACTGGACTCCCATGTAGTCAACCACAGTTGGAGTACTGGACCCGGTGGCTTAAAGCTTACTCTGGGTGCGTGTGTGTGTGCGCGCGCGCGTGTGCTCAAAATCCCAAGAGGGGAATGGAGGAGAAGGGATTGTGGTATGGTCAAGCCCCCAGAGGTGTGATTTCTCAATTTCTGTCTCTCTGTCTCTGTCTATCCAGCAAGCATGCATGCCTTATAGCAAAAATCTCTCCAAACCACCCCCCCCCCCCCCCCAAAAAAAGAAGAAGAAATTAAATTTAGTTGATTTTCTTAGGTTGATGGCTGTTTTCTAGTCTCATAATGAGGGAAGCTGAACATTTTTTCAAAGGAACCGAGAAGCACTGGAGGTTTGATTCTTGCAGTAGGAACATGACATACCAAGGATTGGGGATCTTCACACTATCCCATATCTGAGAGGGACACACTTTTGAAGGATATGCAATGTTAAGTCATAAGTGTGACAAAACTGACAAGCGGAAAGCTTATATACTCAAATGAGAGCAGTATGTTTGTCTCTAAGAGATGTTTCATTTTGAAGACACTGGCACCATCCTCTTGCTGAAAGCACTGATGTCTCTGTTAAAACTTGCTAGATATTATAGTGGGTTTGACTCAAGTCAAAGTTGTTCCCCCCCCCCACTAGGTTTTTGACATAGGGTGCGTGTGCTCACCAGAGAAGAAAGAGACAGAGAGAGGTAAAGTGAGAAATCACCCCTCAGTTGGATGGCCACACCACAATCCCTTCTTCTTCATTCTCCTCTCAGGATTTTGGGCACATACACACATGTGCCTGGCACAATACTCAAACCACTGAGTCCAGGACTTGAACTGCAGTTGGCCATGTGAGAATACAGCTGCCCTAACCACCAAGCCTGCTGGCCCTGAAGCTTCTTTTATTCTCATCAAAATTTCCTAAAGCCTTCTTGCCAAGGGTACCTACACTGGAATTTCCAGGAAGAGACAAAGTTTCTTTCTTTTTTTTTTTTTTTTTTTTTTTTTTTGCTATAGGGCGCGTGCGCTCGCCAGACAGACAGAGAGAGACAGAGAGCTAGAAAGTGAGAAATCACCCCCCAGGGGGGATGGCCACGCCACAATCCCTTCTCCTCCATTCTCCTCTCGGGATCTTGGGCACGCACGCACACGCGCCCTGTGTGAGTTTAAGCCACCGGGTCCGGGACTCGAACCACGGTCGACTACGTGGGAGTCCAGCGACATAGGCATTACGCTAACTGCTGGCCCCGAGACAGAGTTTCTTAATGCAATTTTCCCAAACGGAGCAGCAAATTATATGGTATGTATGAATTCTGACTGTTGGTAATAAGTTAGCCAGCTTGAACCCTGGAGATTCTGATGAGTAAGCATGACTCAGCAGTTATGGATCAGTTTTCCATGGAAGAGGGCGTTACTGCAAGGATGGCACTCACAAGAGTGGAATTTGTGACCTGACACCAGGTTCTGTCATTGATGCCACACTGTTCAATAATTGTGGGTATTCAATAAACAAAATGAATTTGTTTTAAATACACTGGACTATTCACATCCCTCCAAAGTCAGAATATTTTAATGTTAGGTTTAAAACAAACTTAAGTCAGAACTATCTATTTTATGTTAGCTGTGAAACAAACTTAAGTCAGACCTGATCAGGAAAGCTGTGGAAGTCTTCAAGCCAGAAAAATTTATGACCATCTTGTTTGTTAATCAGAGTTCTAAATATCTTACAGTGCTTTCACCCCAGAATGTGGAAGGTTTAACCATCTTTTTTTCTTTTTCTTGAGAGAGAGATTTTGGCTATAGGGGTGTGTGTGCTTGCCAGAGAGAGAGAGAATGTCAGAGAAACAGAAAGCAAGAAATCACCCCCCAGGGGGGATAGCCACACCACAATCCCTTCTCCTCCATTCTCCTCTCAGGATTTTGGGCATGCATGCACATGTGCCCAGCGTGAGTTTTAAACCTCTGGATCTGGGACTTGAACTGCAGTTGGCCATGTGAGAATACAGCTGCCCTAACCTGTACTGTGGTTGACTGCATGGGAGTCTAACAACGAAACTATTATGCCATCTGTTGGTCCTGGTTTTAAGCATCTTGATTGCCAGAGTGCTGTGTTCAATGATTAGAACTTTGTTTTTACTAGTTTTGCTAAGAAACAGCAACAATAGCAGTCGATTAAGAAAAATGAAAAATCCAAAAGGAGAACACACATGGAAGGTGGTGGCTGCTTTCTAGAGGTTGATACCGGCTACGCTTTCCACAGCCACCACCTCACAGCTGCAGAAAGCCCTAAATGTAATGAGAGTGTAATTATTTTGAATTGTATGCATTATTATATCAAGGAATTAAATATCTGGCATGAATGCTCCCTTCTGCCCAGTGGTTTATGCACAGTGTAGTATTTCTCCAGGTATCATCCCAAATTCCCCACAGACAAGGTTTTTGTCCTCATTAGGTACTGGCCTCAGCCTAACCATCTGGAACTGTTCTTAAATATTGCTGCCAGAATTTCACATCCAGTTACCTCCACATTTTAGAACATATTAATGTTCTAAAGCAATTTCTACTTCATACAAATTATTTTTTGCAATAGCAATTGAAGTTTTTCTTTCATGGGACTAGTCCTCTTAAGAAAATGATTCCAGTTATACTTCTGTGTATTCTTGCATTAACATTATTGTTCCTTGAGTTTGTAGCCCTTTAATTAATTGACTTCTTTCCTCACCATGGTGTCTCTCCCAGCTCCAAACCAAAGCAATACACTTGTTACTATGGTTTTATATACTAATCTTACACCCCTGACAAGGAAGTGCAGGATGGTTCCTGGACTTAATTTGCTTTTAAGAACATGGAAATTTGGCCTCATTTTTATTGACACGAGCTCTTTTGCTGCAAGATACTGACAAAAATAAACATCTCTGGTATTGATTAGCAGGAAACACTCTAGAGAATTGTAGATTAAGATTAGGGGGTAATGGCTGAACCGTGTGGAAACCATAATGCTGTTCTGTGCTTTTCAGAAAATGAGATTAACTTCTAATGAGTACCATGCCTTTACTAATTTGCTAAGTAGTAGTATAAAAGGATTTTTATCACTAAATTGATTAGCAGGGAGATTTAGCATAAAGGTTGTATTAGCTTCGATAAGTCAAGTAAGTTTGGATTGTTCACATTAACAGCCGTTTCCACTAATTAATAGCATACTTTAAACTTTGTTTCAAAGCAGAATCAATGTTTACCATTTGTGACTTAAAGGTCTGTGATTTTGTGATGCATGTGGGTGTTCAGGCTTTATCTTTTCCTCTGACTATGGTGTTCCTTTCACCACGACATTGAAAAAACTCAAATGAATAACTGCCCAGAATAAGAATTGTCTAGGTTATTAAAATATAAACTACGAAGTGGAATATATAAGTAAATTTGATAACCAAAAATTAAAACTACTTTGTGAAAAATGACTTAGAATATAGGCTTTGAAGAGTTGGGCACCTTTTACGCAAATTATGTGGGATTTAAGCAACTAACAACAGCAAGGCTGATGAAGTTAATTAAGTTTTGTATTCTCACAGTATTTTGTTTGATACTTTCTGAATTGATGCAATGATGTTTTGCTCCTTCCATATTTATAAATGAAATACTTTTTATAGTGCTTCTAAACACAAAATCTCAGTTTGAAATCAAGTAATTGGAACAGTTTTGCTTTTTACTTTAAGCATGTTGTTTGAAAGCTGCATTGAGGAAGCTTTCAGTCAATGCTTTCAGCTTGATTCTGTAATGAGCAGAGCCCCTAATATATGGAGGTGTTCTTTTTTGAGGATCAATGCTGAAAGTGGATATTGTTCTACAGTATCCTAGTAGATCTGATGACATTTGTTGACTTGAGGTCTGATTTTTTTCTAATAGATTTAAGAATTCTAATGTTGAAAACTTGCACAGATTTATGTGAAATGAAGTCTAGAAAAATGAAAAATATAGACTGAATAATAATCTAAATTAATCTTAGTCTGATGGTGGAGGGAAAGTTTTGGTGCCATAATTTATCCCGTCACTGGTGCTGGACTTAAATCAGCTGAAGTGTATTTCTATACAGCAATTTAAGCTTCAATAAAAGTTTGCTTAATTAAAAAAATACAAAATACAAGATAAATTTTAGGCTACACAGAATATAGTAATAAAGTCCAACATGAGTTTTACTAAGAATTTTAGAAGAGAAGTGAATGGGGCAGAAGATATAATAGCAGAGAATTTGTCAAATGTGCTGAAGGATTTTAATATGTATATATTTAAGAACCACTCCCCACCAAAAAAAAAAAAAAAAATAAGAGAGAGAGAGAGAGAGAGAGAGAGAGAAATAAGATAAAACAACAAGACACATCAGAGTTCAAATGCTAAAATATAAAGACAAAAAAATCTTAAAGGCAACTGGAACAGGAAAGGGCAGTTACTTTTACAATAGCAGCAAATACATTGTTAGTTGACTTCTCAAAAGAAACACTGGAAGCCAGAGACAATAGAGTAATACTTTGAGTATAAAAAATAATAATAATAATGATCAAGATGGCCTGCAAAAAACATTCAAAAATAAAAATGAGATAAAATGAGGTCAGCAGATGGTGTAATGTTTACATCACTGGACTTCCACATAGTCAACTGCGGTTTGATTCCTGGATCTGGAGACTTAAAACATACCAGGCACATATGCGTGTGTGCCTAAAATTCTGAGAGGAGAATGGAGGAAAAGGGATTGCAGCATGGCCATCCCCACTATGGGGTGGCTTCTTGCTTTCTGTCCCTCTCTGTCTAAAAAAAAAAAAAAAAAAAAAAAAAAAAAAAAGAATGAGATAAAGATATTGAAGAGAAGGGTCAGCAGGTGGCATAATGGCATAATGGTTACATCTTTGGACTCCCATAGTTGATTGTGGTTCGAGTCCCAGACCTGGTGGCTTCAAACTCACGTTGGGTCTATGTGTGTGCATACCCAAAATCCTGAGAGAAGAATGGAGGAAAAGGGATGGCGGCACGGCCATCCTTTCTAGGGGGTGATTTCTCACTTTCTGTCTCTGCCTGTCTCTCTGGCAAGTGTATGCGTCCTACAGCAAAAATTTCTCCTAAAAAAAAGATATTTAAGAGAAATATAAATTCCAAGAATTCACTAACAACAGACCACACAACAACTTTTATTCTGTTACTTTTGCTGTTAAAAGCCTTATCCATGGGGCCGGCAGGTGGCATGGTGGTTAAGGGAGTTGGACTCCCACGTGGTCAACGACGGCTCAAGTCCCAGACCTGACAGCTTGCTTTCTCACTTTATCTCTCTCTCTCTTACTCTCTGATCAAATTAAAATAAATAAATAAATGAAGTTAAATAAATATATATATATATATATATATATATATATTTTTTTTTTTTTTTTAAAAAAAGCCTTATTCACAGTATACCTTGTTATGTAGTCATGAGTCTGTCCAGAGTATCACCAAATTTTCAACTGGTTGTGGACCATCCCCAACCAAAGGGGGTATGATACAGATATGCATGCACATGTGCAACAAGAGACGTAAGCAGCATTATTCATAGTATCATTACTCATAATGGTGTTATGCTGGGGATAATTCACCTGTCATTCAGTAGTAGAATGGATAAATAAATTGTAGTATGAAAGATGTTCAAAGAGTTATTAGAAATGTATATTATAAAAATAAATTCATGGATTTCAAAATTTTTTACAATAAGATAAACTTGTACTTTAATTCCACTCTCCATGAACTTTTTGGGGTACACTCATAAATTTATGCAATGTAAATTACATGGTAATGCAGATTCACAAATAACAGCTTCACTCAACATCAAGAATAAATCTCACAAGTTTTATTTGTAGTGGACAGAGCTAAATGTAAAAAAAGCATATAGCTTATGATTTATATGAAGTTTACATGAAGTCAAAAATATAAACAACAGCGTTTTGTTTTGTTTTTTAAAAAAATTTATTTATCATCATTATTCTTCCATTTTGACCAGAGAAATATACAGAGAGAGAGAGAGAGAGAGAGAGAGAGAGAGAGAGAGAGAGAGAGAGAATGAATGAGAATGAGAAAGCAAGTTGCCAGGACTGGGACTCAAACCGTGTGGAAATCCAATGTCTCAACCACCATGCCACCTGCTGGCCCCTAAACAACAATGTTTTGCAATGCACACTTAGGCAATAAAACCATTAAGAAACGCAAGAAAATGAGCACCAAGAAAGACAGAACAGAAGTTACCTTTGCGTTGTATTTGGGAAGGGGAACAAAGAAGGCTTGTGAGAAGGGGAACAAAGTGCCAGTGATAGTCCATTTCTTAAACTGGGTAGTGGTTACATAAGTGTTAACTTTATTATAATTAACTACAAAACAACATATTCACAAGGATATTAATTGTATTATTTGTAATACCAAAAAACTTCTAACATTAAAAATGCCTATCAATGCAGAACTAGTTGTATGAACTCTGATACGTTCATGTTACAGAATAGTATGATCAACGTAAAGGAATAAGGAAACTCTATATACTGATATGAAATGATCTCTATTAATTGCTAACTAAAGAAATTGAAGTGAAAAAACATCACAACAACAAAAAAAGCAAAGTAAAAAAAGTGTATTCAGTTTGCTACCTTTTATTAAAGAAAGAATATATGTATGTTTGTATGTATGTGCACATATATACCTATGCATATGTATATACATAAGAACACATATACACATATGCATGCACAAATATACATATACACCCACACATACACACTCATAGGTATTATGAATTTTATATATATATATATATATATATATATATATATATATCTTATTTTCTAACAAATATAAAGATAAATCAGAAATTGATTAAAAAATATTGATGGAGCTATGAACAGGAGGTGGAGGAGATAATTGAAGGATATTCACAAGATTCCTCTGAGAATTTTTTTTTTGATATAAAAGGTTGATGTTGGAAACATCTAAATGCATAAGATATTCAACAATAAAATTCAACCTGAAGAAAAACTAAAAACACTTCTTTGAAAGTTTTATAGAATTCAGAGGTGAAGCCATCAGGGCCAGGGCTTTTCTTTGTTAGAAGGTTATTTATTACTGATTCAATCTCCTGGCTTGTTATGGGCCTATTCAGACTTTTTATATCCTCCTGGCTCAATCATGGTAGATTATATGTGTCCAGGGATTTGTCCATCTCATCCAGATTGTCTTGTTTCTTGGCATATAGTTGTTCATAGTATCCTCTAATGCTGTTTTGTATTTCTACTTTGTTGTTATATTGCCTGCTTCATTGCAGATTTGATTCACCTGGTTCCTTTCTCTCTTCTTAATAAGTCTTGCTAGTGGTGTATTGATTTTGTTTATCTTTTCAAAGAACCAGCTTTTATTTTGATTTATTTTCTGTATAGTTTGTTTATTTTCTATTTCATTTATTTCTGCTCATATCTTTATTATTTCCTTTCTCCTGGAGTTTTTTGGATTTTTTTACTGTTGCTTTTCCAATTCTCTGAGGCATGATGTTAGGTGATCTATTTGCCTTCTTTCCATCTTCCTCTTATGTGCACTAATTGCTATAAACTTCCCTTTTATGACTGCTTTAGCAGTGTCCCAAAGATTATGGAAACTTGTGTCCTCATTGTCATTGGCTTCCATGAATCTTTTGATTTCAGTCTTTATTTCTTCAGTAGTTGTAGAGTCATTCAGGAGTAGGTTATTTAGTTTCATGTATATGAGCTTTTTTTAGGATTTCTCTTGAAATTAAACTCAAGTTTAATTCCATCATGGTCAGAGAAGATGCTGGATATAGTTTCTATGCCTTTGAATCTGTACAGGCTTGCTTTGTGCCCTATGATATGGTCAATCTTGGAAAAGGTTCCATGTGGGGGTGAGAAAAATGTGTATCTTGTGGTTTTTGGATGGAAAGTTCTATAGATGTCTGTTAAGTCCATTTGATTTATGGTATCATTTAGATCCTTTATCTCTTTATCTATTTTTTGTCTAGATGATCTGTCCAGAGGGGATAGTGCAGTGTTGAGGTCCCCAACACTTAGTGTATTGCAGCCTCTCTCCCCTTTTAGATCTAACAGTCTTTCCTTCACATATTTGGGTATTCCTGTGTTAGGCGCATAGATATTTATAAGCATTATATCTTCTTGATCTATTAATCCTTTTTCTACAATATAGTGCCCTTAACTCCCATTCTGCTCAAGTTATTTCTAAAGATCCAAAAGGGTGAATCTCTCCCTAGTTCATTCTATGAAGCCTCTATCACCCTTATCCTTAAAACAGATAAGGACAGGACCAGGAAGGACAACAATAGACCAATATCTCTGATGAATATAGATGCAAAGATTCCCAATAAGATACTAGCAAATTGTATCCAACAACTTATAAAAAAGATTATACATCATGATCAAGCAGGCTTTATTCCAGAAATGCAAGGTTGGTTCAACATACGCAAAACCATAAATGTAATACAAAATATTAACAGGAAGAAAGATAAAAACCATATGGTCATATCAATTGATGCAGAAAAAGCACTTGATAAGATACATCCCTTCATGATCAAGACTCTCAGCAAAATTGGCATAGAAGGGTCATTTCTCAACACAATAAAAGCTATCTATGAAAAACCCATAGTGAACATCATCCTGAATAGAGAAAAGCTGAAAGCTTATCCACTAAAAATGGGTACAAGACAAGGATGCCCACTTTCTCCCTTTTTCAATATAGTACTGGAAGTCCTCGCCAACGCAATCAGAAAAGAGGAAAAAATAAAAGGCATTCAAATGGGAAAAGAAGAGGTGAAATTCTCTCTATTCGCAGATGACATGATTGTATACACAGACGATCCAATGGTTTCCATGAAGAAATTTCTGGAGGCAATACATGTATACAGTAAAGTTGTAGGATACAAAATCAATATACAGAAATCTATAGCATTTCTATATACGAACAACAGGCAGACTGAGATAGAACTGAAAAAAGTTATTCCATTTATCATAGCCACAAAAAGTATAAGATACTTAGGAATACATCTAACCAAAGAAGTTAAAGACCTCCACAAGGAAAACTATGAGAAGATAAAAAAAGAAATTGAAAATGACACAAAAAAGTGGAAGGACATCCCATGTTCCTGGATTGGAAGAATTAATATAATCAAAATGGCAATTCTACCCAAATTAATCTACATATTTAATGTAATGCCAATCAAAGTACCAGAGACATTCTTCACAGATCTAGAAAAGACAATCATAAAATTCGTTTGGAATCATAAAAGACCCTGTATTGCCAAAGCAATTCTACACATGAAGTGTGGAGTGGGCAGCATCTCACTCCCGGACCCAAAAATATACTACAAAGCTGTGATAATCAAAACAGCATGGTACTGGCACAGAAACAGACATGTGGACCAATGGAACAGAATAGAGTCCCCAGAAATAAATTCCCAAACATATAGTCAACTGATTTTTGACAAGGGGTACCAGTCAATCCAGTGGGAAAAGAAAAACCTCTTCAGCAAATGGTGCTGGAAAAATTGGATATCCACCTACAGAAAGATGAATCTGAATCCCTACCTCTCACCTTTGAAAAAATCAAGTCAAAGTGGATCAAAGGTCTAAATCTAAGACCTCAAACTACAAAACTGCTCCTAGAAAACACTGGGGAAACTCTGGAAGACATTGGGGTAGGGAAAGACTTCTTAAATAAGACTGCTTAAAAAAAGTACAGTCAATAATCCCCAAAATAGACAAGTGAGATTACATCAGACTAAAAAGTTTCTGCATGGCAAAAGACACAGTAATTAAAGTGAATTGACAGCCCTCAGAATGGGAAAATATTTTTGCAAATTATGCATCAGATAAGGGACTGATAACCAGAATACACAAGGAACTCAAGCAGCTGTTTGGAAAAAAGATGATCAACCCTATTAAAAGATGGAAGAATGAGTTGAAAAAAAAAAAAAAACACTCTCTAAAGATGACATACAAATAGCCAAAAGGCGTATGAAAAAATGCTCAATGTCCCTCATCATAAGGGAAATGCAGATCAAAACAACAATGAGATACCACCTAACCCCAGTCAGAACCATAAATGTAATACACCATATTAACAGGAAGAAAGATAAAAACCATAGACTAAAATTAAAAAAAAAAAAGATAAGTGTTGGTGGGGGTATGGTGAAAAGGGAACTCTTTTACACTGCTGGTGAGAATGTAATTAGTCCAACCACTGTGGAGAACAATTTGGAGATTCCTCAAAAATCTACAAATAGAACTACCATGTGATCCAGAAATCTCACTCCTTGGTATCTACCCAAAAGACAGAAGAATTCTTCATCGGAAAAGTGCTTGCACATCGATGTTTACTGCGGCACTATTCACAATTGCTAAGACATGGAACCAACCCAAATGCCCCTGAACAGATGAATGGATTGAAAAACTGTGGCACGTATACTCTATGGAATACTATTCAGCCATAAAAAAACAACAAAACCCTGGCTTTTGACAGAAAGTGGAAGAATATGGAAGATTTACTGCTGAGTGAAAGCAAGCCAGGCTATGAAGGAGAGACACTGTATGTCCTCACTTAATATATACCGTGTGTCCACACTCTATGACTGAAGCAGATTGACTGAAGGATATACAAACACAGTAAATGGGTGTAAATACCAGATACAGTGTGTGTGGAAGAGTAGGGCCTGAGAAAGGACATTTAGAAGAAAAATACAAAAGCAAAGCATTAATGAGACAAAGAAATGTGGTATTATCTGTTGAAGATATTTTATACTTTTATCAAAGGACTAGGGAGAAAAGTTCACATATTGCAATATTCACTTTGTAAGCTAAATAATGTGATTGAATGTATAAAAGAAAATGAAATTAAAAAATTTAAAAAAAGAAAAATTTAAAAAAAGAAAAAGAAAAACTGAAAACAAAGAATTGAAAGCAAACTGAAAGGAATGAAACTGCGTAATTAATATGCAACATAACCACATGAAAAATAAGTATTTGATATTACTTTGGCCATAATACTCTGACTATACACCCTTAGTGGAATATTTAAAAAGATAAAAAGAATGGCAAAGCAAATTTTAAACTTCACTCAGTAGTATTGTTAGTAGTATTAGTATTGTAATTTGAAAGCAAACATTAATGGCACTAGGAACCAGAGATTTTCAGCATAAGGAAAAACAGTTAAATTATAAAATCAAAGAATGTAAGGGGGAAAATACTGTAATATTAAATTTGAATTGCAAATATTAAGGTAAGCTTATTATTTGGCAAAAATGCATTTCTTAGCTCTGTCTACTAAAAGTGTTTAGAAATCAACCCAGTGGCTGTGAACACGATGTCCAGATCTTAGTTTCAAAATACCATGTCTTATTAAGAAAACTGTTCTTTAGAGAAATAGGTGCTTTTTTAAGTCAAAACAAAGAAAAGACTTTGGTGAGCTTAGTTCTATAAATCTAAGAAACACTTAAAAAATAATGCAGCTAATTCAAGAAGAAACAGATAACTTGAGTAACTCTAATTAAATAAACTGAATTTACCTTGGTGAGGTAAAAACCTACCTCACAAAGACATGAGGTTTACTAGGGAACTACCCAAAACATTTAAAAAAGAAATAATATCAGTTCTACATAAATTCTACCAGAATTGAGGATGAGGAACTTTTCAATAAACTCATTCTATGTGGACTGCAAAGACAAACTAAACGTGCTTTAATTCATGAGAGTTATGATCATAAAGCAAAACAAAACTGTCAGCTGAATTCTGGTATATTCTCATGACTTTGAAGGGCTTTGCATAGACATACATACTCAAAATAAAGTATAAAATACAAGCTAAAGTTTGTTCTAACTGCTATCAAATCACACTGTAAAATAAGCTCAATATGTGACACATTCAACCATTAGACCCTTTCCCCAGTTATTGCAGTGTGACATTCTCATTTCCATCTGGACACATTCAGCCTTTGGCCTGAGAACAAGGACATGTGATTCTCTTCTTAGGACAGACTTGCTGCTTGGTAAGCCTTAGAGAAGGGAAAAGAATCAAGCGGGCTAGCTATGCTTCCTCAAACACCGGTACTCACAGCTCATCCTCAAAGCAGATTTTGGCGTACTTGTCTCGGCCACCACCACTGAGTAACCTGTAGGCGTAGCTGTTAGGGGGGCACGGGGTCCAGTGGTCACATTTTTGCCTTTTGGGGACTGGGGCTGTAATGAATGAGAAGATAAGAGTTAGCATCATAAAATTATTTATTAGATGAACCTGCTGCTTGACTGTGAGCTCCAGCAATTCGATTCTAACACTTCATACAACAACTCTGAATGACAGTGGGGAAAAACCTGAGTGGAGAAAGGTTTCTAAATTCCATTAGGATCCCTGGGAATTCCCCTAAAGATACAAAATTAATCTTACTCAAAGGGATGTTGAATAGGCATAACAATTTCAAAAGGGCTGGGCATCACTGCCCAGGGCTGTCCATCATAACTGACATTCTTGGTGTGTAGTGCATACTTGCATTAGAAAAGAAGAGAGATTATGGAGTCTAAGAGTGTAGTGAATAATGAAAACTGTCCATGGAGCATCTATACAGCTCATGTACTAATATAGCTTTAGACAGCTTAAGCACACACACACACCACATACAATACACACACCACACATACTACACATACACATACACACTACACATATACACAGCACACACACACCTCATAACTCACACCACACATATACACAGCACACACACACCTCATAATTCACACCACACTATACACCTGACCAAGCACTGCTCTGAGCATTCTGACCATGCTGATCTGCTCTCCTTTAACTTGAGAACGAATAACAATCTCTTCTGCTTCTGATGCTATGATGTTAGAACTGGCAGACCCTGCAATGTCCCTCCTAGCACCCTCATTTCACAGAGGTCAGGAATTTGGGCAGATTTGAGTGCCATGCTGAGGCTGGGGGACGAGCTGCCCATTGGCCCTGGTCACTCCTGGTGTTCCTATTTCCCGTGCTTTCCCCAAGCATCTACTGCATCACCACTATGTGCATCTCCCTGCTCAGTTTATGAAGTATCTGTCACCCATAGGATCCATAGAGATGTGCTTGGTTCAAATTTAGATCCCTAGTCTTCAGGAAAAAATTCAGAAATCATTCTTTCCCCCTTCAAATTTGACTGGGAGGTTTGCGTTCTATTTTATAGGTTACTGTTCAAAGATCTCATAATATTTATTTCTTTCATTGTAGGAATGAACTAAGTGTGCTTAGTTACTATGTAATTACTACATACAGTCAATAAATGGTGAAGTATACATAAGATATCATCAGTAAGAGATCAAGTATAACACTACAGAAAACCATCTAATAAAGAGAGACAAGAAGACAGGAACAAAGGATTTACAAAACAACCAGAAAACAGCGATGAAAATGTCTGTAAATTCTTACTGATCAGTAATTATAATTAATATAAGTGGCTTAAATTTTCAAATTGAAAACATGGAATGGCTAATAGATTTTTTAAAAGACCCAGCTATATACTGCCTATAAAAAATTCACTTCTCCTTTAAGGACACACATAAATTAAAATTTAGAAGGAGGAAAATAATATTCCATGCAAATGAAAACCAAAATAGAGCAGGGGCAGTCCTACATATATAATATAAAATAGACTTTAACTCAAAAACTGTAAAAAGAGACAAAGAAGGTCATTATCTAAAGATAAAGCAGTAAATTCATCCAGATAATATGTTGATTATAAATACATATGTACTCAACAACAGAGAACCTAAATATATAGAGCAAATAAAGATCTGAAGGGAGAGACAGACTTCAATACAATAATAATGGTAGGGGACTTCAATATACCACTTTCAACAATTAATGGAACAGATAGAAAATCAAGAATCAATCAGTGAACTTTGTCTCAGTTCATGTTCAGGCTGCTATAGAAAAATACCTTAGACTGGATAATTTATAAACAGTTTATAAAATTTATTTTCAGAAAATCAAGGTTTGTTTTGGGGTTAATGTGTACATGCTGGGCATACATTTGTGTGTTCATGATCTTTGCTGCTGGAAAGGCTGGAGGAGGATCATGGTATGAGACTCTTGAGGATGATCCTTCCCCTGTCTTTTCTCTCTCTCTCTCTCTCATAAAAATACATAAACCTCTTTTTTTTTTTTAAAAAAAAAAAGAGATTTCTTTTTATGCTTCTGTAGACTCAGAAGTACAAAGTCATGGCACTAGTAGATTCAATGCCTGGTGAGGGCCCATTTATCATGGATAGTGCTTAGTTTTTGAGTTCTCACATAGTGTTCAGGGAAAACATGCTCCCATTCAATATCTTTCATAAGGACACTAATTGTATTCATGAAGGCACAGCCTTCATGACTTAATTACTCCCCAAAGGCCCTACATCTTAATACTATGACATTGGAAATAAGTTTCAACATACAAATTTTGGTGGGACATCAACATTCAGAACATAGCAGACTTAAACTACACCTTATACTAAAAAGACCTGACAAATGATACATACACACAAACACACACACACACACACACACACACACATATATATTCCATCTAACAGTGACAGACTGTATGGTCTTCTCAAGAACACTAAGCACACTAAGCATTATCCAGGATAGGTCATATGGTAAGTAAAACAAGCCTTGACAAATTTAGTAAGATTAAAATCATGTCAACTATCTTTTCTGACCATAATGGTATGAAACTAGAAATCAATGAAAACAGCAATTTCTTTTTTTTTTTTTTGGGGGGGGGAGAGGTTATTTATTTATTTATTTTTTTGCCATAGGGTGTGTGCACTCGCCAGACAGACAGAGAGAGACAGAGAGACAGAAAGCGAGAAATCACCCCCTAGGGGGGATGGCCACGCCACAATCCCTTCTCCTCCATTCTCCTCTTGGGATCTTGGGCATGCACACACACGCGCCCGGCATGAGTTTTAAGCCATTGGGTCAGGGACTTAAACTGCGGTTGACTAAATGGGAGTCCAGCGACATAGCCATTACGCTAACTGCTGGTCCCAATAACAGTAATTTCAAAAAATTCACAGCTATGCAGAAATTAAACAAAACACTCCTGAACAACCAACAGGTCAAAGAAGAAATTAAAAGGGAAATTAGAAAATTTCTTGAGGTAAATGAATATAAAAATACAACATACCAAAACTTGTGGAAAGCATCAAAAGCAGTTCTAAGAGGGAACTTGGTTTTTTAGAGGTGGTTGCCTTAGAGCACTCGACAGAGAGAGAGAGAGAGAAAGACAGAGACAGAGACAGAGGCAGTGAGAAGGGAAGAAACCAACCCCCCAGTGGAGATGGCCATGCTGCAACTTCATCTTTGCCATTCTCCTCTTGGGATCTCAGGCAAGGACACACATGTGCCTGGTGTGAGTTTCAAGCTGCCAGATCTGGGACTTGAACCACAGTTGGCCATGTGGGTGTTCAGCACTAGAACTGTTATGCCAAATGGTGGACCCTAAGAGAGAACTTTATGGCTATAAATGTCTATAAAAAAGGGAGAAAGATCTCAAATAGACAATGTAATAAATACCTACATTAAGAAAGAACAAAATCTCAAATAAACAAGCTATTAATGTATTTCAAGGAACTAGGGGAAAACACATGAACAAAATAAGTCTAAAGTTAGCAGAAGAAAATTAAACTGACCAAGATATCAGCAGAAATAAATGAAATAAAGACTAGAAAAACAATATAGAAGGTCAAAACAAAACAAAGAGCTAGCTCATTTAAAAGATAGGCAAACTTGGGAACCAGCAGTTAGTGTAATGGCTATGTCGCTGGACTCCCACATAGTCGACCGAGGTTCGCGTCTCAGACCTGGTGGCTTAAAACTCACGCCAGGCGTTTGTGCGTGCGTGCCCAAGATCCCGAGAGGAGAATGGAGGAGAAGGGATTGCAGCGTGGCCATCCCCCCTGGGGGGTGATTTCTCGCTTTCTGTCTCTATGTCTCTCTCTGTCTGTCTGGCAAGCGCATGCACCCTATAGCGAAAAACCTCTCAAAAAAAAAAAAAAAAAAAAAAGATAGGCAAACTCTTAGCTAGACTATGAACAAAAGAGAGAACACTCAAAATCAGAAATGAAATTAATCAGAAATTACCACTAATATCACAGAAACATGAAAGCTCATAGGAGATTATTATAAACAATCACACAAAAAACTGGAAAACTTAGAAGAAATGGATAAAATCCTGAAAAGATATAAGATACTAAATCATAATGAAATAGAAAATTCGAAGAAACCAATAACAAGTAAGATTGAATCAGTAATGAAAAGTCTCCTACTTTGTTGTTCAAACTTTCCTGAGAAACAGAATCAACCAGATGAATATACATATAAAAGAAGGAATTTATTACAGAAATGATTTCACATGATAATAAAGTAGAGAAATTCCACAATAGTCTGTCTGCAAACGGGAGAAACGGTTGTAAGGCTCTGAAGCAGGGAAGCCAATGATGCAGCTTCCAATCAGAGGTGGAAGGCCTGAGGGCCCTCAGAGGCCCGGTTAAGTCCAGAGTCAAAAAGTTCAGGAATCTTCAATCTGTCTGGCTGAAAGGGTGTAGAGGCCAGGTGTAAACAGGAACTGAATGCAGCCAAGGGCCAAACTGTGGAAAATGTGCAGGCAGTAGGAGTAGAATACACAGCACACTCTTGAAAGAAGGGCCCAGAGAAAGGGTGCGAACAGAATCGCCTAGTTGCTTTTTTGTCCATTCCACACCCCAGCAGACTAGATGATGCCTACCTACACTAAAGGTAGTTCTTCATCTCGATCCACTGACTCGTGTGCCAATCTTGCCTGGTGACATTTTCCAGACACACCCAGGAAAAGTGCTTCATCAAGAATCTAGGCACCCAAAATTAACCATCACACCCATCAGAGTAAAGCCTAGGACCAGATGATTTCACAACTGAACTCCAACCATTTAAAGAATACCAATTCTTCTCAAATTCTTTCAAAAAATTAAAGAGGAGAGAATACTTCCAAACTAATTTTACAGGGCCAACAACATGCTCCTGAGCAACCAATGTGTCAAGGAAGAAATTAAAAGGGAGACCTGACCAGACAAAGACTACAGAAGAGAAAAGTAAAGAAAAGAAAAGGAAATTATAGGCCAACATCTCTGATTAGTATAAATGCACAAATCCTTAACAACATACTAACAAACTGACAATACATTGAATCATGCTTACCATAAGCAGGGATGGAAGTTATGCGGGAAGCTGGGGTGCATAGGCCCAACACCCAATGCAGGAACAGTAACGAACTGGATTCTTTGTCTCACGCGTATGAAGAATTAGAAATGGGGAACCAGCAGTTAGCGTAATGGATATGTCGCTGGACTCCCACGTAGTTGACCGCGGTTCGCGTCCCAGACATGGTGGCTTAAAACTCACGCCAGGCGCGTGTGCGTGCGTGCGTGCGTGCGTGCGTGCCCAAGATCCCGAGAGGAGAATGGAGGAGAAGGGATTGCGGCGTGACCATCCCCCCTGGGGCGTGATTTCTCGCTTTCTGTCTCTATGTCTCTCTCTGTCTGTCTGGCGAGTGCATGCGCCCTATAGCGAAAACCTCTCAAAAAAAAAAAAAAAAGAATTAGAAATGCAGATAGAGGGAAGGAATAGTAAAGCAGAATTATTAAAAGAGGGAAGGAGGAACAGAGCTCCTAGGCAGGCAGGGAAGAGTCCTGAACAGGGTGCTGAAGAGGACTGAGGCAGGTTTTTTTTTTTTTTTTTTTTTTTTTTTTTTATCTTGGTTAGGAGGGGCTTTGTCTGGGCTTGTTCTCAGGAGTGGCTTGTGCATGCATTCTCCTCATGGGGGTCATATGCTAGATGGGTCCAATTATTTCTCTTAATCTTGGAGTGGGTACAACGTCACGAGACTCTTTGTCTAAAAGCTTGGGGTCATAAAAACTACTATCTTATCTCCTTCATTGAATGTGGTGGGGCTTGGAAAAAAAACATCTTAGTCCTTATTTTTGCTTTAGGTCATGCTGCTGAGGTTAATATTTAAATCATACTGCAAGATGTTTCTGTGAGCAAGTAGTTCAAGGACAGCTGAGTTGCTACTGAGCTGTTGAGTCTCCATCTTAAAACCTAGCCATTTTGTGATTCTATTTTGGGCCTATATCCTAACTATATTCTTAGGGTCCCTGCCTCCTACTTCACAAGGATAATTCGCATACACAAATTAATGAATGTGATATACCACATTAACAGGATAAATGAGAAAACCATCTGATCATGTCAACAGATGCAGAAAAAACATTTAATAAAATTCAGTGTCTTTTCATGTTAAAATATTTCAATAGATTACATATAGAAGGAATGTTTCTGAATGTACTGAATACCATATACGACAAGCCCACAGCCGACATTACTTAATGGTGAAAGGTTGAGAGGAATAAGATTAGAAGCAAGTCAAAGAAGCCCACTATCACCACTTACACTCAACATAGTACTGGGAGTCCTAACCAGACCAATGGGGCAAGAAAAGTAAATAAAAAGCTTCTAAATAGAAACAAAGGTTAAACTGTCTATGTCTGCTGAGGACATGATCGTATATAGAGAAAACTCTAAAAAGACTCTACCAAACATTTGTTTAGAATTGATAAATTCAGTACAGTTAGAGGATACAAAATCAACAAAGAACAATAGCTTTTCTATACACTAACAACAAACTGTCTGAAAAAGAAATCCCGTTTATAATAGCTACTCAAAAAATTGCTTAAGAGTAAATTTAACCAAAAAGGAAAAGGTCTACACACTAAAAACTACAAAGCACTAATTAACAAAACTGATGAAAACAACAAAACTGATGAACACATAAAGATAGAAAGATCTCCTGTGTTCATGAATTAGAATTGTTAAAATGCTCACATTATCCAAAGTGATCTACACATTCAGTGCAGTCTCTACAAAAATTTCAATGTCATTCTTCACAGAAATAGAAAAAACAATCCTAAAATTTGTATGATATCACAAAAGACCCAAAAAGTCAAAGGAATAGAGCCAAAAGAACAAAGCCGGAAGCATCACACTATTTAACTTCAAAATATATTACAAGCTAGTACTCAAAGCAGCATAATATTATAAAACAGACACCAGTAAAACAGGATAAAGAGCACAGAAATAAACTCACATATTTCAGATCATTAGTTTTTTTTTTTTTTTTTAAAGAGAATTTTTTTGCTATACGGTGTGTGTGTTCACTGGAGAGACAAAGACAGAAAGCAAGAAATCATCCCCAAGGGGGGATGGCCATGCCACAATCCCTTCTCCTTTCTCCTCTCAGGATTTTGGGCATGTACACACACACACCTGGCGTCAGTTTTTTGTTTTTTGGTTTTTTTTGAGAGGTTTTTGCTATAGGGCATGTGCGCTCGCCAGAGAGACAGAGAGACAGAAAGCAGGAAATCACCCCCCAGGGGGGATGGCCACACCTCAATCCCTTCTCCTCCATTCTCCTCTCGGGATCTTGGGCATGCATGCACATGCACCCAGCATGAGTTTAAGCCACCGGGTCCGAGACGCGAACCGCGGTCGACTATGTGGGAGTCCAGCGACATAGCCATTACGCTAACTGCTGGTCCCGGTGTCAGTTTTATGCTGCTGGGTCTGGGATTCGAACTATGGTCAACTATGTGACAGTCCAGTGACGTAACCGTTACACCATCTATTAGTTCTGAGATCATTAGATTTTTGACAAAGGTCCAAGAAACACAATGGGGAAGGGATGGTCTCTTCAGTAAACGGTGTTGGGAAAAGTAGATATCCATATACAACAGAATGAAATTAGACCTTCATCTCACACCACATTCAAAAATCAAGTCAAAATGGATCGAAGACTTACAGGTGAAAAAAGTCTGACCGCTTTTTTTTCTATTCCAAAATTCTTTCCAAACGGCCTGGGGAAGTCATGCCTACAAATACAAACAAATATTTGGTCCATTGCTCTACATCCTGTCCCTGGCATATGATGCATAGTAAGCTTTATCTTTGTTAAAGTAAAACACAGATAACCTTTTGCTGATTTTCTTTCTGAAACACAGACTTGTACTTTCCTTTCTAATCATTAACCTAAGAATTTCAAGCTTATCTATAACAATACCCCACTTTCAGCCCATCTTCTTGGCCTAGGCCAATATAAAGAATCCTTATGCTGAGTGTCAACACTCCTGCTTCAAAACCAAATAAAAGGAACCACTGTCTCTCAGCACCCTGAGAAATACTTTTGTCCTTCTCTGTCCAGATCACTCAGTCTTGTGCTTACAATAAACTGTATTAATTATTATCTCAGCAGAACTTGATTGTTTCTGTCAACACAGGTATGATCTGAAGCTATAAAATTACTAAATAAAATATAGGGGAAAAGTTCCATGACATTGGTCCGAACAATAATTCTTTTGCATATGACCTCCAAACCACAGACATCAAGAGCAAAAGTAGAGGGACCAGGAGTTAGCATTATGGCTACGTCACTGGACTCTCATGTAGTCAACCGCGGCTTGAGTCTCGGACGCGGTGGCTTAAACTCATGCCAGGCCCATGTGCATGTGTTCCCAAGATCCCGGGAGGAGAATGGAGAAGGGGTTGCGGCATGGCCATCCCTCATGGGGGGTGATTTCTCACTTTCTGTCTCTCTGGCAAGCGCACGCGCCCTATAGCAAAAACGTTAAAAAAAAAAAAAGAGCAAAAGTAGACAAATGGAATTACATCAAATTATTGGGTTATCAGGAAAATTATGACACATTTTTGCATAGAAAAATACATCATGACTTTCCCAACAATCTAATAGAAAGCTTTTTCACAGCAAAGGAAACAATCAACAGAGTGAACAGAAAACCTGTGGAATGATGGGATCAGCAGATGGCATAATGGTTACATCACTGGACTACCACATAGTTGACATTGGTTCAAGTCCCAGACCTGGCGACTTAAAACTCATACAGGGTGCATGTGCATGAGTGCCCAAGATCTTGAGAGGAGAATGGAGGAGAAGGGATTACAGTGTGGCCATCTCCCCTCTTGGGTGATTTCTTGCTTTCTGTCTCTCACTGTCTCTCTGGCAAGCACACATGCCCTATAGCAAAAAAAGATAACCTATGAAATGAAAATATATTTGTAAACCATACAGCTGATAAGGGACTCCTACTGAAAATACATAAAGATCACACCTCGGAAACCAGCAGTTAGTGTAATGGCTATGTCACTGGACTCCCATGCAGTCGACCGTGGTTCGCGTCCCAGACCCGGTGGCTTGAAATTCACGCTGGGCACGTGTGCGCATGTGCCCAGGATCCCGAGAGGAGAATGGAGGAGGAGAAGAAGGGATTGTGGCGTGGCCATTCCCCCTGGGGGGTGATTTCTTGCTTTCTGTCTCTCTGTCTCTCTCTGTCTGCCTGGCAAGCGCACATGCCCTGTAGCAAAAACCTCTCAAAAAAAAAAAAAAAAAAAAAAGATCACAACTCAATAACAAGAAAACAGGTAAAAAACCTGATTGAAAAACAAAGGACCAAAAAGAATACTTTCCTAAAGCTGACATTCAAATGGCCAAGCGATATAGTCATTCCTCAGTATCCACAGGGGATTGATTCCAGGATTCCTGCAGATACAAAAATCTATCTTACAGTTGGCCCTCCATATCCATGGGCTCCACATTATTTGGATTATACACAGTTGGTTGAATCTGCAGATGCGGAGCAGTTCCCAACTTTGCAGATGTCCTGTTTGTGTATACTTCATTTGGGGAGAATGAGATAGGTGACCTTTATTATTAATAAGCACACAAATGTGCTTGCCTTAATGTGGACGGAGCTGTTCTTGTCAATCTCGTCCTGGTCCAGGATTCCTTTAACTAGCCTTTGGCTTTTTTTTTTGGAGAGGTTTTTGCTATAGGGCATGTGGGCTTGCCAGGAACACAGAGAGACAGAAAGCGAGAAATCACCCCCCGGGGGGATGGCCATTCCACAACCCCTTCTCTTCCATTATCCTCTCAAGATCTTGGGCATGCACGCACATGTGCCCAGCGTGAGTTTAAGCCACTAGATCCAGGACTTGAACCATGGTCGACTACATGGGAGTCCAGTGACATAGCCATTACACCAACTGCTGGTCCCCAGATTTTGGCTTTTGGAGACAGACACTCCCAGGCTTTCTTGCCAGCATCACAGTGCTGAAACAAGCATACCAGATACAAAATCCTCCCAACTAGAGGATGCCAACCACTTTGGCCCACACATGAACATAATGCATATGCTGACAGGTGTACGATGTTCATCTACAGAGGTAAATGAGCTGGCATATCCACGGCCCTAATGATTCTTTTTTTTTTTTTAAAGAGATATTTTTTGCTATAGGGCATGTGCACCTACCAGAGATATAGAGAGACAGAAAGCAAAAAGTTATCTCCCCCAGGGGGGATGGCCACACCCCTTCTCCTTTATTCTCTTCTCGGGATTTTGGGCATGCACACACATGTGCCTGGTGTGAGTTTCAAGCCTCCAGGTCCAGAACTTGAAACATGGTCAGCCATGTGGGAGTCCAGCGACATAACCATAATGCCATCTGCTGGTCTCAGCCCTAATTATTTTTTTTTTCTATAAGTATTTCATTTATCACTGAAGAAAAAAACACAGCAGCAAGTTCTGTGTTGGCTTCAATAAGATCAAATAGCTAACCTTTAACATAGCTACTATACTCCAAAATTCAAGTCAACACAGTCACTACTAAAAATTACTTGTCAAAAGAATCTATCCTGAAGAAAAAGAAAATTAGGAATAAAAATTTAAAACGGCCCTAATGATTCTTAGAAGTTAAGGCTGACCAGCTGCAATGGAGCAGTAAAGCAATGCTTCATGATGCCGAAGCCCAAGTTCATGTCTGAAGTCTCCCTGTGAATGCTGGGCATTGCTGTGTGCATGTGATCCTAGCTGAATGAGGCTGGGTATGAAGACCCTGTTGTAAGTGTCTCTTTCTCTCTCAGAAGAGATAGATACAATTTAAAAAATAAGTAAGGCCATGAGAATACCATGTACTTCTACAATGTCAGAGAATGTGGTAGTTAGGGCCACAGATTAGAATAGGAGGTAGTGAAGGAAACCAAAAATGGTCATTTTAAAGCGAGCTGGAAAAATGTAAGCAGGCAAATCAAGTCTGATGACACTACAAAAGAGCCAAAGAGAAATCTCCTCATGAGGTGGATAAGGTGGCATCTCTCTGCTTCTACGCTGGTATAGATATCATGTCGCCATATTTGACCTTGCACTCACTGATTTTGCCTACCATGCAAATCACACATTCAGGTCAGTAAATCCCAAAAGCAATACAGAATGCAAAGGGAAGTTAAACTAGAAATTAAATCTCTAAGTAAGGGAGAAGAAGAGGATAATGTTAGGGTGGTCTTTGTTGCAGGCTGTGAAATAATTCACAAACTCAGAAAGCAGAAAGAAGATGGCAAAGTGGTTACCATGGCCATCTTTGGTTCGAGTCCTGGATCCAGTGACCTGAAAATCATGCCGGGCGTGTATATGTGCATGCCTAAGATCCTAGGAGGAGAAGGGATTGCAGAGTGGCCATCCCACCTGAGGGGTGATTTCTCACTTTCCCTCTCACTCTGTCTGGTCTACCCCACCCCCCTTCTCCCTCAACTGAGTACATGTGCCCTAAGGCAAAAAAAATAAAAAAAAAAAAAAAGTTTACTCACTTTCTGATAGAGGAAAGGGGCCAGATGCAGGGAGTTGTATCAGCCCTGAAGGGTGGGGGCCAGGAGCTTTTATTGGGTGAGGGGTTTATGACTGGTTAATTAGGGCGATTCTGGGACAGGATGCTGTTGATCTTCCACAATCTCTAGACTATAGCATCTTTATTGTTGGTTGTCATATCTGACCACTTTGATCTGCAATATACTTGGAGATTTGTTCATGTTTTAGTGTTAGCAAGAGACTGGGGTCTCAACTTGGGTATCTGTAGGTAGAGACTTAGGAAAACAAAAGCCAGCCATCTGCAGTGAGGTCAAGGAGAGGCCAGCTAGCTTGGGAAGAAAAAGGGAGGAGAAAAAAATGTCTGAAGCACCTGGGGGTTTTAAATGAGCCTTCCCAATTAAAATACCTAAGGGAACAGTGAGAACCCGAATCAATTCAGTGACAGGGAGACACTGAGTTAACCTTTTCTCTAATTCCTAAGGCACTTTAGGATACTTTCTTAACCCTTTCAGATTACAAGGCAAAAGAGCAGTCCTTTCCAAAAAAGCTTGCAACATTTAAAATGATTAGAATGTTTAAGATTTAGCTAAGTGCCATGCCTGTGAACATGCAACAGTTTTGACTTAAAATATAGTTTTCATTTTAAAAAGAGCAATGAATAGTTTCTAGGTAAAGTTTATTACACATCTGTTAATAAGAATAGTTATAAAGTATATGTGGCTGAAAGGCAGCTTGGCTTGGGCCTCCGTCCTTTGAGATCTTCCCTTCTTGCTCCCTGAAGCTCTGGCACGCTGGGCACCCAAGTGATGACCTGAAGGAATCCTGCTTTGGCCCGTGGCAGGGACCAATGACTAGGTGGGTTTTAACTGAGTTGTCATAAAGAAGGCACAATCTCAGGGGTTGGGGCTCAGGGACCGGGGACACGGCCAGCCCAGCCGAGTGACCTGGGCCTAGGCCGGACCTTCTCTGCCCAGCACACGCACCCTCAGACACAACACAGGTGCCAAGAGGCCTGGCACTGGCATCTTCCAGCATGGCCTTCAGTAGAGGTATTGCAGGGGTGTGTTCCCCTACCCCAACTCCACCCCCACCCAACCCCCTGCCCCAGCCTCCTCCTCAGGGTCAAGGAGCAGGACAGGCAGGTTATCATGCAGGGCCTAGTAGTTCATGTGAAGGCTACTCCCCTGGGAGTTACTCTCTTGCCAAGAGAAGTCAACCTTCTTCCTAATTTGTATAGGTAACCTGTGGTTTATACTATTATAACTATTCTTATCTTTGAAAATAGTGATACTGAACTCACTGATTCTTGAGGTTGGGATCTCTTACGGTGGCATTTACAAAACTTGTTGTAACTACAGGAATGCATCAACTGAGGTTGAGACTAATGAGAGTGGAGAAAAGAGTTTATAAAATTAGGATTCAAATCACGAAGAATCTTAGATTTCAGATAAATCTTAGAGACATTTAAAGATGATCAAAATCTGGCTTTGTTATGAGAGACCAAGTTTAAAATGAATACAAGTTCTTGGACTCTATCCCAGACCTATGGATTTTTTTATTTTCTGAAGTGGGTCCAGGAATCTGTCTAAAAATACTTCCTGATGTGGGAACAATGATCTTTTTCACTCCTTTAAATGTGAAAGATGATTCCAAAAGGTTAAGGAGACCCACTCCAAGTAACTAGGAATGTCGAGTAATGAAATACTACCCTGTCCATGTATACTGGGCAAACAGAAAGGACAGCTATCTGTGTGCACACTGACAGCACTTCAATCATTTTGAACCACCTCATCATTCACATGAGATTAAAGTTCAGCCACAAAAATAAAAGATCAGGAGGCATCCAGAGGGTTTCGTTCTATTTCTCTGCCAATCAATGAAGATTATCTGCTAGGCATCTCTGAGTACACAGAGGTAGTTTCAGGTTGTTTTTTTGGCCATGGATGCCACCGTGGAAGGATGCTCACTCTTCACGGGGGCAAGTGGTCATTCACGGCATAGCATGACTGTCACCTTCTTAAGCCTAGGTCTCCATGCCCTTGGTGGAGAGTGGTGGGGTACACTGCTGTGAATAGTATGCAAAATGTTTATGGGTGTGATACTGTGTCTTATGAGGTGGAGCTGTATTTCAGAAGACATGGCACCACAGGAGGTAGCTTTCCCTTCAAAATTGGAAAGAGCTTAGATTCAGACATCTACAATTTTTTTTCCCTTACAAATGAGGAACAACTCAAAGACATCAACAGCTAGTTAGGGGCAGAATTAAATGACAGTTTTCCTGACTCAAACCTCAATGCTACCTCAAGAACAGCCCTTTAAGAGCTGTGAATTCATGTCATCTGGGTGGGGAGTCTAAACAGGTGACTGAATGCAGCTGCTATGTTTGGTTTAGTTCCCTCTTAAGAGAGAGACTTCCTCCTCTTTTTCTATAAACTCTCCCCTGAAGTTTATATATATATATATATATATATATATATATATGGCCTAGTGAGCTAGGAGTGTGGATGTATGGGAGCAAAGGTCTCAGGAGGTGACTCACAGCTGTGACCTGCCTTGCCTCGGTACCCGGGGTGCTGGAAAGAGCTTGGGAACTTAATAGCAAGCCAGGCCCTGGCTTGGCAGCAATCAGGAAATGTGGGTCCCTTTGACTGTGGTCTGCTTTGCAGACCAAGCCTGTATGAATCTATCCATAAGGCTATATTTGTAGGAACATCCAACATTTAAAGGCGAAGCATTTAAGGGGCTACCCTATATTGCCCTATGGGATTCTTTCAGAAAGTCCTTATGTTTAAATCATTCAGATCGCAGGACTCTACATCCAAAACTGTGTCTCCAGCATTGTCTTCCTCTGCCTCTTTGACTCCTCTTACCTATCCTAGCAGCTCTAACCATATAGGCCTGGCCCATGGCATAACCATATAGGCCTGGCCCCTTGTACCACGTCTTCACCTCCAAATCATATGCTCATGGGAGGTGGAGCCCTCCTCTGTGGGCAAGGAACACCATAGATCTTTCAGGACTGCTAATCCTCTGCATAACCCGGGGCTCCTAGTTTCAGTCTATTCCTAGCAACAGGATTGAACTGTCAGTTTTCTAGTTTTCTCTATCAGTGGCTCAGTTCTCTCAGCACCCAGTGCTGATCTCACTCCTCATGCTCATCCCCATACTTCAAATTCTGATCAGACACATTGGTTGCCACCTGAACGTGCCCTGAGGTCTTGGAGGAGGGCATCAGGGTAAACCCACAAGAGTGAAGAGACAGAAACTCCAGAGCCCACACTGCCCCTAGAGCTGTGCTTCAACCCTTGAACCTTCTCCACAGTTGAAGAATTTGTGCTCCTTCCTACCTATTCAGCAACATGTATCTTAGGCTAAGCAGCTCCAGAGGGCTGCAGGATTCCTAGAGGAGCCCAGGAGGAGGAGACTCAGTTGCTGTGCATGTGGCACCTGGGCAGAGAGTGCCTGCGTGTTGGGTGAGACCACTCCCTGGAAGCCGCCTTACCTGGTGACTCGAGTACTGATGAGCCTAGCTGCAATGCCAGCATGTCCTACACACCATGCCTTCCCCATTTAACTCCCCACTGTTAGCCTTGAACTAAAAGCTACTGTGCTCAGCCTCACAGTATGCCCATGGACCCCAAGAGGTGTCTATCTCTCCAAAGCAGAGGCTCCAAGCCAGAAAGAGTCAGGACTCAACTGTCAGAGCCTGGCCACTGCTGTTGTGTTGTCCCTTTCCCAACAATCAGATGTGTTCCAGTTATACGGAGAGTGTGGCAGGCATTGTTGGTCTGCCCTGGTGGGAAACTGAAACCACTCATTTAATGAGCTCTTCCAAAAAGATCTGCCTCAGAGACACTACTGTCTCCAGAGTTAACATCACACTGTGTGCAGAAATGAATCAAATGCCCTGGAGGGTGTCTCTCATGCCCCTAACCTAGCACTGGGCCTCATCTACTTACTACTCATGCAGTAAGTAGATGTGATGCTAGACAAACTCAATGCAAACCTGTATTAAAATAAAATACCTCAGTCATAGTTAATTCTTCTAAAGTTCTTTCTTTGGGGGGAGGTGCCATAAAAGGTAATTCATCAGTAAAGAAATGACCTTTACAAAAGTTTTAAAAAAATGTTACCCAGTTTTTTATTGCATTTTTTTTTATTGCTAGAGGGCATGTGCACTTGTCCAAGAGAGTGAAATGTCCTTTAGTGGGGTGTGGTCACACTGCAATCACTTTCTTCCATTCCTTTCATCCATTTCTCCTTCTCATCAGATTTTGGACACACATGCACATATACTGTATGTTTTTCAAGCTGTTGGGACTAGAATTCAACTCCATTTAGCCATGTGGAATACAGCTTTCAGTGCACAGTGCATGACTACTGTGGTATGGGCCAGTATTGAAATATAATTTTTATACTCTGTTTCTATACTTAAAATATATTGGCACAGGGGCCAGCAGGTGGCGTGGTGGTTAAGGCACTGGATTCCCACATGGCCAACTATGGTTCCAGTCCCAGGCTTGGCAGCTTGAAAATCATGCTGGGCATGTGTGAGTGTTTGCTCAAAATCCCAAGAGAAGACTGGAGGGGAAAGAACTGTGGCATGGCCATTCCCCCCTGGGGGATAATTTCTCACTTTCCCTCTCTCTCTGGCTAACATATATGCCCTATGGCAAAAACCTAACATGTATATATTAGGTTACTGGAAAGGTCATGACGTATTTTTCTGTTCTTCTATACAAAAATGCATTATGACTTTTCAGATAGCCCAATACCTATGTGTATCTGTGTGTGTGTGTGTGTGTGTGTGTGTGTGTCTGTGTGTGTGTATAAAATAGCACATCTATTTCCAATGGGGTTTTTGGTAACAGGGCATCACTTACTAACCTAGTGTTCCACACATTTTTCAATTTGGCTTTTTTTTTTTTTTTTTTTTTTTTTGAGAGATTTTTTGCTATAGGGCATGTGTGCTTGTGAGAGAGACAGAGAGAAAGAAAGTGAAAAGTCACTCCCCCAGGGGATATGGTCACACCACAATCCCTTCTCCTCCATTCTCCTCTTGGGATTTTGGGCACACACGCACACGTACCCTGTGTTGAGTTTCAAGCATCTGGGTCCGGAGCTCAAACTGTGGTCAGCCATGTGGGAGTCCAGCAATGTAACTGTTATGCCATGTGCTAGTCCCTCAATTTCACTTTTAATGGGTATTTTGTAATTCCACTTCATTCCCAATTCATGTTCCACATACACATTTTTATTTGACATGTTTTATTGATAGAATCTATTTATGCAGTTTCCTGACACTATGATTTGGCTTTTAAGTTCTTCTCCAGAAGATTCTGGCTCTGAGGGCCTTAGAAGTAAAGTATAGACCTTACAAACAGGTATTCTAAGATCATGACACATAAAGGAAGGTTAATAAATACCTACTGAATTAATAAATAAGTGACTTTGATAAGCGGCATTTCCTTCTGAGATAATGCAGTCTTTCCTAGAATGTATATTGCAAAATACAACTGAAATCAGGAAATGAAGAACATAGTGTTTAATGTCACCTGTTTACAATCTTTCCACATATAAAGTACACAGACCTTGGTTTTCCTTGTTCCTTCCAAGTGGTTATGAATTTAAAACATAGCCACTCACTGAATACCTCTGACTCTGACCAGACTCTGGATCTCCCTCTGTAATGGCCAGCCTGCCTAGCTGTGGCTGATAGCTGCCTCTCTGGAAGGAGAGCTTAGGGTGCTGGAGCTTCCCATATCTCAAAAGATGCTATAAATCCTGGGACCAGCAGTTAGCGTAATGGCTATGTGGCTGAACTCCCATGTAGTTGACTGCAGTTCGAGTCCCAAACCCGGTGACTTAAACTGACGCTGGGTGCGTGTGAGTGTGTGCCCAAGATCCCAAAAGGAGAATGGAGGAGAAGGGACTGTGGCATGGCCATGCCCCCTGAGGGGTGGTTTCTCGCTTTCTATCTCTCTGTCTCTGTCTTTCTGGAGAGCACACGTGCCCTATAGCAAAAACCTCCCCCCCCCCAAAAAAAAAAGATGCTATAAATCCTAAGGTTTATGTAAAATTTTCCTATTCTTAAATAGTGGTCCACAGTTTATTTCTTTTACTTTTAAACAAATCCTGTCTATATATTAGATCTGTCTTCTCGGCCACTGACGTACAACCCAGGTGCCAAAGACTGAATTCTACTGCTTGCACCTGATGGCACAAAGAGGTGGGACCTTTGGGAGGAGATTAGGCCATGCAGGTGGGGCCCTCATGCCTGGATTCATGCCCTTATATTGGGTTGTCAGAAAGTCATGACACATTTTTGCATAGGTAAACAGAAAAACATGTCATGACTTTTCTGACAACCCAATAAAAGGAACCCTAGAGAGCGGCCTTGCCCTCCTGTCTGTGAGGACATAGCAAAAAGGTACCACCTGTGAACCAGGAAATGGGCCCTTACCGAGTGTGCAGATGCCTTGATCAGACTCCCATTCTCCAGAGCCATGAGAAATAAATTTCTGTTGTTCATGAGCCACCCATTTGATGGTACCACACTAAAGGAGTTGAATGGAATGACACTTTGCTCTAAACCAGCCTTGCAAACAGCACTGCAGAATGCACACTGCTCCCTCCTGTGCTTTCCTGAGATGACCTCTCAATTGTCAACTTCTCAGAGACTTTCGCTGCCAATTCTGGAAAGTGGCATTTGCTCATCTTTTACACTGTCATCTCTCTCACTAGAATGTAAGTGCCCAAGGGCAGGGCCTCACTCACCCACTGTTTCTCCACTCGGTCCTGCACTGTGTCCCAGGCACCATGGGCACCGGGAAGCACAATGAGAGGGAGAACAGCACACGGTGACCTCCACACAGAGTCCCGCTATTCCTAGCTGGTGGCTGGGGAGTGATTCTATCCACAAATCCGAAACATCTCCTCAGTACCTGACATTTATTCCTGCTCTGTCACAGTCACCCATATCCACTGGACACATTCCAACCCTCCCCCCAAGTGGTTGCCTGGAACCCTGGAGAGTACCAGGCCCTACTTCTGTCTATTGGAACACACTTCTGTTCGGGTCTCCTACACACATTTAATACCCTTTCCCTCTTAACTTAAGCATTGTGGTTGAGAACTTTCATCTTTTCTTGGGACCAGTAGTTAACGTAATGGCTATGTCGCTGGACTCCCATGTAGTCGACTGTGGTTTGAGTCCTGGACCCAGTGGCTTAAACTCACACTGGGCACATGTGTGGGCATGCCCAAGATCCTGAGAGGAGAATGGAAGAGAAGGGATTGTTGCATGGCCATCCCCCTGGGGTATGACTTCTCGCTTTCTGTCTCTCTGACTCTCTCCGTCTTTCTGGCACACATGCCCTATAGCAAAAACCTCTCCAAAAAAAAAAAAAAGAAAAAAAAAAACTTTCATCTTTTCTCTTTCTTTCTTTTCTTTCTTTCTTTTCTTTTTTTTTTGGAGAGGTTTTTGCTATAGGGCATGTGCACTCACCAGAAAGAGAGAGACAGAAAGTGAGAAATAACTCCCAGAGCGGATGGCCATGCCACAATCCCTTCTCTATTCACCTTTTGGGATCTTGGGCATGCACACACATGCGCCCGGTGTGAGTTTAAGCCACTGGGTCCGGGACTTGAACCGCAGTTAACTACATGGGAGTTCAGTGACATAGCCATTACGTCAACTGCTGGTCCTTGAGAACTTTCATCTTTTCATTTAAAGAAAAATGCTGCGTTATATTAAATTTTTTCATTTTATAGCTTCTCTTTGGCATAGCTGAGCTGTCAGCATCACTCCTGTAGAGCTCTGGAGCCATCACGTAAAATAAAGGTCGCTTGGACAAAGCAGTGCAATACCTCGACAGCCAATCTGGCAACATGTTGGCGGCTAAGTGACTAATGGGTGGGCAGAGGACACAGTCTGGATGTACTAGATAAAGGGGCGGTTCACAGCCAGTGCAGGACGGAGCAGCCCAGGGTGAGATTTCATCACACTACTCAGAACTGTACACTTTAAGCCTTATGAATTGTTTATATTGGATATTATCCATTTAATATTTTTGGACATAGTTGACTACAGGAAACTGAATCTACAGAAAGTGAATCTGTGGGCAAAAGGGGACTCCTGCATGTGTATTAACATTATGTTTAATTCATATGTCTACAGAGTGGAGTGGGCATCTTTCTGACATCAAGCCGTTTTGTCAAAAATGGCATCATTTAAGGCCTCATTTTTTGGGGGGCAGGGCTTTAGGAGTATTTTGAAGTTTCCTTTGTGCAGATGCCACACATTTCTGAGGTTGATGTTTGCATACTGGAAAGCAAAAGCTGTGCATGCTTTCACTCCCCAAGGCTTTTTAAAGACTTTATTTATTTATTTTTAGTTGTCAGAGGGAGTGTGTGCTCACTAGAGAGAAAGAGAGAGCACTCCCAACAGGACATGATCATGCCACAATCCCTTCTCTGTTCTCTACCCTATCAGGGGGAAACTTGGGACACACACATGCCCAGCATGCTTCTCAGCTGCTGGGAATCAAACCACCAATGACCATGTGGGATCTAGTTTTCTCAACCACTAGGTCATGGGGCCAGCCTGACTTTAGAGATAACTCAAAAAGCTGCTCAGTTCTGGGGAACCGGCAGTTAGCGTAATGGCTATGTTGCTGGACTCCCACGTGGTCGACCGCGGTTCGCGTCTCGGACCCGGTGGCTTACAACTCACGCCGGGCGCGTGTGCGTGCGTGCCCAAGATCCCGAGAGGAGAATGGAGGAGAAGGGATTGAGGCGTGACCATCCCCCCTGGGGGGTGATTTCTCGCTTTCTGTCTCTATGTCTCTGTCTGTCTGTCTGGCGCGCGCACGCGCCCTATAGCAAAAAAAAAAAAAAAAAAAAAAAAAAAAGCTGCTCAGTTCTTTAGAAACTTTAAAATGATTCTAGAATGTAGAACCTGCCCCTCCCTCCATGTTTCACAGAAGAGGAAGCTGAGACCTGAGGCCTAAAGAGGTTCCAGGTCAGGTTGCGGCCAGGCAGCCTGCGGCCAGTCTGCTTGCTTCTAACATGGGGATGAGCAGCAGCACCCACCAATGGTGTGGGAGCTAAGCAGTGAATGGCTGTTAGACTGGATATCCTCCTCCTGCTCAACAACATAAAGGGGTTGAGTCTGGCAGGGCTGGGGTCAGGACCCACCACAACCACAGCTGTAGGCAGGCTGCCAAGTCCTCAGTCTGCCTGGCCCACAGCACTCACCTTTGAGGATGGGCCTCTCCCCGATGCTCCGGATGGTGTAGACAGCACTGGAAAGGGGCATGTCTGGAAGCAGCTCTGCCAGCAAGTACCCAGAATACCAGGCGCACATGGAGGCGAAGGCAAGGAACACTGCCTTGAAAGCACCTGGAGACAGAGGACAAGCTGGCTCTGGACACGCTCGGCGGCACCCTCTGCAGCCTGTGTTCATGGTGCCGGTGTTAGGGGACTGCTCTGAGGGGACATGACCCCTGGGAGTTTCCTGGATGGGGGAGGTGGCAGGCAGGGACGGGCATTGAGCCAAGATGACTCAGCTGGCTGCGCTGTGGCTGAGCATCTGAAGTCGGCAGACAGTAGCAGATAATAAATACAAGCAGATCAGAAATGTTCTCAAAGCCAGGTTGTTGTGGTTGTCGATTTGGGTCTTAGAGTCCCTCAAATGCTAGTTTGAGCAACTTATCGCACAGTCTAGTGAGCCAACACATCCAAAGCAGACTTGAGAAGGCCGAAGTGGCTCATTCTTTTTGTGAGACACACCCTGATCTGAGTATGTCCTGGACCCACACTGAGCCCCCCAAAGAGTGCGAGCCCCTTGTTTGTTCACTGCTACGTCAGCAGTGCTGAGGATGGTACTGGTGCCCAGTGAACTTGCAATAGTCCACGCTGAATGGCAGCCTGACCTGGTGACACTGGAAAAGGTCACCAAACGTGTCCTATCATCAGAGTCGAGCCTGTATGGACACATGAGGCTCCTGACAGCAGAAAGTCCCTGTAAATCTCTTTCTGGTCAGTAATTCCAGTATCTTTTCTCTCTGGTGCTCGTATAGATCATACGATTCTTAAGAAAAAATGCATTTACCTTGTCTCTGGTTACAGAAGCCTTGAAGAGCTGTTACTGTCATTTCACTCCCAAAATATTGCACAGGTCAGGACTCATCAGCAGTCTGCTTACCGAAACCACCACAATGCAGAGAGAACCACAGACCTTGCACAAAGGAAGAGCTTCGATGGAGTGTCCCATCAGCATCTACATATTTATTAGCAGGTGTGGTCTTAAATAAGGAAGGAGTGGCCAACTGAGGTGACATAGTGGCAATGCATTGCTCCGCAATGTCCTAACCATATGGGATGGGCGCAGGTTCACGACCCATGGTCCCCCCCCACCGCCCCGAATGTCAGACATGTATCCTTGACCCCTGGCTGGCTGAATCAGGGGCAGATCACGGTGCAAGACCCTGTTGGGGGTGCCTCTCTCCCTTATGGAAGAAATAAATAAGTAAATAAATAAGAAAACAAAGAAAGAAAGGAAGGAAGGGAAAAGAGGAAGGACACAAAATGAGGAAAGAAAAAAAGAAGGGAAGAGAATTATCAAATTGGAAGGAGTTGTGAGATCCTTCAAAACTGTAGTCATTATTCAGAAGTGTGAGTGGCTCGACCTGTTGATGATGACATGTATAGTATTCTCTACTAGACAGGTCTGAGAAGTATTTCATGTTGGGTAAAGTCTTTTTACAAGCAAAATAATAGTGATTGAATGTTTAAAAAATAATTGGAATAATAATAATCTGGAAAAAAAATAAAAAGCTATTGGATGATGATTATGGGGATTTTAATGTCTTTGTAGTGAATGATATGAATAGTATTCCTTCTGGAAAAGAAATATAATACACTGTAAAGTTGTATGTGATTCAATGTAATATAAACAAGATTATGATAATAAAAAATTAACTTACTGTGGAAAAAGTATATCACTACAGTTTACTAGGATCTTAGAGTTGTTATTTACTTACTTGATCTTTACACAAAGAAATATGTGGTGGTTATTATAACTAAAAAAAAAAAAAAAGTGTGGGTGACTCCAAGCTGACAGCTGGCCACTGAACTGAGGGCTGACCTGTGAGGACTCTGCCCCTTCAGCCTGAAGAGAAGCCTTCAAGAAAGCAGCTTGATAGGAGCTGTGCATGGCTAGTGTCAGAACTGAGTGGACATGGTTAGTGTCAGAACACCAGAGGACTCTCTTTCCACCCAGGCCCTGAGCAAAGGCAAGCTTCTCCCAGTGCCTTGGGCCAGTGAACTGTTCTCCCAGCCCTCCTTTCTGAGCTTGCCATCCATGAGGCTGCAGTTTGGCCCTGACCCTCCAGCACTCCAGCCCATGGCTTCCTTCCCATCTCTGTCCTTGGTGGGAGATACGCTCACATCACCACCCAACCCCCCATCCCTTTGAGCACTCTGTATTCAGCTCTGAAGCTCAGCTCTCACTTCATTTGGAAAACTCTCTCCCCCCACCCCCACTCTCTCTATCATCTATGGAGCCACCCACTGGTTTGTTTTGTTGGGGACAGCATGACAGCCAAAGGTCACACTTCTGAAGCACCTGGGCGTTTTGTTTTTTCAAGTGCATATTTCAACGTCACTTTTGTTTTCTATTTTCCAAACCACACATTCTAACACCCCAGTCTGTTAGAATATTATTCAAGGATAGCTTCCTGTTAAGAGTCCCAGAAGTGTGGTCACTGCAGTGTCTAGATCTGAAGGGACACCTTGAAGCCACAGAAAACAGGAAACAGTGGCAGGCTTCTCCCCTGCACCACACATTTGCTCTGTGCTCCAGCCACAGGGTGGTGTGCTCTCTTCTGCTCCCCCAGCAGGGCTTGCCTCTGGGCCTAGAGGGTACTCTCCTGCACTTGCATCCTCCATCAGCCCTTGGCACCCTCCCCAAGGGCAGGTGGACGTCTAGGGCAGTAAGTGGGTGCATGACATTCCGGAAAATTCTGTTAGATGAACACTGAATTCACAGAGTGTGGGAACAGATAAGAACATGGAGCCAATGTTGACAGAGTAGTGTGTCCACCACCACCACCAGGGGTTAGTGTGTGTCAGGTCACAGTTGGACTATGCCATCCAAGTATCCCACTTGAAGGAAGCTGGCAAGCCAGAGAATATCCAGAGAACCTATCAGACACTACATCAGATGTGACATTTAGCAGAATGACTGGCTATTTAGCTTGAAAAAAAATGGAAAAGGAACAGGATATTCCCTTTCAAGTGTGTAAAGAACAGCTACATGCAAAGATGGTGTCATTTTGTCCCTAGTTGAACAAGGACAGGGAAGGAAATGGAGAGTGACTAAAAAGCCACATGTCCCCCCAAGAAGAACCCAGCTGTGGGCTGGCCCATCTAGGAGCAATGAGCACCCATCCTGTCATGGCTGAGGGCTCCTGGGAAGCATCTGTGGTTTGGATGGGGGTGCAGCTGGTGACCTGCAGGCTGGCACAGTGTGGGTCATGCAGCTAGTGGCAGGAGCTAAGGCTGCCTCTAGGGTGGGCCAGCAGCACACCAGACCAATCCCCTCTTAGAAGATGGTGCACGTGCTGATGCTAAGCTAGACCAGCAGCCAGTTCACAGGCCTTACACCATGTGATGAAGTGTTGCCGCGGCCAGAGGCAGGGCAGGGCAGGGCAAGTAGTCAGGAGGTGGCAAAGTCATCCAGGCGGGCAGCAGGTATTCATTTTGGGGGCTACCATACGAAGTGCTGGGAGCTGGGTGGCTTCAACGGTAAGAATGGGTTCTCTCACATTCTGGAGGCTGCAAGTCAGAGCAGGGATGGTTCCTCTGAGACCTCTCAGTTTCCAGATGATATCTCCTTCCTGTGTCCTCACAATGGCACCTGTGTGTGGCTATGTCCTCATAACCTTTTCTCATGAGGACTACAGCCAGACTGGATCAGGCTCATCCTGACAGCCCAATCTAATGTAATCACCTTCAAATGGCCCTGTCTCCAGTCCCATTCTGAGGTCCTGGAGGTTAGGGCTGGCATGAGTTGGGGAGAGGGGGCACAGTGCAGTCTCTGCCAGCATCTCTGAGCAGGGGCTCAGCCTCCCTGGACACCTCCAACAGGAGCCCAGTCCCTCGGCATGAGAGCAGAGCAGGTACTACTGAAAGGAGCGGAGGCCAGCCTGGCAGCAGGGGAGACCTCAGCACCCAAGTTGGGCAAAGTGGGGATTTTTATTGGGAAAAGTAGGAGCCCAGGGGCTCCATTATAACAGCTTCTAGGGATCAGTGAGTCTGCTCCGTGAAAGAAGATCCAGCAGCTTCAGAGGCAGGGAAGGAAGTGCAGAGTCCAGGAACTCTTTTGTAATTCTGTAAACAGGATCCAGCCTCTCTCGTAGGTAATAAAGCCATGATGGGCTTGGGAAAACATCCTCCAGGATGCTTGCTGCCCAGAGGATAGTGAGTGTGGAGCAAAGGCTACTTCTTAGTGCAGGTAAGTCAGAGTTAGAGTGCCTGTGTGCACGTGTGCACAAGTGCATGTGTGTATGTGAGTGTCCGAATGTGTGAGTGTATCCTAGCCTGAGCCTCTTTCTTAGATTTGCAGGAGTCCAGGAGGTCCCTGCTGGTGCGCAGCTTAACCTGCCTTGAAGGCAACACCCAGGCTCCCAGGTGCAAGTGTGGTGGACAGCGGCACCTGTTCTGTCCACTCAGCCTGAAGGTCCTTCCATATGCCGGGAACAAAATCAGGCTGAACAAAGGTACCAAGGATGATGTCAGCTCCAAGTATGCTGCCAATCTTTAGCTCAAAATCAAAAGTGACATGGCTCTGGGCCCCTTTGGGCTGCTGCTCTCACAGCCGTGCGCCCAGGTATATACGACCATGGTGTATCCTGAAGTTATATGTGGAAGGGCCACATAGCTTGTGAATGAATCATGAGGTCTATGTGCAAAGAAGCAGTAGGTGAGGGAAAGCAATATGATCATATTCAACACCTTCCATAGTAACTAGGGGATGATATTTTAATTATACAATATAGAAATTTTAAAAGTTCCTTCAAAATAGCTACAATGACAGTCAGTGCCCTAGGGAGGTGACGTCTGCTGTCCCCCTTTGCACCCCAGCTGAGGAGGGGGGACAGGCAAGGTGAGCAGAAGCTGCCTTATGTATATCCTCACTCTTTTATCCTATAATCCACATAAGTTACTAAAAACAAGTTTATAAACAGTTTTTAAAGAAAACATGATGATTTTACATAATAAGGCAAAAATATTTTTAAAAATTGCCAGAGAGAGAAAGAGAGAGAGAAAGAAAGAGAAGGAGAAAGCACCTCACAATGGAGCATGGTCGTGCTGCAATCCCTTCTCCGTTTCTCCACCCTGTCAGAATTTGGGGCACATGTACCTGGCATGTTTTTCAATCTGTCATGGCTGGGATTTAAACTGCACAGTCAGTCATGCAGGGTCTAGCTGCCTTAACCACTAGTCCACGGAGTGACCCCAAAGCAAAAATCTTAAAATTTGGCTTTATTGGGTCAGTATTTGGTAATTTAAAAAAATGGCTTTAGGAATGGATCAGAAAAGGGGGCATTTAGAACTTTCCAGAGTGTGACCACACAGCCAGAATGCTGGGGCTGGAAGGACACAGCGATCCTTTCCTTCAGAACCCTCACCACAGAGAGCCTGGGGTCCCAACATGGGAAAGTGACCTATCAGAGAAGAGAACTTTCTATTTGTAAATTGTGATTTTTGCACAAGGTATGCTGCTTGCTCCAGAATGATAGGACAGCTCACCCAGTTAGGCAGACAGAGGCCAGCAGAGCACCAGAAGCTAGTCAAGAAAGCAGGCTTTGAGAGATGAGATAATCGGTGAAAATAGTGGTTTTCAATTTTTCTTTTCCATTTTCCCAAATCTTCTACAGTGTCAAGAAGTTTGAAAAATGGGAAAAGTCAAGACCTCTTATAAATGGATGCTTAGGGAACATTCCATACTAATCGATCCCTACTTCTGACTCTTGTTCCCAGGATTTGAACATGGATGCCCCACTTCCCCTTCACCTTCCATAAGGCCCTGGGTAGGTCAGCAGGAATTGTGACTGATGACCCCCAACTACAGTCAGAGGAGCTTGTGGGATGGAGGCCCAAGAAGCTTCCCCGACTCCCAGCAGCTACTCTGGGATCATCCTAGGTACTTCCTGCCCCAGGGAATGCTCTGCCTGTACTCACAAAACAGCCTGCCTTCCAGGTAAAATGTGCCACTCACTGACTCACTGCATGATCCCCTCCATGTACCCCAGGTGGGGAGAACAGCCAGGGTGCGCTGGAGAAAACTGGTAGTCCACCTGCCCCCTTCTGGCTTTGCTCCCCCATTCCAGATCCCGAGTCTAAGAGAAGACCAGTTGCACAAGTCTCCACCCTCAGGCTCAGTGTATAGACTCCTCGCCACGGGTCTCACTTCCCTCCTCCTGAGTCCCCCTTCCCTTCTCCCTAAGCATGAGTTGCACTCACCAGCAGCCACAGGTCGCATCTTCCAGGCTGGGCTCCAGCCTGCCTGGCACTCGGTGACAGTTCCTGGGAATAACCAGCCCGAACAGAGACACACCCTCAGGGCTGGCAGGCTATGGCTAGGCTAGGAAGTGAGCAGGCGGGGCAGAGGCGGGCCAGGAAAAAAGCACTGCTTGTCAGGTCAAACAAATGGCAGGTACGGGATTGAGCATGTTAGCAGGGCAACTGGGTGGGCAGGTGTGTGGGTGGGGCAGATGTGGGCCCAGTAAGCATGTGGGGCGGTGGACAGGTGCATGGTGGGATCCAAAGCTCCAAAGCCACTGTGGGGGTGGGGTCTGATCTGGGCCAGGATTGACTAGATGTCAGAGCGGCCTGACTGGAGAAGCCAGCAGGACATTCTCTGAAGGGAAGCAACTGTCCCTTAACGATGTAGACCCACAGCACCCCATTTATGTCTCACAAGAAGACAAGCATAGCCTAGGTGTTCAGTGTCAAAGCAGAATCCCAGCAAGATTTGACTTTGCAGAGT
Organism: Tupaia tana; assembly: GCA_026018925.1. NCBI lineage: Eukaryota > Metazoa > Chordata > Mammalia > Scandentia > Tupaiidae > Tupaia > Tupaia tana. Next base: position 138,044,542 of record JAKSZU010000001.1, read on the forward strand.
CAATGTCCACTGTCTCCAGGCCACACTCTAAGGCTCTCTGTTTCTTCCAGAATAATCAGGCTGCCCGTGATGTTTACACAGCTCAGCTCAGTGCCTCACTTCCGCTTGCTCCTTTACTGCTGGGATGACTAATTAACTCTAGGAAAATGAGGCATGGACAATGTCCTGGCCCCTGGTTATGGTCACAGGTCTGTACAGGAGTCAGGCAGGTATGTGAAGGCTTCCCTAAAGACTTTATTTTTATTATTTTGGCATGCTTGTTTATTTCTCAGTTTGTTTAATCGTCCTTAATTTGTTGATACAGTGAACAAATTCAACTCTGATTGATATGCAAAGAAATAGAATATGCTTTGCAATAAAATTTTATAGTCCATGGGACCAGCAGTTGGTGTAATGGCTATGTCACTGGACTCCCATAGTCAACCACGATTCAAGTCCTGGACCCTGTGGCTTAAACTCATGCTGGGTGAGGCATGTGTGCCCAAGATCCCTAGAGGAGAATGGAGGAGAAGGGACTGCAGCATGGCCATCCCCTGCTGGGAGGTGATTTCTCGCTTTCTGTCTGTCTCTCTCTGTCTTTCTGACAAGCACACACACACTCTACAGCAAAAACCTCTCAAAAAAATTTATAGTTCAACTGCATACAGGCAACATACTAAATATGAAAAAAATGCTAACTGAACTACAGGTATTAAATATTGGAAAAAGTTAAGTTTATTATCATTTATTTTATTTAACAATCTAGGAAGTTCGCAGCCATCAGCAGTTCCAGTACAATTTCAGGTGCAACTGGGAACTGAGGAATCTCGGTGGAGCTGTTAGTATAGCGAACCTTGTAGGCATACTTTTATAGCACATGTGAAGGAATCTCTCTAAAACTGACCTCACTGGTTTCGTTCTCAGAAAACTGACCTGGGCTACTCAGCATGGCTTTTATTGTTCTTGATGTTAGTGCATATTCTCTTTTTACAATAAATTTGTGACCATTAGGAAATATCAATTTGATGTACATGGCATCAGGGCCTTTACAGCCACCGTAAGTTTTCTCCTCTCCATCCATTCTGTTCTTATGAACTTTTACTTTGCTTCCATAGGAACTTTAGTAATTTTTCATCAGCTCTGTAGCCACAGAGCTCAGTGGAGTTCCGTGTACTGCCACAGCCCCTAATCCAGGGCCACTCCCATTACCCCAGCTGCCTACACCCGTGGGTTCCAAGACTTTCTGACCACAAACAGGAACAACCCTCTTTCTTCATACAACCTCATTCCAAATACACACCAGGTGGTGACAGCACTTTTAGCCCATTAGAGTTACAGTGGCCTCAGGCTGCCAAGGGTGTGCAGCACTTCAAGGACGGTTGGTTCTTCAGCAGATAAAGAGAGTTCCAGGGATGCAGGGTCTGCAAGAGCTCCAGCCCTGCCCCAGAGTCCTGCTGGCTCCCTGTAGTCCAATCGGCTTACTCTTCTCCTTCCTCAGGAAGCCCAAAAGCTCCAGCCTCACCTCCCTGTGGACACTTGCTTGCTTTCAGGCTGTTACCAGGGAGGCTTAGCCACTATTCTCCCTTCACTTCTTCTTTGCTCCTGAGAAGCTCCTAAGGCACACATTCTATGGACAACGTGGCTTTTTTTCTCCCAGTTCACTTGAAATCAGAAGGCCAAGAAGTCAGGAGTTTCCATAGTAAGGAATCATCCCTAAGGGTGAGCCAGAGCATGGCGTATTTGTTTGGATGCCACTTTGAGTTTACCTATAACAACACCAATGAGCTATTCTCCAGATATTTCTAACAAATACTTTTTTAAATTTACTCTTTTTTTTTTTTTGACATTTTTGCTATAGGGCTTATGCATTTACCAGAGAAACAGAAAATGAGAAATCACCCCCTAGAATGGGAAGACCAAGTAGCAATCCCTTCTTCTCCATTCTCCTCTTGGGATTTGGGTACAATGTACATACGCCCAGTGTGAGTTCCAACCTGCTGGGTCTGGGACTCAAACTGCAGTTGATCATGTGGGAGTCCAGCACCTTAACCACTACTGCACCTGCTGGCCCCTCCCAACAAGTGCTTTCAACTAATACACCTACCAGGAATCTTACCTGTCTTTAGCTCACCTGATGTTGAAGGACTGCTTTCATCTCTCTCTGAGTTTGTTTTAATCATTTTTTAAAACCTGTGTTAAGGGCTCAGCCACAGTGGTGTGGGCAGTGGGGGACGGTTGCACAGCATCCAGCTACATAGGAGGCCCCAGGTTTGGATCTGAGGTAGATCTGTGCACATCAGGTACACACCCCAGCCGGTGATTCTGGCTGGCTGGGAAAGGATGCAGGGGGATTGCAGCATGAGACCCTCGTGAGTGTGCTTGGTACTTATCTCTTTTATGAAATAAGTGAAATTTTTAAAAACTGTGGTAAATATGAATAATATTTATGTCTTAACCATATTTAAATGTCCAGGTCAGTAAAGTTAAGAAAATTCACATTACTGATCTCCAGAACTTCTTCATCTTGCAAAACTAAAACTTGGAAACCATTAAACAATGACTCCTGGGATTAGGAGATGGCATAATGGCTGGACTCCCATGTAAGTGACCACGATTTGAGTCCCAGACCTGGCAGTTTAAAACTCACACTGGGCATGTGTGCGTATGTGCCCAAGATCCCGTAGAGAAGAATGGAGAAGGGATTGCTGCATGGCCATCCCCTATGAGGGGTGACTTCTTGTCTTCTGTCTCTCTGGCGAGTTCATGCACCCTATAGTAAAAATCACTCTAAAAAAAAAAAAGATTCTCTATTTTTTCCTCCCAGCAAGGCCTGGGAATCACCATTCTACTTTCTGCTCCTATGAATTTGAGTATTATAGATACTTCACATAAGTGGGACTACATAGTACTTTTTGTTTGTTTTTGTGACTGGCTTATTTCATTTATCGTAAGTCCTCAAGGTTGATCCATGCTGTAGCATGTGCCAGAATTTCTTTCCTATTAAGGACTGATGATATTCTACTATATACATATACATATTTTATTTACCCATTCATTTATTCACGGACACTTGAATTGCTTCCATCTCTTGGCTATTGTGAATAATTTTGCTGTGAATGTGGTTGTGAAAATATGTCTTCAAGATCCTGCTTTCAATTCTTCTTAATTTAAAAAAATTTAATTTTTTTATACAATCACTATTATCCTTTAGCTTGTAGAGAGAATTTACCCAACATGAAATACACCTCATGCCAGTCCAGTGGAGAATACTATACACATTATCATCCACAGGTAATAAACCATTTCTGTGTCTCACAAATGTCTTACCTCTCTATTTTTCTCCCTAATTTCTTTCTCTACAATTTTCCCCTTCCCACCTTCCTTCCACATTGTCTCTAGTGCCCATAACTATTTCCAATGCTTTTATGCCCCCCACTCTTTCAGTTTCTATCAGAGTGGGGACAGTCAGTATATGTTAAGTGGAGACATACAATGTTTCTCCTTCTTAGCCTGACTTGCTTTAGTCTGTAACAATTCTTTTGGATGCATACTCAGAAGTGGGATTTCTGGGTCATGTGGTAATTATATTTTTAGTTTTTGGGAGAACCACCCTACTGTTTTCATAGAGGCGCACCATTTTACAATTCCATCAGTAGTACAAGGATTCCAATTTCCATACCTTCTCACCTACACATTATTTTTTGTTTTTTAGTAGCAGTCTTAATGGATTTGAAATAATACTTTTTTTTTTTTTTTGGAGAGGTTTTCACTATAAGGTGCGTGTGCTCGCCAGAGAGACAGAGAGAGACACATAGAGACAGAAAGTGAGCAATCATCCCCCAGGGGGGATGGTCACGCTGCAATCCCTTCTCCTCCATTCTCCTCTCGGGATCTTGGGCACGCACGCACATGCACCTGGCGTGAGTTTTAAGCCACCGGGTCTGGGACGCGAACCGCAGTCGACTACGTGGAAGTCCAGCGACATAGCCATTATGCTAACTGCTGGTTCCCAAAATAATATCTTATAGTTTGATTTAATTTGCATTTATCTTGTGATCTTTACCATATTTTCACACATTCTTATTGTTCATGTATATATAATTTTTTGTAGAAAAGCATATTCAAGTCCTTTGTGCATTTTTAAAATTGTTGTTGAGTTGTAGGAATTCTTTATATATTCTAGGTATTAACTCATTAATATTTTCTTCCTTTTCATAGGTTGATTTTTTTTTTTTTTCCTTTTTTTTTTGGAGAGGTTTTTGCTATAGGGCGCGTGCGCTCGCCAGACAGACAGAGAGAGACAGAGAGATAGAAAGCAGGAAATCACCCCCCAGGGGGGATGGCCACGCCGCAATCCCTTCTCCATTCTCCTCTCGGGATCCTGGGCACGCACGCACACGCGCCCGGCGTGAGTTTAAGCCGCCGGGTCCAGGACTCGAACCGCGGTCGACTACGTGGGAGTCCAGCGACATAGCCATTACGCTAACTGCTGGTCCCATAGGTTGATTTTTCATTCTGTCAATTGTATCCTTTGATACACAAAAGTTTTAAAGTTTGATACTGCCCCATTTACCTATTTTTGTTTCTACTGCTTGTCCTTTTGGCATCATACTGAAGAAATCATTGCCAAGTCCAATGCCCTAAAGATTTTCCTTTACATTTTCTTTTAGGAAGTTTGTAGTTTTAGGTCTTACATTTAGGTATTTAATCCATTTTGAGTTAACTTTTTCCTATTGGGTTAGGTAAGGATCCAACTTCCTTCTTTTGCATCAGGATATCCAGTTTTCTCAGAACGATTTGTTGAAAAGACTGTCCTTTCTCCATTGAATGTTCTTGGCACCCTTGTCAAAGATCATTTGACCATATATATGAGGGGTTCTTTCTGGGCTCTCTATTCTATTCCATTGGTTGATACATCTATATTCATGCCAGTATCATACTCTTTATCACTGTAGCTTTGTAATAAGTTTCGAAATCAGGAGCTATAGCCCTTGAGTTTTGCTATTCTTTCTTTTTTTTTTTTTTTTTTGAGAAGTTTTCGCTATAGGGCGCGTGCGCTCGCCAGACAGACAGAGAGACATAGAGACAGAAAGCGAGAAATCACCCCCAGAGGGGATGGTCACGCCGCAATCCCTTCTCCTCCATTCTCCTCTCGGGATCTTGGGCACGCACGCACACGCGCCCGGCGTGAGTTTTAAGCCACCGGGTCCGGGACGTGAACCGCGGTCGACTACGTGGGAGTCCAGCGACATAGCCATTACGCTAACTGTTGGTTCCCGAGTTTTGCTATTCTTTCTAAAGATTGCTTCAGTTATTCAGAGTCACTTGAGATTATACATGAATTTTAGGATGGATTTTTATATTCCCACAAAAAATGCCATTGGGATTTTGACAAAGATTCCACTAGATCTGTAGAACACTTTGGGTAGCATTGATATCTTAATATTAAATCTTCCTTCCCATTTGTCAACACCATTCTCCTCTTGGGATTTTGGGCACGCATGCACACACGCCTGGCTTGAGTTTCAAGCCACCGGGTCCAGGACTCAAGTGGTTGGCCATGTGGGACTCCAGCGATGTAACTGTTACACCATTTGCTGGTCCCATTAATTATAAATTTTAGCAGATTTTCTCCAGAGAAGTTCTATCACCATACATATCCACTAGTGGCATATGAAATTTGCCTATTTCCCCAGATTCTTCTCAACCACATGGTATTACATAACTTTTTGATCTATGCTCACCTGGCGTTGAAAAAATTGTTATCATAGTATTGTTTTAGTTGCTTCTTCTTTCACTAAGGTGACTGAGTTGGCATATTTTCCTATGTTTAAAAGCTATTTGGGGCCAGCCCATGGCACAGAAGTTTAGGTGTCTGGATCCCAAAATGGCTGGCTGTGTAGTTTAAGTTTTGGCTCTATAGGCTTGAGAAACATGCTGGCACATATGTACTGTGTGCCCAAAATCCCCAGAAGAGGGAAAAATAGAGGAGGAGGGATTGCAGCATGACCATCCCCCAAGGAAGGTACTTTCTCTCTCTCTTATTCAGATGAGCACACATGCCCTCTGGCAAAATTTAAATGAAACAAAACAAAAACTGAAAAACCATTTGATTGGGTACCCTATGGTTTAGTGGTTAAGGGAGTTGGATCCCACACTACAACATGGTTACACCGCAATTGCTTTTCCTTCATTTCTCCATCCTGTTAGGCTTTTTGGCATGAACGCACATGTGCCTGCCATTTTTCAAGTCACTGGGGCCAGGATTTGAACTACAGCTGGGCATGAGGGAGCTGTCTTCCCCAAACACTAGGCTATGGAGCCAACCCAGATCTGTCTTAACAATTAAGCTATTTCTGCTTTTCTTATTAATCATTCAGCTGGAGACTAAATGTTTTAAAACACCTAAATGTTTCTGGGAATTAATTTTCCTCTTCTCTGTCTGTAGGTGTTAGACTTTATCGTTCTGTTTCCTCAGTATCACTTATCCTTTCTTCTTCATTTATACCTCTTTTGTTCCTCATTGCAACACTATGTTCAGCTCTTTCTAACTTTACTCCAGTTCACTAATTATATATTCAGTTGTGTCTAATCTGCTGTCAAACCTGTTCATTGAGTTTTTGTTGTTGTAGTACTTTTTTTTTTTTTTCAATTCTAGAATTTCTATTTGGGGAGAAAAATGAATTCTATTTGTTTCTTTTTGTTTGTTTGTTTTAGAGAGACTTTTGCTATAGGGTGCGTGTGCTCGTCAGAGCGAGAGAAACAAACACAGACAGAAAGTGAGAAATCACCACCCCACCCAGGGAGGATGGCCACACCATAATCCCTTCTCCTTCATTATCCTCTTGGGATCTTGGCATGCATACATACATGCCCAGCATGAGTTTTAAGCTGCTGGGTCCAGGACTCAAATCACAGTCAATTACCTGGGAGTCCAGCGATATAAACATTAAGCCATCTGCTAGTCCCTATTTGGTTCTTTTAGTGAAAATGTTATGTTACTTTCTATAATTTTCTGTTTCCTGTAGGTATACTGCTTTTACTTTCTAATCATGATCATCAAGATAGTTAACAGTCTATGTCTGATCATGTTAAGAAGGCTGAAGTCTTTGCAAACTGGTTTACTGGCTTCAGTTTAAGAAGCGTCTTGCCTGACTGGCTGCAAGCTGAACACTGTACCTGAAACTATGATGAAGAAACAGCTCAAGGCCAGGAGCGTGCTTTCTCTAGAAAAGACCTGTGCTTGCTTCAGCTAGAGGCCTGAGTCATCACTACTCTGAAGCTATCTTTAAAGAAAGCTCAAGTCTTGAAAATTCTGAAATGACACAGTCAACTCAAAACTGGCTATAGTTCAACACGAGCTGTTCATTTGTGGCCAGTGCCAACTCTGAACAGAGTTGGGCTCCTAGTTCTTTTGTGAGGAGGGTCTCCTGTCTGATTCTCAGGCTCTAATCTGGGAGTTAACAAATACCCTTGGGACTAAGATGGTTTCCTGGCATGCTTATCTTTTGAAGTTCTCCTTTTTCCTTTTTCCTTCATATTTATTTTGAAGTTATCCTTTTTCATTCATATTTAACCAAGACATTCTTTTTTTTATATTTTTAAATTTATTGTTCTTTTATATAGTCTATCACATTATTTAGCTTACAAAGTGAATATTCTAACATGTGTACATTTCTCCATAGTCCAGTTGATAATACTATAAAATTATCTTTACAGTCTTCTTACTTCTTTAAAAAATATATTTTGAATTTTGTGTATTTGGGCTTTTAAAATGATCTTCAGTGTAAGACTTGGTCCAAATAACCTAGACCAGTATAGGAGAGATGAAACCTAACCACTGTGAACTTACTTTTGGGACACTGGACATTAATGGTTACAAGTCCTAGTTTTCTGTTCTCATTGAATTCTATGGGGGAGTCCTGACGTTCTAGCACAGGTTACTAGGTAGCAGGAAGAAATTAGATATAATCTATCTATATCCTTTAGGATTTCGGAAAGCAACCTTAGAGTCTTATGGAGTGTGGGAGAGAATGCCTGGTGAACTTGAGTGACATTTTACAGCAAGCATTTGACCTAATAAGCATTTACTAAGCACCCATATGTACCAAACACTGTCTAAGCAGTTCCCACCCATGTCTTCTAGACCTCTTGAGGCATATAAACCCCATTCTACCGTGAGGCAGTCATGCAACTAAGTTATATTTACATTGAGCCCACTCTACAGCCTCAGGGTCTTCTGGCTATTTTCCACTAACTGAGTAGTTTTCTCTCTGAGTGACCCCTGTGTCATACTGTCTTAAATAAACTACAATAAAGACAATATGACTTTAAAAATAAAACTAAATGATCAACAACAAAAACCCTTTTTTTTTTTTTTCATTTGCTAGAGAGTGCATGCACTTGTGTTTGCTTAAGAAAGAAAGAGAAAGCAAGAAAGCCCCCCATGGGGGTAGTTACGCCACACTGTCTTCTTCTCCATTCCTCCCTCCTTTTGGATTTTTTTTTTTTTTTTTTTTTGAGAGGCTTTTGCTATAGGGTGCATGCATTTTCTAGAGAAACAGAGAGACAGAAAGCAAGAAATCATCCCCCAGAGGGGATCGCCAAGCTACAATCCCTTCTCCATTTTCCACTTGGGACTTTGGACACGTGCACACATGCACCCAGCATGAATTTTAAGTCATTGGGTCCAGGACTGGAAGCGCGGTCAACTAAGTGGGAGTCAAGCGACATAATCATTATGCCATCTGCTGGTCCCTCTCCTTTTGGAATTTTAAGCATGAATGCTAATATGCTCATGTTTCTCAAGCCACAAGGTTTGGGACTTAAATCACAAGGTCAGCCATGTAGGACTGGGCCACCTTAACCATGGCAGCAGCTGGACCAACATTATGCTTAAACATCTTTTCATTTCATATTTTTTCCCTTCAGGTTTTCATTTGATGCTGACATTGTCTCTTTAAATAGATTAAACAACATCGAGAGAACAAACGGACTGAGCAGCTGCCATGGTGCCTTAGTCAGCTCAGGCTGTCTATAAACAGAGTACACATCACTTCTCACAGTTCTGGAGGCTGGAAAGTCCAGAGTCAAGGTGCTGGCTGATTCAGTTGCTGGTAGGGGATTTTCTCTGGCTTCTCACTGTATTCTCACTGTATTTTCACATGGAAGAGAGACAGAAAGAGGAAGCAAGCTCTCTGCTGTTACATATAGGGACACCACTCTTATCATGAGGGCCTGACCTTCATGATCTAATTTAAACCTAATTATCTCCCTAATACCTGGTCCCATCTCCAACCATCCAAATACCATCTCACTGGGAGTTTCAACATATGAGATTTTTTGCAGATTTGAGAGGCCCCAATTCTGGGCATAGCAGCGATGTACTAGTCGTGATAGCTCTACCTTAGAGAGCAAACTGCATCCATGAATGTCCACACTAATCCACACATGAATATAGCCCCAAACTGTAAACAACTTCAAAGCTCATCAACAGAAAAATGAATAAATACATATCGGTATATGTATATAATGAAAATAACTCACAACGAAAAAGAACGCAGTAATGGTAAATGTTATAACGTGGATAACTATCAAAATCAATGCATGCAGGGACCAGCAGTTAGTATAATGGCTATGTCGCTGGACTCCCACGTAGTTGACCGCAGTTCGTGTCCCAGACCCGGTGGCTTAAACTCACTCCGGGAGCGTGTGCGTGCGTGCCCAAGATCCCAAGAGGAGAATGGAGGAGAAGGGATTACAGCGTGGCCATCCCCCCTGGGGGGTGATTTCTCACTTTCTATCTCTCTGTCTCTCTCCGTCTGTCTGGCGAGTGCACGTGCCCTATAGCAAAAACCTCTTAAAAAAAAATCAATGCATGCAGACTGTATAATGGATTACATCTGGATGAAGTTCAAAAGCAGGTAAAACCACTGCAGTCATCTCCATTGAGTGCAGGGGCAGAAGTATTCAACAGGAAAGAGCAGGGAAACTTTCTGAAGTGATGGAAAGTTTTCTGTCTCAATCTTGGGGTCGAGTACCGAAGAACCCTATATAAGGAGCTACAGAGCAATATATGCTTAGGATTTGTATATCTCATTGCATATAAATTATACTTCAATAAAGTATCTTACCATCAAAGAAAGGAAAAACAAATTAGCCAAGATGATATTGCTGAACAGGTTAGTGGACCGTGCAGGTCACTAGCTTGTGAAGAAGGTACATTTGCAGCTTGGCTGACCAACTTGGCTCAAGAGCTGTTTCAGACCAGCGTGGCCTCGAGAAGCCTTGTTTAGCTCTGATTTGTTACATACCCTACAGGCTATCTCAACCCTTCATCAGGGCTGCAGTGAACAGTTTGTGGACCCATTTTACCTTGGATGTACTTCCTCACTACACATCATCCTGCTCTTCCTTGAAGGCCTCTCCTAAGTCTTGTCTTTTGTCTGTCACTCTCCCCTTGGGCCTCAAAGGCCTCTGTTCATCTCAGACTCTCCTGCAACCCCTCAGTTCATAGGAGGCTTGTCTAGAGAACTAGGTGCCTTTGAGACTTGAAGACATGAAAGTTTCTAGGGAAGTTAGATGCAGACATCACACACATACATCACGCACACATGTACACATTCATACAGACATCACCACATATATGCACCACACATGCATCTACAAAACATGTATACCACATGTATACACGTATACATCATATACACACACATACATCCCATAAACACACACACATACCATGCACACATATACATGTACATCACACAAATCATGTACATTACACACACACACACAGACCCAGAATAGTTTTCACCATTTTATAGCTCTTATGCTCAGGTTCTTCTCATCTGATGTTCCTCAGTTTCACATAGTGACTTGTAAATACTTTTCTTTTTAAATGTTGAGATCATTGGATCTGATGTTTAATTTATTCTGTACCCTGTCACAGGGCTTTGCAGGCAATGATTATTCCATTTATACCACAGACCAGCAGGTCTCGAAGTGTAGCCTGGGGACCCCCAAGACTGTATGAAACCCTTCAAAGAGTTCTGAGGCCAAAACTTCACACTAAAACATCTGTTGCCTTTTCTGCTCTTACTCTCTTAGGGCTGCATTGGGAAGTTTTCTGCTATCATGGGAAGGTTCATGGGTCTCTATGGGACAGCAGTTTCCAAATAAGGAGTGCAAAATAATATGAAACCATGCAGGGGCATGATCCACTGAAGTTCCAGATAAAGCGATATAGTGGGTTGTTGAGAAAATCATGACACATGACAAAGAAAAATACACTATGACCTAATATTTTAATGTTATAATCAAAACACTCCATGCTCGGATTCTGCAAATAATCTCTAAGAAACTACCACTTGTCAAGTTCTGGTATAGTATCAAAGAAGAATATCTGCAATCATCTGAAAAGGCTCTTCAGCACTCCTCACTATTTCAGCTACATACTTGTGTGAGGTCAGATTTTCTACATCCCTGCATACTGCAATAGCCTGGATGCAAAAGAAGCTAAGAGAATTTCAACAATGTAAAACAATGCCATTTTTCTCACTAGATATTTGGTCTTGGAGGATAAAACTGTTTGTCAAAAAAAATTAGGTTAAAATACAATAGATGTATTATTGCTATTTTAAGATGAATTAATAAATATATTTTTTAATTTTTACTTTTGCCCTCTACTGCCATAACCATCAGTAGATATAACCTACCCCAAAACAAGTTCTTTTGAGTCCTCAGTCACTTTTAACTATATAAAGCTGTTCTGAGAACCAACACTCCAACTCCTTGATTGAAATGTTGGGCAGACCCATTAGCAAGCAAAGGGAGAAACAATCCAGTTTGGAGTCTAATAGACTTGGGTGTGAATCAAGGCTCAATCCCACACTAATGGATTTGGAACAGTTTATCCAATACGCTCAAACTTTAATATTTAATCTGTGAGATGGGAAGGGTAATACTTTTCTAGAACATGTGAGTTTAAATGGGCCAATGTGTGTAGTAGCACAGATGACCTACAGCTAGTAGGGACTTACACACGTCACTATGTATGTAAGCTGCCCTTCCTTCTACAATTCTGGGAGGCAGCCACTAGTTGGTGGGGATGGAGTGAAGCTATTAAGACTTGTGGCCAGTGAACCAATTCCCAAGAAGGTTTCCTGTGTCCTGAGAAGCATCCTGGAGATAGGAGAGCACAGAAGAGGGCTGAGTCTTCAGAGCTCTTTAGCATTGAAGGAGGGTGTCCCTCTTCTGAGAGGCCAGAATTCCAAAAGAAGCAGCTCCATGGAAGGTATAGGTCCTCGTTCAGTTCAATTAGCCAATTAGTATGCTTTTTAAGTACTACTCAATAGCTGGCACTGTTTTCAAGTCCCAGAAATGCATAAACAAAAGAGGGTTCCAGAAAGTGAGATAGCAATACACGGGGTTACCTGGGAGGACAGCCCTGCAGGTAGGAGAGAGTACTATCAGTGAAGAACCCTGGGCAACACTAAGGACAGAGCCCCTACACAGACCTGAAGGTTCTTTTAAATTACTCTGTGCTAAGTTTCTTTGTTTCTTCAGAGAGAGAGAGAGAAGCGCACCCTAGCATGGTCGTCACATCATGATCCTCCCAGGACTAAGCAGGCCTGGATCATGGGTATCATACATGCACGTGGTGTGTACAGGGAGGCCTCAGAGCACAAACTCAGGACCTTCCCATGTGGATCCAGTTGGATTACCACTGCACCGCCTAACCCCCTGGCCTGGAAGGTTCTAGTGGGATTTTGCAGCACAGCTGAGAGGCACTGGTGATGCTGTGCTTACAAGCCTGGAAACAGAGCTATGAAGAGTCAGGGCAAAGACCAACGGCTCCCCTGGACCAAGAGGAAGAAGGGAAGAGAAGCCTGAGGCTGAGAATATACTGATTAGGACGAATACTTCAACTCTCCTTCCTAAATCAGATCTCTGAAGCAGCTTCCTTGTAGCTCAGGTTGGGAGAACCCCAGGGGCCTTTGAATTCTCACTGGGAGAAGGCCCATGCTCAGCCAACCAATCTCTGAGTCTAAACAGGACAGAAGTTGGCAAAGGTGAACTAAGAGTTCAAACTGAGACGTCATTCTGCCCTCTTTCAACTGAATGATGGACAGCAGCTACTGTGGGCCACTCCCCTTTAGCTCTGGGAACAACCTGGGCAGGCCAGGTGAGAATGTAGATCTCCATGCCTGAGAGTGCCTGGCATTCAATGTGGCCAGCCTACACAAAAAGGACTTCTGGTCACAGTGGTGAGGCTTAGCTTCTGAACTGCTCTGGTCTGTTCTGCTTGTCAGACTGCTGCTACAGATGTTTCTCTGCAAGTTTCCTGAAGGTGCCTGATGTTGAGGGTACAACATCCATGGTGGGCCTGCAGAAACCAAGAGCTGGAGAGTCCACCCTGAAGCAGACACTTCTGGTTAGGGGAAGAGTCCAAATCTTTCAACTGACTGACTTCTGTGATTGTGCCTGGGATGTTTACATCCTCCCGATCTAAATGTTCCTTATCCATTTTTTGCAGCATTGCATTTCCCATGGTCAGTGTGGTGGGACAGAAAGAAGCTAAACAGAATTCTAGCATGGCATGGAAGAGGTCTCCTGCAGAGGTGACTTATTTGTGGGGAAGAAAGGCATCAAATGGCAGGAACTTAAGTAATACAGAGCAAGAGAACAGCTCGGGGGTTGGAGGTGCTGAGGCAACTGCTGTCCACTTGTCAGAAGAGGGGAGGGTCTATTTGGAGACTTGGGAAGAGGTTTTGGCCAAAAAAGTAATATAAATCAGTACTGTAATTGGCAGGCTCATCCAATTGGCAAGTCCAGAGGTGGGCAAGTCTGTATGCTCTCACAAGCAGTGTGGAAATCCCTGGCCACCACTGCCAATTAGGCAACTCAAGTGCACTGAGGCCGTGAGTAACTGGAGGCCACTCAGCTAGATCCTGGGTCTCCTAACACCTGGTCCTGTATTGGAGTCCCTAAACACCTCTTGCATGTGCAATGCCTCCTCTTGTAAAGATGCATCCATACTGGAAGGGTAGCAGGCCTTTGCAAGGCAAGGGAAACATCCACATTTGTCTGTCGGGCTTCCAGAATCTATATAATCCTGACACCACCTCTCTTTGTCTTGTCCCTAAAGCCCTCCTGTGAGCTGATGGCTAGTTTCAGTTCTTTTGTACCTCTACTGGGAAGCAGGATATGTGCAAACAAAAAACAACAACACAAAAAACCAACACCTGAGTTCATTTCCTTTGCTGCTGGCCTTCACTCTTTACAAAGCAATTTAGGGGGCTACAGCAGCTAAAACTGTTAGGGGGAAGAGCACAAAGACTGGATGAGCTGGACCTGGGAGATCTGGACCTGGGAGATCTGGACCTTCTAGTTCTGCCCTCAGCAGCTGGGGTCCAGTCAAGCTACTTTGCATCACTGAGCCTGGCAGTCCATCTGTACAATGGGGACAAGGAGGCCCACCTCACAGGTGGTTGTGTGGATTAAGAGAATAGTGGGAAGGTGCCTAGCATAATACCAAATGAAAAACAGAGGTCCTCACAAATGGTTGCTATTGTTATTATTTCAGTGGAGCTATTATGTATCTCTGTCATAAGCAATCATTAGAAAAACTAGCTGGATTTCAGCGCTAATTTACAAAACGTTACCTGGGGGACTAATAAAGAAAAACTATATGATACTTGTCCTGAAATATTCCAAGAAAAGATGGTTCTTAAAGATATATACTCTGAGAAAGAAAACAAAACAAACCCAATAATAATAATTAATGTAGGAGTCCAACAATGCTAAATGGAAGAAAACAAAATATTCCTGAAGTTCAGTGTGATGCTAATTGGGACTGCTCTTACCCTTTGCTGTTCCCCAAACACGCACTAGACAAGCCAAAGAACCACTGCTTGGCCCCACACCAAAGGGGGCACCAACGCCATTTCTTCTATCAAGCCGAGGCTGCCCCTCGGTGCTTGGCCTGCTAGCACCAGTGAAGACACACCAGAAAGTCCTGGGCCAAGGCCTAGGGCTCCTGCTCAGAAGCCCTTCAGTCCTCTTATGGGGATGTGTGAAAAGAGGGTGAGGCTTGGGAGTTCGTCCCTGGTTGAGCACTAGAAGGGCCTGAGATGGTCCAACCATGCACATGCACCCCCAACTTGCAGTGCCCTGTTCCCTGAAAAAGCCGCCATACTGGGACCCTCAGCTCCTCCTGGGCCTCTTGGATGCAGCCCTCCCACCGCCCAGGATCAACTTGGCCTGCCCAGGTAGGGTCCCTGCAGGGGTCCTCTCACCCAATCTCTGACTTCTGCCTCTGTGCGTCGGGAGAAGCTGGTGGCGCCGCTGCACTTCCGCCATTGCAGCACCCGAAAGCCGCCAGGCGCATGCGTGGTGCACCTGCAGGTCTTTCCCTCGTGATTAGGATCAGCAGCTAGCGTCTAGCTTACGTGGCCTTTCCTGCCCGGCAGACCGCCAGGAGGGCGTCAGGTATATGCCAGCTCTCCATCCTCATAGATGCCGGCTGCGGACGTTGGGTCCTTCTAGAATTTTCTGCTGTGCTCCTTCTCGCCTGTGTCTCTTTAGGTCCATCAGCCCTTTCCCAGCAAGTGCCCTCCCACGCTTGTTGTCAGTTGGGGCCACCCCACCCCCAACTCCCCTGCCACGCCCCTCTCCCCATGTGTCCTGTTGGGGTCATCCAGTCTTTTTATTTATTTTATTTTTTAACTAACATAGTTGACAATTGTAATTTCGGCTTTCACAATACAAATAAAAACTGTACTTTTTTTGTCCCACTTCTCTCCTCCAAAACTACCTTTATTTAATTTTTTTTTTTTTTTTTTTTTTTTTTTTTTAACTATGAAAGGAGAGAAAGTCTTCCTTGACATGGTGTTAGAAAACAGCCAGAGTCAGAGCACTGTGATCTCCTGGCAAAGTAGAGCAGTTAATATAAAACTGACATAAAGAGGCTTCGCTATCGGGACCGCCAGGTGGCGTGGTGGTCAAAGGCGCTGGACTCCCACATGTGCTGGCATCATGCCAAGGCAAAGAGGACCCGAGAGATGGGATCATCACCCCTGTAGGAGGAGGAGCAGAGAATGAAGTAGGAGGTCTTTTCAAACCTTGTTGAAATGCAGGCGTTTTATCAGTCAGGCTTTGAGCTTGCTCTTCCATCCATTTCACATTCTCTTTGTATTTCCTACCATTGCAGTGTGTTTCTCTCAAAGATGGAGAATCATGGGTGAGGTATGTATCACAGTAGTCACAATAAAACTTAGGCATGTTGTTCTGGAGGCCTTTAGCCACTCCGAGGGTTCATCCAGTCTTTCTACGACTCTGCCCCACGTGTCCTATTGGTTGAGTCTATCCAATTTTCCCTGCTGCAACACCCCACTCTCCAGCAAAACACACTAGTCTCATTGGATCTGTCACCCGCTTCCTGCAGAGCCCTTTCCCCTCCTCCATTCTTCAGGTCAAGTGGTAGCTTCTTTGGCCACCAGCTTCACTGTCCCCTTGTGTGGTTTGTAGGGGCTCTCCTGCCTTGGGTCCTAGGCACATCATGTGATCTACCCAGCTTTTGCGCCTGATAAATCCCAGGTGAGACACACAGATCCAGGACTGAGGTACTGCAGCCATTCTCCAGAAGCCTTTCCCTGCCGGTCCCTCTGGCCACCTACTTAGGCCTTCCTGGTGTCCCAATTGCTGCAACTTCTCTCAGCTGAACAAGGCTGCGTGAAAATCCCACAGGGAAGCACCTAAGGATACTTGTTGGCCACAGTTCACTCTAGGGTATGTGGGCAGTTGCCACCAGGAAGATCATTTAGAGATTTAGTGCCCTGGAGCTCTACAGGACCCTGCTATCCTCAGCCCTTTAGGGTCATGCCTCTTTAAATATACAAACAGTTTGCTTAGGGCCAGCTAGTGCTGTGGTAGTTAGGATGGCTGGATCCCACAGGACCAATTGCCAGCTGAGGACCCAGACAGGCGGCTTGGAAAAACACATTGTGTGCATATGCTCAAGATCCAGAAAAGAGCATGGAGAGGAGGGCGGATAACTGTGTGGCTAAACCCATTGGGCCATGCTTTCTCACCTTCCCGCTATCTCTGTCTCTGGAGAGTGCACAGACCCTATCACAAACTAAATACAAAAACAGTGTGGGCACTCTTAGCTCAGGTACTTTAAAATGATTATTTAACATATTAAAATGCTTCTTGAAAAATACATGGGTTGTCACCTCCTTCTAGCCATGCCCCATGTATGTGCTTTCATGTACTTGTTATAAAGTGGGGCAAAGGGCTTCATTTCTCAGTTGTGCCTGCTGGCCTCTGGGTTCCTGGGAGGCAGGCACTACGTTTTTGCCGGGGTAGGCATACTCAGGAATTAAGTACTTGTTGCGTACATACGTGCTTGCTAAAATGCAGAGCTGGTGGGAAGTCCAGCCTTCACTTATTTTGATTTCCTTAAAGGAGGTTTCCTAAAAATCTAAGGCAATGGTAAGCCAAAACTGGATTATGTAACCTTTAAGGAGCTGGATTGAGGCCCCAAGGAGTTTGCTTCCAGGCCCCTATTTTGCACATGAGGAAACAGAATCTCAGTTACAGCTTGCGTCAGTGCCTTCTTGGAGTGCATGCTTCCACGTCTACGTGTGTTGTATATAAACATTCTCTTTGAAAGCCTGTCATTCAAAGATCTCAAACAATAGTCACCTGAAAGTAATAAGGTAATACTTTTGAAACAACCTTTGTTGCATGAGACAATACTCTTGGCTCCCACAATAATTGTGACATGAGTTTAGGCCACAAGAATAAGAAAGAGAGGTGACGCCAACCTCAGCTGTCCCAACCAGCAACATGGAAGGTGTGATGTGTTCGATCTGCACAGGAGTGGACTGGAGACAAGCAGTTTTGTGAGAGACGTAAAGACCCTACTTATTCTCTTCTCATCACTTGTTCTTTTTTTTTTTTTTTTTTCTTAAAAGAAGTTTTTAAGGGGGCTGGCAGGTGGCGTGGTGGTTAAGGGCACTGGACTTAACCACATGGTCAGCCATGCTTCAAGTCCCGGACCTGGTGGCTTGCTCTCTCACTTTCCCTTTCTCTCTCTTCCTCTGTCACTCTCTGATCAAATTAAAATACATAAATAAATAAATAAATAAATAAATAAGAATTATTTAGGGACCAGCAGATAGCATAATGATTACATCACTGGACTCCCATGCTATCGACCACGGTTCAAGTCCCAGACCTGGTGGCTTAAAACTCACACTGGCACATGTGCATGCGTGCCCAGGATCCCTAGAGGAAAATGGAAGAGAAGGAATTGTGGTGTGGCCATCCCCATGGAGGGTGGTTTCTCACTTTCTGTCTCTCTGTCTCTCTGTCTCTCCAGTGAGCACATGCACCCTATAGCAAAAATAACTCTCTCTCTTAAAAAAAAATAAATAAAAGAATTATTTATTTATTAAAATTATTTTCCAGTTGTGACCAGAGAGAGATAGGGAGAGCAAGCTGGCCATGTGGGAGTCCAGTGCCTTTAACTACTACACCACCTGCCAGTCCCTCATCATTTGTTCTTCACCTTATTGGGCTGAACAAAAGACAGAACACTTGAGGAGATTAGGAATGCCACTCAGAACTCCTGGTTGCATCACCTTGTGATGACCATGTCAATGTATCCAGCTTGATTTTATTTTCAAAAATGGAAATATCCCTTTAAGACATGAACCCAAACCCTGCTTTTTCTTTATAAAGTAACACAAGGACAAGTAAAGTAGTAATACACACATCTCTTTAAAGGGAACATGTTAATTCAAAAATCTAGGGACCAGCAGTTAGCGTAAGGGTTATATCGCTGGACTATACCACATAGTCAACCGCGGTTCGTGTCCCGGACCCGGTGGCTTAAAACTCACGCTGGGCGCGTGTGCGTGCGTGCCCAAGATCCCCAGAGGAGAATGGAGGAGAAGGGATTGCAGCACGGCCATCCCCCCTGGGGGGTGATTTCTCACTTTCTGTCTCTCTATCTCTCTCTGTCTGTCTGGAGAGCGCACGCGCCCTATAGCAAAAACCTCTAAAAACATAATTAAAAATCTACTCAATGAAAATGTTGCCTCTTTCGAAAGAGAAAAATAACAGAAGTTTCCACTATTTCATTGAATCTAATCTGCCTTGTCATTACCCTCCTTCCTTCCATCCCCCATCTTAGCTAGGCAGATGATTGAAGGAGAGGGGTGGGGAGAGGAGGGATGGAGATGAATGAATGAACATTTACTTTGAACCTGTTATTTCAGGGACTCATTTATAGCTACAACTCTGGAGGAGCGGGACTGTTGTACCCACTTTACAGACGGGGCAGCTGGGGATCTAAGTGTAGCGAGTTAGGTAAGGCTTAGATAAAGGGCAGCATGAAAGGCCCCTCCTTTGTGCTCCTTCCAGTATTTACCATGTTGAATTATAACTGTCTGTCCCTCTGTCTTCACCACCCAAGGGCCCATTAGTGACTGTGGGCAAGAGCTCTCTAAGATTTTTCGTAGCTGCTAAAATGACGCGTGGCTCGTAGCATACTCTGAATGTGTTTCGAATGAGTGACAAACAAATGAACAAATGAACTCTATAGAAGCAATAAAATAAAGTGAATTTCTTTTGGATTTATTTTCAGCTCTACTAAGGTACAATTGCCAAAAATAGTTGACTATGTTTACATTGTACAGTGGGATGTTTTGAGATACATTGTGAAATAACTAAAGCAAATTCACTAACATATCCATTATCTCATATCCTTAAATTGTCGTGTGTGTGTGTGTGTGTGTGTGTGTGTGTGTGCAGTAAGAACTATTCAGAACTATTCTCTTTCTGTGGTGACATTTTCACAAGTCTGTACTGAGCTTTATGAGGACGAGAAAAATGAAAAAATCTATTACTCTCTTTGTAATTTTTTAAAATAATTATTTATTTTATTTTATTTATTCATTCATTTATTTTTTAATTTGACTAGAGAGAGGTAGAGGGTGAGAGTGGGAGGGAGAGGAAGTGAGAAAGGAAGCCACCAGATTCAGGATTCGAACTCTGGTCAACCATGTGGGAGTGTCCAGCACCTTAATCTCCACGCCACTTGCTGGTCCCCACTCTCTTTGTAATTTTTAAGGGTACAATACATAATTATCAGCTATAGTTACTATGCATATAGTAGACCTTCAGATTTATTTCTCTGGTCTAGACTTTGTACCCTTTGACCAAATCTCGCCTTTATTTCCCCCCTCTCCCTAACCCCTCAATTCTTGGCAGGTATGAGTCTCCACTTGCTTTTATTAGTGTGATTTTTAAATCTTATTATATTTTTAACTGCCAGAGGGCATGTGTGCTTGCCAGAGAGACAGAGAGAGAGGGAGAGGGAAGGAGAAAAAGTACCCCCTAGTGGGTGTGGTCATGCCACAGTTCCATCTCTATTCTCCATCCTGCCTGGATTTGGGCACAAATGCACATGGGCCGAGCATGTTTTTTAAGCTGCCAGGGGCTAGGATGTGAACTGCAGTCAGCCAGGTGGAATCCAGCTCCTATAAGTACTAGGCTATGGGGCTGGCCCAATTTTGACCTTTTTCGATCACATATGAGTGAGATTATGTAGAATTCGTCTCTCTGTAGCTGTCTCATTTCACTTAGCCTGATGTCCCCCAGGTTCGTGTTGTCACAGAGGACAGAATTTGTTTCTTTTTTACCAGCTGACTCGTTTTCCCCTGTGCATGTCTACCACAATTTCGTTCATCTATTCATGGACACTTAGGTTGCTTTCCTGTCTTGGCTACTGTGAATAACATTGCCACGAACATGGGAGTACAATTATGTCTTCAAGATATTGATTTCTTTTGGGTGTAAACCCAGCAGTGAGATTGTTGGATCATACAATAATTATAGTTTTTATTTTTTAAAAAGTTTATTTATTGCTATCATGAGCAAGAAAGACACAGAGAAAGAGACAGAGACAGAGAAGAACCACACTCCCAACAGGATCTTGATGTCATGATCCATTTCCAGCCTTCAGTCAGCCCTGGATCATGGGCTGGTTGAGTTTAATCATCAAGGACAGGCAGAGAGAGGCTGCCCCAAGGCCGGTTCTGGCACAAGTCCCAAAGCAGCATTGTCAGGAGCTTGTTAACATTGCAGAACGCCCATGCCCAGCCCTGTTCGGCTTTGGATGTTAACAAGAGCCTGGTTATTCTGGGGCACTTGAAAATTTGAGAGTGAATGCCAGGCCACTGGAGTTTTGTTCTCTTGGAAATGGTTATTAACTGGGTTAATTTATTGTAAAAGCAATTCACCAGCTGAATCCAGAAAGATATGAGATTGGACTCTAGAATATCAAAGAGGAAAGGCCTTGGAAAAGTCCTTTCAGATAGGACAGCACACCTTCCAGATAAGACGGTGATGACGGTTTGATTCATTGCAGCAGAGCTGTCAGCAGGAGAGACAGCGAGTGTGTACCTAAGGTGGGCCTTGCAGGACAGGAGGAGGGGGAGGAGGAGAGGGCCAGATGAGGGGAAATTGGAGTGACTGTACTAAGCAGGGAACAGGGTGAGTGAGCTGGCTGCTATCCCTAAGCCAGCCCATTCTTCACGTACTCCACCCTTCAGACTCTTTCATTAGGGTTAGCCCAGGAGTGTGAGTGAGTCTAAGTCACGCACAGAAGTTTGGACTGGCTGCAACACCAGGCCACAGGCACGCGTGTGGCCATACCCGCTGCAGGGCTGCCAACTGCATGTACCGGTTTCTGGAAAACTCAGTCCTGTTGTTTCCTCTGGGCTCTCCCAAATACTTGTGTGGGTGATGGCTGCTGGAATAGGAACATTAGGCAGTGACAAAAGAGTGACTCTGAGGGACACTGGAACAACTCAGGCGAAGGTGGGCACTGGGATACGATCTTAACTGGCAGCTCTCCCTCCCGGTTATGCTCTCCTTTTCTCTGCCTTTCCCCCTTCTCCCTGGCTCTTAGTGCCTCTTGTATTTCAGACATGAACTTGTTCACTAGTTATTCCCTGAAGTGTAACTCCTCCTTCACTAGACTCCAGGTTCCATGAAGACAGATGAATCCCCAGGTCCAAGGCCAGGTCCAGAGTCCCACTGCACTCCATAAATATTTGTGGAATAGCAGAATAGATGACTGAGCAAATAGGTTTACAAGAACCAGGTTTATCTTGACAATAACCAAGGGAACCACCTCTTCCTTCTTCCTCTCCCTCCAACAACTCGATTCACTGCATATTTACCTGCTTTTAAAAAAAATCTTTAAGCCAACATACAGTGTATTTTGGATCAGAAAATTCATTGTGTATGGTACAATGATATACAGTGAATGGACGTAAAAAAAAAAAAAGAAGCTACTCGGAGGGCCAGCAGGTGGTATAGTGGTTATGGCTTATGGCACTGGACTGTCACATGGCAGACCATGGTTTGAGGTCCCAGACCCGGTGGCTTGAAAATCATGCTGGGCACATGTGTGTACATGCCCAAAATCCCAGGAGGAAAATGGAGGAGAAGGGGTTGCAATGTGGCCATCCTCCCTGGTGGAGGGGGCGATTTCTCACTTTTCCTCTCACTGTCTCTCTCTGGCAAGCACACGAGCCCTATGGCAAAAACCTTAAAAAAAAGTTACTTGGTTTAAGAGAGTCAGACCTCTCACAGGGCTGACTGTGGGTTCAAGTCCTGGACCTGGTGACTTGAGAAACCACACTAGGCATGTGTACTTGTGTGCCCCAAATCCCAATAGGATGGAAAAATGGAGGAGAAGAGATTGTGGAATAATCACACCCCATGGGGAGGGGAGTGTTTTCTCTCCCCGCCCCTATTCCTTTCTGGTGAACACACTCACTCTCTGGAATTTTTTTTTTTTTTTTTTTTTTTTTTTTTTTTGAGAGAGATTTTCGCTATAGGGCCCGTGCTGCGCTCGCCAGACAGACAGAGAGAGACATAGAGACAGAAAGTGAGAAATCACCCCCCAGGGGGGATGGTCACGCCGCAATCCCTTCTCCTCCACTCTCCTCTCGGGATCTTGGGCACTCACGCACATGCGCCCGGCGTGAGTTTTAAGCCACCGGGTCCGGGACACGAACCGCGGTCAACTACATGGGAGTCCAGCGACATAGCCATTACGCTAACTGCTGGTTCCCTGGAATTTTTTTTTTAAAGCTACTCAGGGCCAGCAGGTGGTGTTGCAGTTATATCACTGGATTCCCATATGGTTGACTGTAGTTCAAGTCCTGGACCCGAAGCTTGAAAATCACACTGAGTACTTGTGCGCGTATGCCCAAGATCCCAGGAGGAGAATGGAAGAGAAGGGATTGTGGTGTGGCCATTCTTCCTGGGGGGTAATTTCTCACTTTCCCTCTTACCGTATTTGTCTCTCTCTCTCTCTGGCAAGTGCACACACCCTAAGGCAAAACGCATTCAAGAAAAAAAAAAAAAAAAAAAAAAGCTACTTGGGGATTCTTCAATAAAGGACCACGAGAAGTACTCTGATTTTTCTATTCATGGGAGTAGTTGCTTGGATTCACTCTCTTCTCTTTTTAAGACATCAAACATTGTTTAATAGGACTAGCTCCTATTTCTTTGACTAGTTCAGCTTCCGGGCGAGGTGACTCCTAGCTAGGACCTGAAGGATGAGATACAGTAGCCAGGTGGAGTGTTTAGTGGAGGTAGGGACAGGGAAGGGGTGTAAGCTAGAGCTTGCTAAGGGGGCTACGGACCAGCAGCATCACCTGAAAGCTTGTCAGAAGGTGATGCCCAGACCGAGAGAGTCAGAAGGTGCATTTTCACAGGCTCTCCAGGGGTGCATGTGCAACCTTAACCTAAGAACACCTGACACACAGAACTCTGTGCAAAGGGAATCTCCAGAGGCTTTGAGGCCAAGAGAGATGACTGCGCATGAGCAGTGAGCAGGAACTGAGAGCCACTTCTCTAGTCCCATCTCTCCCCACAGGCGTCATCAGCAAGACTGGGGCTTACATTCTCAGACTCTCAAGCCCTTCAAGGTTTTTCATCTCCTTTTTCCTCTGTGTAGTGATTCCCCACATTTCAAGTGAGTGGAAATGCAGCCCATAAACAAGACACATACTAAGAAGATTTCAGTTGAGAATGTGGCCCTTATTTCAGTGGGTGATTTCATTTTCTGGATCAAGGATGTCAATTTCCGGTTGAATGTTCCTGCCTCACATATGCAGAGTTCAGCTGATGATGAAAGCACTGATGCCCTTAATATATACAGAAAGCTCACCAAAGGGCCAGGTGGTGGTGCAGCAGTAACGCAAGTGGACCCACGTGGGAAAGGTCCTGGGTTCATGTTCCAGGACCTCCTGAGCATGCCGGGTATGTGCATGGGCACATGTGCCCGTGATCTGGGCTATGGTAGAAGACCTACTGGGGGTGCCTGTCTCTCTCTCGTGGGACAAACAAAGACAAATTAAAACAAAACAAAACTTACAAAAATAACATAATAAAGCACATTTGAAATCCTAAATAAGAAATTTGTCAAGAAAATGAATCAATAGTTCACAAAGTAGAGAATATACACAAAAAAATATTAATTTTACAAATGAAATAAGCAGATGCCTCTAAAATTAGCCGGGGTTTATCAAATGACCAATCTGGACATCTACACTAGGAAAATATCCAGGAAGGCCCTGCACCAGGAGAGTCAGTCTCCTAGAACGCAGGAATGCTGTCTACTCTAGCCACCTGTGTGGCTGTTGGGAGGATTCAAGGAAAAAGAGAAAGTGTAAAGAAAGCCAGCATAGACTTAACATAAAATATGATGGGGTCTTCCAGAAATTCACTGAAAATGTGTATTTCAAATTTTTGGCATGGGAGCCAGCAGGTGGTGTGGAGGTAAATGTTCTGGACCCCACATGGCCAGCAGTGCAGTTCAAGTCCTGGACCTGGCAGCTTAAAAATCATGCCAGGTGCATGTGTGTGCATGCCCAGAATCCCTGGAGGAGGGTAGAGAAGCAGGGATTGCAGCATGGCCATCCCCTGGGGGATGATTCCTCTCTCTCTCTCTCTCTCTCTCTCTCTCTCTCATGAGCACATGACAAGGACAAAAACAACAAAAAGGTTTTTGGTGTGGAAAATGCATGGATTTCCAAAGTCTTTGGTAACAAACTTTACTTCAATTCTGTTTTTCCATGAACTTTTGAAGTCTCCAAGAATGAACACATCCTGATTTAACACCTCGAATGATCGAAACATTAGCTGGATATTCTAATGGTATCATACAGAAAGCCAGGGGTGCTGCATTTAACACCCCTAAGCCATTTAATACTCTAAGTCAAGAGAAGTAATCATTTTCCTAGTATGACTTAAAACTAGTCTGGAGGGGCCAGCAGGTGGCATGGTGGTTAAGGCGCTGGACTCTCACATGGCCGACCGTAGTTTGAGTCTAGGATGTGGAGGCTTGCTCGCTCATTTTCCCTTTCTCTCTCTCTCTCTCTCTGGTCAAATTTAAAAAATAGTAATAATTGGGACCAGAAGGTGACATAGCAGTTATGTCGCTGGACTCCCACATGGCTGACCGCAGTTCAAACCCGCAGCTTGAAACTCACTCTGGGTGCACGTGCATGCATGCCCAAAATCCCAAGAGGAGAATGGAGGAGAAGAGATTGTGGCATGGCCTTCTACCATGGGGATGTCGTTTTTTGACTCTCTGTCAAGCGTATGCAGCCTATAGCAAAGATATCTCTCTAAAATAAACAAATAATACTATTAACAGATAAATAACCCTTTAAAATAAAATAAATTAAAGCAATCAAAACTGGTTTGGGAAGGAGTGTTGGACCGGATGAGCCCACTTCATGCTCCTTTGCACTGAAGCCATGTCCTGCTGTATTCTCAGCAGGGCAGATTCCCAGTCCACAGTGGCAGGCAGGGTAGCATTTCTTTTGGTTGCTCAGAGTCTGTTGCATGACAGTGACTGCATAATGTGACCATACCTGCCATCAAGTGTGAGCTCAAAAATAGGGGACCCAGAGATTGGAGTGGCCAGGGGTGGGGTAAGAGAAGTAGGTTTGAGTGAAGCTGGGGCTGCCCTTGACCAACTAAATTTGGATTTTCTCCACCACTGCAGGGAGTCCAGGAGTGTTTGCAGGGATTGGGGACAAGGGTGTGGAGAAGGTGGTGTCAGGAGAGAGAGACTGAGGCTAGGGAGGCAAATTGTAAAACAACTCAAGGGGGCAGGAGACAAGTCATCAGCACAATCCTAGAGAGGGTGGCAAGTCCTGAGCTTTCCAGGAGGCAGAACTATAAGGATTAAGGGCCAGCTGGGTGTGGAGAGTGAAAGCAAGGAGGGAGGTGGAAATGACTCAGGACCCCCACCCAGGCTATGAGTGGGTGGGGTGGCCATGCACCAAGACAGGAGGGAAACAATAATAGGATTAAGTGTGCTTACCGGGAGATGATGAGTAGTATGCCTGATTGTGAAAATAATAGGTATTAGGGAAAACAAAGTTTATGAGAATATTTTAAATCACCTGTCATTTTGTTAGAGATATTTTCTTCAACATTTGGGGTATTTCTTTCTGGTTTTGGTCTATCTGTATTTCTAACTGGTCTTCTACATCTCCGTGTGTTTGTGAATGTAGGGGATTGTGAATTTAAATTGTTGATCACATTGTAGACATGGTATATTATTTTTTTCTCTTAAAAATAATCATTTGGGACTAGCAGTTGGTGTAATGGCTATGTCGCTGAACTCCTATGTAGTCGACCGCGGTTTGAGTCCCGGACCCGGTGGCTTAAAACTCACGCCTGGTGTGTGTGCGTGCGTGCCCAAGATCTCGAGAGGAGAAAGGAGGAGAAGGGATTGCGGCGTGGCCATCCCCCTGGGGGGGTTATTTTTTGCTTTCTATCTCTGTGTCTCTCTCTGTCTTTCTGGCGAGCGCACGTGCCCTATAGCAAAAAAAAGCTCTCCAATAAATAAATAAATAAATAAATAAATAAATAAATAAATTCATTAATTAAATCATTTCTGGGACCGTCAAATGGCATAATAGTTACATTACTGGATTACTGGATTCCCACATAGGCAACCACAGTTCTAATCCTAGACCCAGCAGCTTAAAACTTATGCTGGGTGCATGTGCGTGCTTGCACAAAATCCCAAGAGAAGAATGGAGAAGAAGGGATTGTGGTATGGCCATCTCCCCTGGGGGGTGATTTCTCACTTTCTGTATCTCTGTCTCTGTCTCTCTGGTGAGCACACATGCCCTATAGTAAAAATCTCTCTCTCTAAAAAAAAAAAAAAAAAAAAAAAATCATTTCCTGGATTAGCAGGTCTCATGGTGGTTAAGGTGCTGGATTCCCACATGGCTGAGACTATGAACCCAGTAGCTTGAAAATCATGCAGGTGCATGTGCATACCTGCCCAAAATTCCAAGAAGAGAATACAGGAGAAAGGACTGTGGTATGGCCATCTCCTTGGAGAGTGATTTCTCTTTCTCTGGTGAGTGCCCATGCCCTGTAGCAAAAATCTAAGAAAATAAAAACAAAACAATAAAATAATTTCCTAACCTTAACACTGTTATTAAAAAATGTATATAATAAAGGTTATGTATTTCTTCTATTAGAGAGACAGATGGAAAGAAAGTGAGAGAGGAAGAGAGACCCGGTCTTCACACCACAATTCGGGCTCCATCCCAGATCACAAGCATATGCGTGTGTACCTGGCTTGCGCAGGGAGACCTCAGTTGTGAATCCAGAACCCTCCCACGTGGCCTTGCATCATGGAGTGCCGTGTTACAGCTGGCCTAAAACACATTTTGAGTGGTTGTTGGGTACCACACTCAATGGATGTATGACAATGACTATTTCTTTCCTCTCACTATGCAGATTACTTAAAGGTTTTTCTACTTTAAATAACGCAGCAATGGACACGTTTTTAATAAATCTTTATCCAAGTTCCAATGATAAAGTTTTAGAACATTTAAATAACCAAACTGAAATATTCCTGTGGCAAAAACAAACAAACCAAAACCTCTTAAAATGACATTGAAACACAGTAAAAATGGCAGGGGCAGAGCTCATGTGAACATGAGCATGTAATTTAGCAACTTTCCCCATCTCCTGGAAATCACAGAAGTGCAACAAGAAAAACAAAACAAAACAAAATGAGCCACAAATCCCTGCACACTGCATTTTCAGTGAAACCAGGAGGAAGAGATAAGCATAGACTGCAAAGGCTGTGCAGAAGCTACCAAAGGGTGAAGGCCAGGAGAGGGTTAAAGACGCTGGATTCTCACATGGCCGACCATAGTTTGAGTCTCAAACCTTGTGGTCAAACTGAAAAAAATAATAATAACAGATAGAATTAAATAAATAAATCTTAAAAAAAGAAAACACAGTAGATAGAAATGAGGAAAGTAAAAAATAATATATAGAAACACAAGAGTATTTTTAAATGATTATAAAAATGATATGTACAGAAGAGCAAATCTACCATATGTAGAACTGAATTGAGCAGATCCAACACATGTAGAATTGAATTTCCTTTAGAAGAAGGGTTCAAATAAAAAAGAAGTATTTAACTTTCCTTATTCTAGAAATTTGATACTAAATGGTCAGCATGAGATAAATCCCAGTAGATTTATAGGCCTTGACGAATAAAGACAGAGACCCAGCCTGGTAACATAATTGGTATTAAACTGAATGACAGTGCTAGAAGTCACATGGCTGAGCATTTGGATTCCTGACTGGCCTGAAAACATACCATGTGTTGGGGCTGGCAAGTGGTGTGGTGGATAAGGGCACGGGACTCCTACATGGCCGACCACAGTTCGAGTCCCAGACCTGGCAGCTTGCTTTCTTACTTTCTCTCTCCCTCTCTCTCTTTCTCTCTCTCTGTCCCTCTCTGGTCAAATTAAAATAAATAAATAAACAAATAAATAAAGTTAAATAAAAAAATAATTCTTTTTTTTTAAAGAATTATTATTATTTATTTATTTTATTCATTCATTTATGTATTTCAATTTGACCAGAGAGGGACAGAGTGAGAGAGAGAGAGAGAGAGAGAGAAAGAGAGGGGGGGGGGAGTGAGAAAACAAGCCAGGTCCGGGACTTGAACCACAGTCAGCCATGTGGGAGTCCAGCACCCTTAACCACCACGCCACCTGCCGGCCCCTAAAAAATAATTCTTAAAAAACATACCATGTGAGTGTGGGCATACTGAAGATCTTGAGCAGCTGGAGGGTTGGGGAACAGAAAGTACAAACAAGGATTTGTAAGTCCTTCTAGAAAACTGCTAGAAGGAAACAAGAGGAAAGTGGGAGGACTTAAGCAAAAATTATTATGGTCAACAGAGGCTCAGGGTATCAGGGAGATAGAACAGAAGGTAAATTTCATCCATTTTGGGCCACACAGAAACAATACAACTAACAAAAACTTAGCATGGAAGCAGGAAGGAAAGTAGGAAGTAGAATAAATTCATTGATTCTTGCTCATAATAGCTGGGAACCCACAGAAACCAAATAAAGCTGCCAAACCAAGCAAGAGGTTTACACACATAATGGCAGAAAGATGAACATTAAAAATGGACTAAAATCAAGTGATAAGAGAGAAGAGGGGTAGGAAAGAGAAAAAACTCATCTAATCACTGCTCACGGTAGGGAACATATTGTCTAAAATTACAGGACTAAGGTAATCTTCGTTTGCCAATATATGACACTATAATTTCATTTTGAAGGTAACCACCATACTAAATGTGCAATCTTTTCTGGATAAGAAAACTACACACACACACACACACACACGCACGCACACACACAAAAATAAAGCAAGCAAATCATAGAGTGAAAGAAAAAAAATACTCAAATGCAAGCATAAAACATAATAATAAGACAAAAATAAGACTGTCTTGACATATCAATGAATGAAAATGGACTCAATCTCTTTTAAAACCATATTTATTGATTGGATAGAAAGACAAACTCAATGTGATGGGGGATTAAGAAAAGCTGGGAACAAAGGCGTGAGCACTTGGGAGGTTGCTGCAAACAACAACGAAGTGAGATCTGGGAGGAACATAAGCCAAAAAGCACCAAATGATATGAAGAGGAATACTTTACCATATTTTCTAAAGCATTAATTCCTAGTGAGCATATAACATGTCATATAGCATGTGTGGGTAAAGCAATATGGTAGTAACATTTATAACACAGAGACTAAACTACAGAAACAGACACACTTTAATAGACTTCAGTTCCCTTTTCTCAGTCCGTGACAGATTGTGTCACGAATAAAGATGTAGCAAATCTACATGTCATGATAAAGTAGAAGTGATGGAAATAGTTCAAATTTTTACCAGAAAGGAAATCATATCTAAGGAATATCAGGAAGGTATTGAGTCTCCCAAAGCTAAAAATATAAGTTTATGTGATCTCCATAAAAATTCCTCAATGTATTTTTTTGGGAGAGCTTCTATATAAGCTGATTCAAATATTGATAAGAAAAAAATAAAAAGAGCCATAAAAATTTTGAAAAAGAAGGAACATGTCAGTGAAGTAGCCATGGTGGCTACTGAAACAGCATGATACTGGCAAGTGATTAGACAGACCAATGGAAGCAAAATATAAATGTGAAAAGAAAGTCCAGAAAGAGGCCTCGATCACACTTAAGTACGTGATAAAGTATCATCTCAAACTAGGGAAAAGGCCGAATTACCTGAGAAACGGTATTGAAACATCAGAGTAAACTATCCAACAACTGGGTAAAACCATACTTCCCACCTTGCACAAGCATATGCTTAAAAATGGTGTAGAGATTTAAATGTTAAATAATTAATAATTATACTAGAAGAAAATACAGAATTTGTTTAGAAATAAGAGATTGAAAAGGCTTTTGTAAAGGACTTAAATTCCTTAATCTTATTAAAAGATGTTCAGTAAATTTGTGTGTGTGTGTATGTATATACCTTTCCCAAAGGCAAAACCAAGCAAACAAAAAAGAATACAATAGCAACAAAAAAGAAAGAAAGAAAGAGAGAGAGAGAGAGAGAGAGAGAAAGAGAGAGAGAGAGAGAAAGAAGAAAGAAAGAAAGAAAGAAAGAAAGAAAGAAAGAAAGAAAGAAAGAAAGAAAGAAAGAAAGAAAGAAATTAGAACCACCAGATGCCATAATGGTTACGTTGCTGGACTCCTGTATAGTCGACCATGGTTTGAGTACCAGACCCAGCGGGTTAAAATGTACTTCAAAGTCAAAGAGGAGACTGGAGGAGAAGGGACTGCAGTGTGGCCATCCCCCCAGGGGGTGATTTCTCACTTTCTGTCTCTCTCTCTGCCTCTGTCTCTCTGGCAAGCACACATGCCCTATAGCAACAATCTCTCTCTTAAAAAAAAAAAAAAAAAAAAAAAAAAAAAAAGAGAAAGTGAGAGACAAACAAAAACAAAAAATCAATAAGAGCAAAGTCAAAAGACTTTTTAAAATCTAGAAAAAAACTGAAATTTGAAATCTCCCGTCCTTAAAATTTTTAAAAATTTAACCATCAAATACGGCGTTTCCTATGTGACAAGCATGTACCAAGCACTTTACCAAAACTAGCCCAGCTAATCTGTATGACTATCTTGTGATGTAGTGCTGTCGCTAACCCCGTTTCACAGCTGGGAGACTGAAGCACGAAGTGAAGTAATTTTCCAAGGTTACACAGCTAGTACGAGCCTAACATGTAGAGACTGCTCATTCACAATGACTACAGGAAATCCAAACTCCTTGGGAATTAAGGTATCGAGAAATAAGCATGGGGCCAACAGTGCTGGTGTAGTGTAACACGACACTTCACAATGCTATACTCACATGGGGAGGTCCTGGGGTCTCCTGTGCATGCCAGGTGTGTGTGTGCATGTCCGCGATTGGGGCTCGCTGAAGCCGGAGCTGGAGTGTGGCATAAGGACCTTGTTGGGAGGGCCTGTCTTGTTCTCCTCCCTCTCGCCCTCCCTCCCTCCTATTCTTTTTCTCTCTCTTTAATGAAGAAAACACATACATATGCTTAAAAAAATAGGCATGGATCTACATCAACCCTAGTGAGGAGCATAATAAATCACTTAAATGTAGACGTACACCACTCTATTGAATTACAAGGCTGGGTATTATAAGGAATAAACTTTTCTCTAAATTCATTCATAAATTTAGTGTGATTCCTAAACAAATCTCAACAGACAATGTTAAGAATGTCATTCAATATTCCTAAAGGATATCTAGAAGAGTTAAGATGTGGTAATATTATATAAGATGATTAACCAGGAGGATTGTTCATTTATATATTAAGATTGCATTAATTAGCAATAAAACAGTGGGTACAGATGGGAAAATATACACACAGTGAAAGGTTGCTTGTCTCTTAGACACCAGTTAATCATTAAAACCTTTGTCCATTTGATTTGTAACGAAGCATTTTGCGTACATAAGATTGAACACTTCGCCTGCTTCTTGACCCACTGTATTCTCACTTTAGCAGCTACTGATGGATAGCCTTTGTATATTCTTTTAGTAGGCTCTAATACACTTCTTTGGTTTAAAGAGGTGAAGATAGGCAGACACAGAAATGGCTCATATAATGGAAGAAGCCCTTTATACTCACAGAGCCCTAGACACGGAAGGCAGGGCCATAGACACAGGGCCACCTGGGGTGGCACCACGCTAAGCCGGGAGGTAGAGGAGAGGGGCAATGTGGGTGAGAGACTTTGTTGTGGTCTCTGGGAATGACTGGGAGAGGGAGGTAAGCATGCTTAGGGGTGGCTAGTGTAGTTTCAGCAGGCTCTGGGAC
This sequence comes from Tupaia tana, assembly GCA_026018925.1. Taxonomy (NCBI): domain Eukaryota; kingdom Metazoa; phylum Chordata; class Mammalia; order Scandentia; family Tupaiidae; genus Tupaia; species Tupaia tana. The sequence continues at coordinate 138,077,310 of JAKSZU010000001.1, forward strand.
ACAGGGACTGTGCCTCGGTGCCTGGTACCTGACCCAGGCGTGGCTAGGGCAGGGGGGGTAGAAGCCCATTGAGGCTGACCGTGTGGCAGCCCATAGAGGAGGCGGTTGGGATGTGGGCTCGGGCTTTAGATTAATGGGCATGTATTTAAAGGCAGGCTCCCAGGGAGTCAGTCACTCTCTCTAGGAACTTGCTTACCCGGGAAGGGCCATCCCTTCAGGGTCAGCACAGCCCCCGAAGTCAAGGCATCAGATATAGAAAACAAGACAGGTTCAATACATTCAGCTTGGCTGCGTAAGATTCATATATACTAAAAACAGTGGGCCTTTTCATTTTCGTTGTATGTGTTGTTGTCTTTTAACCATGATGACATGCTTAAAAACGTGCCATATGGAATCTAGCCCTGTGGGATAAGATCTTCCTCTCCCCGATTCCCCTGATTCTGCTTTCTCTATGCCCTCTGCTTTTCATGGCAGGGTTTTAAAAATACGGTTAGGCACGCGCCCTATAGCAGAAAAACCTCTTCCAAAAAAAAGAAATAAATAAAATTTAAAAATAAATAAATAAATAAAACCACGTTTAGGGGTGAACCTCTTCGCCTAATTGTTAAGGGGGTTAGATTCCACATGTCTGACTGAGGTTCTCATCCTGGCCCCAGACACTTAAGAAACATGCCAGGCACATATGCATGCATGCTCCAAGTCAAAACAGGATCGAAAAATGGAGAAGGGATTGCAGTACGGCATGTCCCATTGGGGTTGCTTTCTCTCTCTCCTTCCCTCTCTCTCTGTCTCTCTCTAGTGAGTGCACATGCCCTTTTGCAATTAGACTGTTTTTTTTCTGGGATGAAATGTCATGATGCTCCTAATAGGCATAGCCTAAATTTGCTATTCAGTGAACACAAGTTGTGTCCTTAACAGCTGTTACAAGTATTTTCCCAAATATTTTTCCTTTGTTGAAGTTTGATTGTACCACACCTAATTTAAATTTTAAAAATAATTTCTTGGGACCAGCAGATGGCGTAATGGTTACGTTGGTGGACTCCTACATAGTTGACCGTGGTTTGAGTGCCAGATCTGGCAGCTTAAAACTCACACTGGGTGCCTGTGCGTGGGTGCCCAAGATCCCGAGAGGAGAATGGAGAAGGGATTGTGAAATGGCCTTCCCCCTAGGGACTGATTTCTCACTTTCTGTCTGTCTCTCCAGCAAGAACATATGCCCTATAGCAAAAATATCTCTCTAAAAAAATTTTTTTTGTCCAGCTGCTGTGGTGCAGCAGTAACACAAGTGCCCAACAAGGATGGAAGCCACATGGCTGACTGGATTCTGATCCCTGAGGCAGCTTGCAAACATGCCTGGCATGTGTGCTGGCACCCAGGATCCAGAGGAGTTGCAGGGCTGGGGAAGGGTTGGTGGCATAAAGACACCCAGTTGGGGATTCTTTCCTCTCTCTCTCTTTCTTATGAGTATGCACATGCCTCTGTCATAAACCCAATAAAAATGATCATTTTCCTTTCAGATTCCCAATTTTAACCTTGTAAAGGCAGTAGCACGATGAATGAGATCATAAGTCTGAAAATCAAACCGGTTATTTGAATCGGGACCATGCCACTTCCAGAGAGAACCTAGTTTTACGGCATCTGTGTGCCTCCGTTTCCTTCCCAGAATTTGGAGATTTGTGTCTAAGACCGAGAGATACCATGGCTATTAAATCTAAGATTTACTATACAATCTTGTTGGCATATTTTTCAGATTCTATGAAGAGCAAACTGGAAGAGCGAGCATCCTTGGAGTTTCTGGGATCTCGCTTAATGACACACATATACTTGATAAAAGCTGCCTGTGAAAGGTCTGCCTCCTGGGGGGGAAAAAAAAAAAAAAGACGAATGTTATACCACAAAGCTTTACAGCAGCACCACCTAGTGACAGACACATGAAATTACAGCAATGGGCCTAGAAAACCAAACTGAAATAAAATGATTGTTGTAATGATTAGAGACTAAAATCCTATCCTGATTTTTCAATAACTATTGCTTCATTTCCTAATGGCTTGAAATTTTTTTCTCTCTCATCTGGATATTGTCAAAAAAAGGTGTCTAATCTGGAAAGAGTATATATATATATATACACACACACACACACACACATACATATGTGTGTATATATACACACACACACATACATATATATATATATACACACATATATATGTATATATATACAGCATATATGATTTAGTGACCTGCCCATTCAATAACTTTATTGAATGAGCAAATTGAGGGTCAAATTTTATTTATTTATTTATTTATTTATTTATTTATTTATTTAAATTTACTCTCCAGCACATGTGCTTGCTGGAGAGAAAGGAGAAAGAGAAAGAGAGAGAGAGAGAGAGAGAGAGCGAGCGCGAGCATGTATTCCCCAGGGAGGGGATGTCCATGCCTGCAATCCCTTCTCCGTTTTCCTCTTGGGATCCTAGGCATGCATTACACACATGCAGGGCATGTTTTTCAAGCCACCAGGTCCAGCACTGGAGCCACCAGTTGGCCATGTAGGAGGGATCAGCTGCCGTAACTATCACACCACCTACTGGCCCGAAAGAAGCATACTTTTAAAGAACTGTAGCAGCTAGATCAGGGCTCACAGGTGATGTCCACGCCATTCCTCACTTCTCCTGTGCCTGACTTGCTGCACACCCTCTCTAGAGACTGGGCCACCATGCTGGATGCTTTTCCAGGGGTGTGACTTAAGACCACAGATAGCGACAGAGCGTGATGAGAGAAACAGCGTGGTCCCTGGTGGTGGATAGAGCTAGAGTCTACTCCCAAGGAAGACATTTTTTTTCACCTGTGTCTTCCTGGGCAGGTGACTCAGAGCTGTTTCTCATCTCTGAGGTGGGGAGCACACCATCTCCCTCCAGGGTGGTCAAGGGAGTGACTGCACGGGTCTTCCCAATTTGGTCACAACCCAAAGGCATTTTGTTTGGGTTTTGTTTTTAGCCAGAGGATATGAATGTGTGTGAGAGAGAGAGCACAAGCAACCCCAGTAGGGCTTGGTCACCCTGCAATCCTTTTTCCTCCCTTTCTCCATCCCAGCAGGACGCTGGGCGTGAGCACACATTCGGTGTGTTTTTCAAGCAGCAGGAGCCAGACTCGAAATGTGGTTTGCTATGTGGAAACCAGCTCCCCCTTGCCCAGCACTTCAGCCCTGCACTACAGGCTGGCCCTGTAAGCCTGTTTTAAATAGATTATTATGTTTCTTTTCTACAGGTGGTTTCTCTCCACTTGTGTGGTTTCCAGACTGTGAACTACTCTATTTTCCCTCCCCATTTTCAGCATGTTTTGCCTTATAATGATTGAGCCGGCACCCTCCCTCCATTCAATTTTATCTTTGATATTTTCCAGGGTCTACAACTAACTAGTGGAGGGAACAGACCAGGACCCAATGCTGACAGTAATTTCCAAACTGCGACCTGAGAGAAATAAGTATTTAAAAATAATCCAAAGCCAATAATTTGGAAGCATTATTTATTCAAACAAATCAAAATGTTTTATTTCCTCTTCAATGGGATACATCCTAAAGCGGTGAAATATACAAGTATAAAAATAAGATTATTTTAGAAAACTCCAATTTTGAAGGGCACAACTGTTTGGACATTCATCAGTAGCTGCAGAGCCACTTTTCAGATGGAATGACTCTCTTTACTCCATCTTGGTCTTAGCACAACTTTAAATCTACTCGATGCACTAGATACAGAGGAAAACTCCAAAAGAAAAATATAAAATAATTTTAAGCAGCTTTGGAAATATAGGCGACACTTAAGAAGCAGATTAAAGGATGTTAATCTGAGACAGATGCAAAATGCATTTTGCAAAGCATTCCTTTCAGCATCAAATGCTTTAGTACACGCGACATTTGCCAGTTCTCCCAACAGAACCCAACAGAACCCAAACACTGCTAATGTAGCATGAAAGTAGCCCACTTTAATATGAGTGGCCTCTTTCAGTGACTGAACATAGTCATTTCAAAGTTTTTAAAAATTTTTTTAGAAGTTTTTGCCTTAGGGTGTGTGAGCTTGCAGGGGAGGGGAGGAGTGAGAGGGAAAGTGGGAAATCACCCCCCAGGGAGGAGGGTCGCACCACAAACCCTTCTCTTCCATTCTCTTCCTGGGATCTTGGGCATGCACGCACACACGCCTGGCATGATTTTCAAGCCACTGAGTCTGAGACTTGAAACGCGGTTGGCCATGTGGGAGTACAGTGACGTAACCGCTCCATCATCTGCTGGTCCTGGCATTTCAAACTATAAGAATGTTTACCTATGCAAATTAACAGAAATAGTAGGAAGCATATAATTTTAGGTCAGTTTTCATTAGCATGTAACAAACACATTCATTCTCTTTCCCCTCACATGTGCTGAGTAATTGTAACATACAGTAGAATTTCTAACCTCACCAACAAGGTGTGACATTATGTCTACAATTAGAAAATGAGAAAAAAAATATAAAAAATAGCAAGTTTTATCGCTCTAGCAACAAAAAACATATAAATGAATAAAAAAAGTTATAAAAATTTTTTGTGATTTTCATTATACATGAATAGATCCTTAATTAGCTTTGCTCATTCTTTTTCTTTCTCTCAAAAAAAATCACCTTTTGACATTTTCTTACTATTTCACTCAGGAACATTAACCTCAGAAATGTTTGACTAGTGTAAAATTTTAATTTGATAGGTAAAGTGTAGCAGGCTGAAAGTTTAGTTATATCAGGAAACTTTTAAGAACCTTCATATGCATTTAACACAAAAATAAGCCCTGATCATCGGAGACACTTGCCTCCTTGTGACATTCTGATTGGTGCATCCATTGTGAATAAAAATCTATCTCTATTCCAACCTCAGTGAAGGAGATCCTGAGGAAATGGGGTGTGGAGGAAGCCCAGCGTCTCTGTCTCCTCTCAGTGATACCACTACAGTGGCGGCTGTGCTCCCCTATTTGGCAGTTTGTGTCAGAAACCTACCGTTGGTGACTACAACACGTGGTTACAAATCCACACGGGCAGGGTATTCTACTCAGACTGCAATGTGTGCTCCATGCCATTTACACTGTACCCAGCTCAGCTGACCTCACACGAGAATTCTCTACCTGTCCAGGGAGGGCACTGCTGCTCCGTAGACAGGGAAGACCCCGACAGAAGATACCCAGAAATAAGACAGGCATTTTGCCCTCAGATCTTTTCTGGTATCCCAAGATGCTCGCTGGAAATGTCCAGAATTGCTGCGTCAACAGTGATGCCCAAACAATACCAGCGCCTACTGGGCATAGGGGCACACAGGGCCTCATGGAACACCCCAGGCATCACGGAGCACACGGAGCAGTTGGCTTAAGTCGCACTTGCCATGGGCTGGATTGGAAATCAGCAGGAACCTGGACAGGGCCTCTTGGTGCAGTCCCATCACTGTGGGCTCAAGAGTAAGCATGCTAGCAAAGTTGCACAGTGCAGTCTGGTTTAGGAACCTGGGACACTTGTATGTAACAGCTGATTTCAACAAGCCCAGGGCAGGGGAGAACATTTAAGGTGGACTGGCTGAAAAGGTGTGTGCTCACAACACCTGATCCAGTCTCTAGTGTCACTAGAGATTTTGCAGACATATTGACACCACTAAGAGACCTGACTTTGTTGTTGCTTCCGCATTCAGCAGATATGGCTATCAGTCTTCACCTCCTTCAGGACGTCACTCTCACCAGCCCAGGGTGCCCACCAACCAAGTCTGAAAGCTGGGCTTCGTGTGCATGAGACTCATGGGAAACACTGTCCGTGGATTCCCCAGGCTCCTCCTGCACTGACTCTGAGTAGGACTGGGGTGGGCTCCAGATCTGCTGGGGCACCAGAGAGAGGCCCAAGGGCACCTTGGAGATCAGGGCTCAGAAGATGACAGCAAGAGGGGAGTCTGTGGTCCCCCTCAAGCTTCTCTGGAAGAGTCTCTGAGAGAAGGTGTTTCTGGAAGAGTCCAGTCGGCACCCTGAATGCTTTCAGAATTGTGGGCTGGTCTACAGGGTTGGGTGAAAATGGTTAGGTCTGAGTCCCCTGGCTCAGTGAGACTCTCTCTCAGGGCAGCTGCTGCCAGCAGCCTTTCCCAGATGCTCAGACCTCGCAGAAAAGCTTGCCAATTTCCCTTGGCCTCAGTCTCCTGCCCTCTGACTTCCTAGTGCACGGCCTTGGGAGTTCAGGTATCTCCAACCTTATCAGCATAGATGGATTAGATACGGCTACAATTCACATCCATGTTTCTCTCTGCTTGATTGTTCCTCTTGGACAAATGGCTGATCGTGAGATGGTCCTTAGGAAGTCCTAAAAGCAAGCTGCTCCAAATGCTTGGGTGCGATGAGATGAGTCTGGTATCCTGGGATGTCTCAGTTGGTCCAGACCTTCATGGCCAACTGTCAACTGAGGGATACAACCACCTCTTCTTCTGGCTCCTCCTCACTCCATACCAGTTCCCAGACTCAGGAATTTGCAAGTCCCAACCATACTCTCTTTTCTTCCCTTAAATGAGCCAATCCTTGGAGGCACAGTCAATGCCCAGGGTACCAGGCACTTGTCAATGCTGGCTTTGACACAGGACTCCAGCATGAACATTCTGCAGGCTTAGGGTAGGGAGCTTCATAAAAGAAATCATGACTCTGATACATTCAACAACTTTAAGGGCAAAAGAAATGTGGGATGCCTGGAATTAAGGTGCCCTTTCCAAAAGAACTAATTTGCCTATTTTGTTGGCACACTTTTAGTTATGTTCTTATTTTCCTTCCCCCTTCTCAAAATCTATTTTTCCAGCTTACTATGTAATTGGTAAAATGCCATAAGTTGAAGACTGAAATTCTTAAAACCCACCAAAAATGCACAGAATTACTTCTGCAGTGTGCTGTTTTCCTGGCATTCAAAAATCTAGCACCTCTCTTGGTAAAACCCATAATTCCACATCTTGTGGTGTTTGGTTGTTCTTCCTAAATAAAGAAAAATCTTAGTGGCAAGTTTTTCCTCCAAACTGTTCTATAATCAATTCTAATAAGTTTGTGCAAGAGAAAACACACTGGGATTCCACCCAATTATTTGGTTTCCACTAATAAGGATAAAGTCCGTGAAACTCAATTATTGTTGTTTATGGAACAGATTGTTGGGCAGCGATTTATTCCCAATGATAGTGTGTGGCACCAGGCCAGAATTTAGAACTGAACGATCCATGGCAACTTCCCCAAGCAGGGACATGGCAAGAGGAATTTCTCCAATTCCTATTCATGTGTCAAGCATATTAATTAAATAGAGAATCCCTCCACCTCTTAGATGGAATCCCCACGTCACAACTGATTCCCAAAAACCTATTATCCAAAGGTCTATGGAATCACTCATGCTGACTTACTGGGAATTACTAATTCTGGACAGTACCTGACCCCATGTTTATCTCCAACCAAAACCTGTGCATTTCATAGTGAATCAGGAAAAGTCCTCCCAAATGTTCAGAAGTAGAATGTGTTCAGGAAAAACACTACTGTGGTCACACACAGGGCATCTGTTTCTTTAATGTCGGTACTTGTTTTTTTGTTCAGAAGAAATTCCAAGAAGCGCATGATACATGCCAGGAGAACTTATGCCAAGCACTTGGGGTTCTTTTAAGCTCCCAAAGGAAAAAAAAAAAAAAAAAAAAAAAAAAAAAAAGACAGAGAATCAATACCCATCTTGCTTCTTGCTCTTTTTAATAAACAGTTTCAGTTTCAGTTACTAAAGGCAAGATTTCATTTCAGACTTCCAAATCAGTTATCAAGAATATAAAGCATTATCTTATTTAAAATAATATTATGGAAGCAGCCATTTCCTGTTTGAGAGCTGACAAGGGTCATGACAACAACTTAATTGAAAGTTGTATTTTTCAGGCAAGGGCTCCACATTTTCCACAGTGTATTACAAAGTACAAATGACAACTCAGTTGCTACTTCCTCTCCCATTCAAAGCAAACCTCCTTGAAAGTTTGCCAAGCTAAGTATCAATTTATGTAACTCAGGAGGTGGGTGTCACTAACAAGGTTTTGACTCAAAGTCCAATTATCAGCAGGAAGGCATGCCAGGAAAATGTCCCGTCTTCAATTGTCTATTTCATTCTTGTTGCTAAGTTATGCTTTTGTAACTTAGGTATTTCCATTAAAATGTCACATTCGGTAACATTTGAGATTAAAAGGTAAAGAAATCTGATCTGAAATGCAGGGTCGTTTTGCAAACTTCACTCAACAACCCTACCTGGATATCTACCCTGTTATTATCCTGTACTCTGAGAACAGTGCCTGCTAATCTGCCTCAGCGGAAGTCATCCTACCTCAGAAACCTCACACAATACAGTGGCACAGAAGATGCCTGGGTAAAGAAATAAGCAGCAAAGCTAACTGGGTCACACCTGCAATTCCCTCCTTTTACTTGAAGGGTTTGGATTTTTCACAGCCAGGAGAAGGCACAGTCTACAAGTGCTGGCTTCATTTCTATGCAAAGTGGCCCCCAAAACAGGAACCGATGGAAAAGTCAACAGGACATGAAGCAAACTCGACTTTCAGAGATTTCTGGCTCGGAATTGCACTTTGCAATGATTAGCTCTAACTACCTGAGACCAGAATGATAATGAGCATCTGAGTAACAGAATCTTCACTTCCCATTTGACACTCTCATATTCCTTCTAAGATGCAATTCAAATCTCTCATGAGATTCTCACTGAAGTTTCTTCTGGCTGCTGGAAAGTGAGCGAGGACACCATGACATGCCTAAGTGGCCCCCGTTTCTCCATTTGGAGGTGACCAGGGGGCCCAAGAAGCAGTGCAGATGGCTGAAACATCTCATAAATGACAGTCCTGCAGGAGGGGGCCTCATCACTGCTGGCAGAATTTTACTGTTTCTCCAGCCCACCCAAATAACAATGCTAAGTGAACACTGAACTTGGCACACAAGTGAGACCAGGCAAAATGGCTTTGAACCCTGCTCCAGATCATCTGCTTCAGAAGTGAAGCTGGCTACACAAGACTTACAGGCTTCCTCTTGTATTTGGCAAAGGCCTCAAATAGTGATAGCAAGTGGGATTTTTCCCAAATAAGGACACAGCTGCATACCTGTCATCAAAGATTGAGCACGCCAAAAGAAAGAAACCATAGATCGATTGCTAGGCAGGTTGGTTAAGCTACTTGAGATGGGTACGCTTCATCTAGGGGGTTCTGAACAGGGAAGCTCGCAGCTTCAAAGCATGGGGAGAAGCAGTTCCTTCCAGGTCCTTTTCATGTCTTGCATCTTCCCCAATGGTCGGGCAGAAGTATGAGCTTTTATTTCTCAAGAACTGGTAAAAGAAACCACCAATCTAGTGAAATTGAATTTATGTTCCCAATGAAAACACTACATTAATTTGAAGTAAGAGTAAACGCAAGTGCTAACGACCAGCTTGGTGGCAGAACTTCTCTGGTCAGATGCGTGGTTAAGCACCAGTTAAGTCTCACCTGTTGGGATGAGGATTCTTACGGGTGAGGGCCATGGCTGGAATCAGGCTGCCTGTACCCCCACCCAGGCACAGGACCCTGGGAAAAGTCTCAAAAGAGGTAGTTTTTTTTTGTTTTTTTGTTTTCTTTTCTTTTCGTTTACACCAACAATACTACAGGAGTATTGGGTACAAAAGAGCAGGTTTCCTTCCCATTCTTCCTCGAAAGGCAAAAGGCCTTCCATTTCAGAAGAGGCTGGTGAGAACACTCTCCTGTTGTGTGAAGATGTCCTAGTGGGTTCTGGCCCCCATTTAGAACCCAAGGAGACACAGAGGGGCCGCCGCTCTGTCCCCACGTCAGAGGGGGTGGATGCAGGTATCATCAGGACCCAGGCTGCTTCTCCTCCATCACGTCAGGAGCCTCTTTGTATCACTCTGACCCAGGTTGAGACCTGGCACAAAATACCCTTAAATACGATTAATAGAAAAAGCTTCTGAGAGGGGTTATAAATTATATACACTCACTATTCCAGTGATCAGAGAGAGAAGAGAACTAGTTGAGGCTTACTTTGCTTTTTGTTTCTTTTTTATGTGTTACACCTAGAAGTTTGGCATGACCAGTTCCAAAAGCCTGAAGCCCAATTCAGTCTGTTTTGGTTTAGAATGAGGTGTTTTTTTTATTATTATTATAATTTTTCTTGGAAGTAGAAAAGAATTGGAAACTAGAAAATCAGGAATCAAAATACAGTGACTCTGGAAGGCATCTGGGAGCAGAACAGATTTAAGACCAAGGACACAGGAGGAGGCCTTGCCTCGTTTCTCAGTCCTGCTGCCCTGGAAGTGTTACTCTTTAATAGCTGAGTTCAAGGCTGCGTGAGTTCAGGCTTGGCTCTTCATTTCCAGCGATGCCTGACCAGCGAGGACTCATCGTTGACGACCTCGGGGTCACGGGCGTGATGCCTACACCGAAGCGGGAGTATCAGCAGGATGATTAAGACAAGGAGGATAATTCCACACACGCTCATGAGAGTATAGGAGACGATCCACAAAATGGGCTCATTCAAAGATGGGGCAGGGACACAGTTGCTGGCTATGTCATCTGTTGAAAAAGGCCCAGAAATTTCAGACACTGGAGCACCTGCAATCTCTGAGGAGACAGAAGGGGGAAAATCCACAGCTATGAAATGGGCAGTGTATCCCCTACCTATGACCAGAAATAACCCCCGCAGTTTATCAGATTTTAGTCGGACACTCGGTGCCAATAGCTCAGACATTCATGTATGCCCTGAGGAAGTCCCAGCACCTGCAGACAGGAATGAAGGCGTGCTTCCAGGTCTGCAGGGTGTGGGGAGGACCGTGCAGAAGGGCACACGCAGATGCGGTCAGTACTTCGTGGAAGCTGGCGCAGCTGCAGTGCTGCACAGGTGAGAGCGCAGACATGCCCAGAGTGACAGCTGTGCTGGTGACTTTTTGCAGAGAGAGAAGAGTAGACGGAATAGGAGAGTCTGGCTCAGAAAGCTCAGTCACACCTGCTGTATTGGTGGACCTGAGCGCATGCTCTGCAGAGCATTTGGCAAAGATCAGGGTCTTCAAGGCAGCCGGCCCCACAGCCTGAATGGGTTCCCAGACCACCTGGGTCAGACTGGCTCAGCAGCCCCTCCTCGCTCCATTCTTGCCCTACATTCTAGAATGCATGTGTGATCCAGAACTAGGAGCAGTAAGTGCATGGAGCATCTAATCTGTGACACAGTTAGTAACATAAGAATGCGGTAAAAATTCATCTCGTGACATTTGCTAGAAATTCTTGAATAACCTGTAACTGGGAAGAAAGTTGGTGACCTCTTCTAACTGGTTTGGGGATTTTCAATAGATTTTATTTATATATACTAGATTTGTCCATTTTTTCTAAGAGTTTGGCTTTTTTTTTTTTTTTTTCTTTTTTGAGAGGTTTTTGTTATAGGGCGTGTGCACTCGCCGGAAAGACAGAGAGACAGAAAGCGAGAAATCACCTCCGGGGGGGGGGGTGGGGGGGGATAGCCACACCGCAATCCCTTCTCCTCTCAGGATCTTGGGCATGCATGCACACGCACCCAGCGTGAGTTTAAGACACCAGATCCAGGACTCGAACCACGGTCGACTACATGGGAGTCCAGCGACATAGCTATTATGGTAAATGCTGGTCCCGAGTTTGGCAACTTAAGCTTTCCTTGGAAAAGGAGAAAGAACTGGGTCTCATTACTCATTTTAACTGCAGAAATGAATATTTTCAGCACTAGAAAATAATGTCACTAAGCATCTAGTTTTTTCTAACTAAAGCCTCAAGGTCCTAAGGGCTGCCAAATAAGATCTTTTCTGGTTGAGAAAAGACCAAGTCAGAATAACAATAAAACAATGGCTTTAAAAAGAATGGTTTTAAAATGAGGGGGAAATAGACTTGATGACTTGGCAGAGAGGATGGCGTTCATGCTGATGTGGACTCTGTCCCACCACAGCTTTCTAAGTGCACTGAAAAAGGAAAGCAATGACACTAAGGAGATTTGCCGACTCCAAAGGACAGAAGGCAAGCCGGCCTCACTTAATTTAGACCCCCCAGTGCCTGCAGCTGGGGTCAGCAAGGGACACCTGTGAGCCAAATTGCCTGCCATCTCTTTCTGAAAATTAAGTCTTCCTGGAACACAGCCACGTCCACTCATTTCCACACCGTCTGCGGTGACTCTGTGCCGTTAACAGTGAAGCACAGCAACAGGCAGCTCTGGCCACGATACTAAAGCATTTGCTCTCTGGCCTTCTGTAGGAGAGCTGGCTGATCTCTGGCCCCCAGCATGAGAAGGCAACTACTCAACAAACATTCGAAATAAACAAAAACAACACTATTCCTATTACAAAGGCAGTACGCATTTATGGTAAACTTTGAAAATACAGGTAAATAAAAATACACTCAGAAATTCACCAGTCAGAAATAATCAATACTCATATTTTAGAGCATAATCTTTTTCTAATGCATCAATGTGTTTAAACACAGATGGGACTATGTAGTATATGCTGTCTTATAAAATTGTATTTTCACTTTACATATGATAAAATATTTTTATCATTTAATTTTCAATCATGTATTTCAATTTTTTAATTTGCCAGAGATTGTATGCACTTGCAAGAAAGAGACAGAGTCAGAAAAAGAGAGGAAAGGCAAGAAAGCACTATCCATAGGGAATGGCATGCCACGATCCATTCTCCATCTCTCCTTCTGGGACTTTGGCATGCACGCACACATGCCTGGCATGTTTTTCAAGTGGTTGTATATGGGACTCGAACCACACAGTTGGCCAAGTGGGACCTATTAGGTCGTCGGGAAAGTCATGACATATTTTTCTATGCAAAAGTGTTTCATGACTTTCCCAATGACCCAGTCATTCACATAACCACTAGGCAAAAGGCTGGACCGCCAGTATTTTCACTATTATAACCACTGGAGTAAGAAACAGCTTGTACCTAAATCTTTGCTCATTTTCTTAACCTGTTCAGAAAGAGTTCCTAAAACTAAAATTATGGGTCAAAGTGTGCTCACTTTCAAGCTTCCTGTTACATGCTGACAAACACCCGTGAGAAAGACTAGGTCAATATATATGCCCACCAGCGTAGGATAGCAGTGTCCACTTTCCATATCCTCTCTAGCACTGGAAAATATAAGAATGATAGTCTTCAGAGTTCATAGTAGTTATAATTCTCTTGTTAAAAGTTTTTGTTTGTTTTATTCATGATAGAGAGCATGTATATGAGAGAGAGAGAGAGAGAGAGAGAGAGAGAGAGAGAGAGGCACCCACAGTGAGGTCTGGCCATGCGGTCTAGCCTGGTTAAGGGAGCCAGATCTCACACGGCTTGACTGTAGTTCAATTTGAGCGTGAACATGCCCCAAATCCTGACCGGATGGAGAGATGGAAGAGAAGGGATTGCAGTGTGACAATGCCACATTAGGGGGCTGCTTTCTCCCCCGTACCCCCTATTTCTTGGTCACTCTCTCTCTCTCTGGTGAACATACATGCTTTGTGGAAATTAAAAAAAAAAAAAGGAAATTAAAAATCACTCAAAACATATCTGCTTTCAGGCAAGATGGAGGAAGAGTGGCCATATGTACTCTTTCTCCTGAAATAACAAAAATGTTGAACAAAATATATGGAAAAAAAAAACCCCACCTATTTGAATATACAAAATAAGCAAGGAGAGACAGTAAGCAATGCAAGCTAGAAAACAAAGTAGCAACATCTTTAAAGTAGGGGGGGGGGGGGGGGCATGAATCCTGTCAACCTAGAATTTTATATCCAGCAAAAATATATTTCAAAAATTAAGGGACCAGCAGTTAGCGTAATGGCTATGTCGCTGGACTCCCACATAGTCAACCGTGGTTCACGTCCCGGACCCGGTGGCTTAAAACTCATGCTGGGTGCGTGTGCGCCCAAGATCCTGAGAGGAGAACAGAGGAGAAGGGATTGTGGCGTGGCCACCCCCCTGGGGGGTGATTTCTCGCTTTCTGTCTCTCTGTCTCTCTCTGTCTGGCGAGCGCACGCACCCTATAGCAAAAACCTCTCCAAAAAAAAAAAAGATTAAGACAATACAAAGATGTTTCAGACATGCACAAGCTGATGAAGTGCATCACAAGGCACTTTCCACTAAATAAAGTCCTAGCAGAAGAAAAAGAACATTAAATGGAAACTTGAATGTGCACAAAGGAATGACAAACACCAGAAATGATAACTACAGATGCGCTTTGACTTATGATGGAATTACATCATAAATTGAAAATATATTAAGTTAAAAATATAGACAATGCATCTAATACTTCATTTTCAAAGAGAGATTTTTGCTATAGGGCATGTGTGCTCACTAGAGAGACAGAGAGAGAAAGAGAAAGTGAGAAATCACCCCCTGGGGGGATGGCCACACCACAATTCCTTCTCCCCCAGTCTCCTCTAGAGATTTTGGGCACGCTTGCATAAGCACCTGGCATGAGGTTTAAGCCACTGACTAGGTCTGGAACTTAAACCTCAGTCAATTGAGTGAGAGTTCAGCAATGTAATCATTACACCATCTGCTGGTCCCACATCTAATACATTTAACATACCAAGCATTGCAGCTTAGCCTAGCCTACCTTACATATGATCAGAGCACTTACATTAGCCTACAGCTGGGCAGAATCACCTAACATAACACCTATTATGATAAAGTACTGAATAACTCATGTAATTTGTTGAATATTGTACTGAACATAAAAAAACAGAATAGTTATACGGTGCTATGGTCTGGATGTGGTTTTTCTCCACCCAAATTCCTGATGAGGCTTAGACCCAGCACAGCAATGTTGGGAGGTGGAATCTCTAACAGGTGGGCCCAGTGGGATGTGTTTAGGTCAGAGGGGCTCTACCCCTGGGGCTGGATTAGTAACTCTTTTCCAGGGAGCTAGGTCTCCAGGGTATGAGTTAGTTACTGTGAAAGCAGGTTGTTATAAAGCGAGTCTACCACCTCCCCTGTCTCCTGGGCTCCCTCTCTGCTCTACCCGCTCACCGTTCTGCTTTTACACCAGGAGTTGAAGCAGCACCTACCCTCACCAGGAGCCAGCAGGTGCTGGCACAGGCTTCTGGGGCTTCCCAGCCTTAGGAATCATGAGTCACATAAGCCTCTTTTCCTTACAAATTGCTCAGCCTCAGGCACTCTGTTATAGCAATGCGAAACAAACTAACACATTTGGGTATCCAAAGTATGGTTTCTACTGAAGGCATATTGCTTTCCCACCATTGTAAAACCAAATAATCCTAAATTGAACCATTGTTAATTGGGGAGCCATCTGTATGTAGTCAGTTATAAAATCTTCACTTTTAATTTTAAATATTTAAAATAACAAGCAACCAATTAAAGCAAAAATAATAACAACGTACTGGGTGATATATAACATACAAATAAGTAAAATGTGACAATAATAGTGCAAAAGACAGGAGGAAAGAAATGAACGTTCATTGTTGGGAGGCTTGTAGATTACGTAGATTAGTGTAATGGCTATGTCGCTGGAAATAGTCGACCGTTCGCGTCTCGGAAACTCACGTGATAGAGGAGAATGAAAAGGGATTGTGTACTCTTTCTGTCTCTCTGTCTCTCTGTCTCTCTCTGGCGAAATAGCCCTGAGTGATAGGTGAAAAATGTGTACAAACTACTAAAAATTTCACAACAAAGAGTTATAGTTAATAAACTAGCTAAGGGGGTAAAAAAGAAACAAAAAATACTCCTCAATCCAAAAGAAAGTAAGGAAGAGGAACAAAGAACAGATGAGACAAAGAAAACAAATAGCAAGATGGTGGACTTAACAAAACCACATCAGTCATCACAGTAAATATAAACAGGCTGCTCCCAGAGTTGGCAAACTTTCTGTAAAGGGCCAGATAGTAAATATGTAAGGTATTTTGGGCCACACATTGTTTTTGAGTTTTTTTTTTCCCCCCAACCCTTCAAAATGTAAAAACAGATCCAGCCCATGGCGTGGTGATTAAGGCGGCTGGATCCCACATGGCCAACCACATGGTTCAAGTCTCAGATATGGAAGCTTGAAAACAACACATCAGGTGTGTGTGCCTACATGCCCAAAATCCTTAAAGAGGGAGGAATGGAGAAGGGATTGGGATGTGACCATTCCCCATGGGAGTGTGCCTTCTCACTTTCAGTCCCTCTCTCTGTCTCTCTCCAGCAAGCACACATGCTCTCTGGCAAAACTAAGACAGAAAAAGAAAAAAAAAAAAAAAAGAAAAGGAAAAATTATTCTTAGCTCACAGGCCATGTAGGAAACAAGTCACAGGCCAGATTTAGCCTGTAGGCTGTTGTCTGGTAAGCTCTAGTCTAAACACTACAACGAAAAGAAGAATTTGTCACATTAGATAAAAAGAAAGGCCTAATATAAGCTGCCAACAAGAAACCCGTGTTCACCATAAAGATCCAAATATGTTAAAAATAAAAAGATGGAGAAAGTTATATAACATTAATACTAATCAAAAGAAACCCAGAGTAGCGGCTACATTACTACCAGGCAGAGTAGATGCAAATCGAAGAGAATTACCAGTGAAAAAGGTGGTAATTTCATAATGGTAAAATGTTAAATTCATAAATAGGGTATAGTAATCCTAAATATTTTTGCACCTAATAACAGAGTTTCAAAACACATGAAACAACAAGAATGACAAAGTGGCAAAGAGAAGCAGACAAATCCACAAATGTAGTCAGAGATTTCAACATCCCTTTCTCAGTAAGAGTGAACCGAACAGGAGATAAGTAATGTTTAGAATACCTGAATGATACTATCAACTAACTTGACATGACAGTTACAGAATACTCCCGCACAATAGCAGATTAGATATTGTTTTTAAGAGCACATTGAGGGACCAGCAGTTAGTGTAATGGCTATGTCGCTGAACTCCCACGTAGTTGACCGCAGTTCGAGTTCCAGACCCAGTGGCTTAAACTCACGCCAGGCGTGTGTGCGTGCGTGCCCAAGATCCCAAGAGGAGAATGGAGGAGAAGGGACTGTGGCGTGGCCATCTCCCCTGGGGGGTGATTTCTCACTTTCCGTCTCTCTGTCTCTCTGTCTTTCTGGCGAATGCATGTGCTCTATAGCAAAAACCTCTCCAAAAAAAAAAAAAAACAACACACATTGAATATTTACCAAGATAGACTATATTTTGACCATAAAACAAATTTTAATAAATGTAAAAGGATTCAATCCATACAAACTATATTTTCTGACCATACTGAAATTAAATTATTAGTCACTAACAGAAAGCTATCTAAAAAAATCTCTAAATATTTGGAAACCAAATAACACATTTCTACAACTATTAAACTTCTAGAAGAAAATACAAGAGGCAATCTTTGTGTATTTGGGTTAGGCAAAAAAATTTCTTACCTACAACGCTCAAAAACAAAATTTGTAAAAGAAAAAAAATTTGATAAACTTGATTTCATCAAAATTAAGAAATTTTTCTCTTTAAAAGACAATATTAAGAGACTGAACAGACTGGGAAAAAATTAGGTACAAGTCACATTTCAGATAAAGAAGTGGTATTCTGAACATATATGAACTCTGAAAAATCAATAATAAGAAAATAAATAGCCCAATATAAAAATGGTCAAGGAAATTTGAAAGACACTTCACTAAAGATGTGTGAATAGCAATTCAGCCTATGAAAAAAGATATTCAAGATCATTAATCATTATGGAAATGCAAATTAAAACCACAATGCAAGATCACTAAATATCTATTAAAATTAATAAGACTGAGCATGCCAAATGCTGGTGAAGATGTGGAATAACTGGACCTCTTCTACACTGTAGGTAGAAATGCAAACTACAGCCACTCCTCAGTTTAATGACTGCTTGGACTTAGGACCAGTTCTTCAATGCAGAGAATCGCCTTTCTTAGTCTGTGTCTTGGGAATCCTTTTCTCAGTTTTTGTCTTGTTCCCATAGCTGGTTAGTATTTACTACATGATGCATTTGCAATCACTCAAAACCACATGCTTTGTTTATAAAGCTGTACTTTATTGTGTACCCATAATAGTATTCAGAATAAATAAAAATGATCACGCTAGATTTATATTATTGTGTTGTAGTGTGTCTTGTTGCTTTTCTGACGCCTAACTAATGTATGATTTTTGTATTGATAGAATTACACAATTCTAGTGTGGCGTCATGTGATACCTATCGAAAATAACATACCTTATGGCACCATGACACACCATGAGATAGCTGCCTTTAAACCCCTTGTTTATCGACCAATTTCCTTAACAACCTAGTTGTAGGAAGGTAACTCAGTCATTAAATGAGTAGTAGCTGTAATACAGTCGACTTTCAAAAACAGTTGGGCAGTTTCTTAGCAAGCGAAACACATTCACCATATGACCAGACATTCTGCTCCTAGGTATTTCCAAAGAGAAATTAAAAAAATGTATCCAAGGGGGCTGGGCTCCTAGTGCATGGGGAGCCGGATCCTACAAAGCAGACCACAGTTCAAGTCTTGTTAGGCCGAATTGACACAACCACCGCCATGTTAGACCCTCAACGATAGAACCCAAGGAGTCTGAGAGCACATAAAAAAACAAAGTGCGGGTGGGCCCTGACAATGCCCTCCGGGTCAACGTGACCTCAACTGAAAGTCCTAATCTAAACCTAAACATATAGTAACAGCTTGCTTTCACACACCCCCTTCCCTCAAGTGGAAAATTACTGACTGTACTTCCTGCATTGCGATTCAGAGCTATAAAAGATCCCTTTATCTTAGGCTCGGGGTCCTTGTTGAAAGCCCGCTGCGTTGGGCAGAAACTCGGACCCCAGCTAGCTGGAAAAATAAAAGCCTCTTGTATAATTGCATTGTTGTCGTCTTTTCTGCGTCACCAATTGTTAGATCGATCTCAGGACCCTAACAGTCTCAGCCCTGGTGGCTTGGGAAGCTAGCCAGGTGAGTGTGTGTGCATGTCCAAGATCCTGACAGGATGGAGAAATGGAGGGAAGAGGACTGCAGTGTAGCCACACCCTACCAGGGGGTGCTTTCTCTCTCTTTCTATGGTGAGCATCTGTGCCCTATTGCAATAAAAAATATATACATATATCCAATTATTTAAAACTAATGTTTGTAGTAATTTTATTTATAATAGCCAAACAAACAAAAAATGACAACCATGAGACAACCCAAAAGGTCACTGGCAGGTGAAAAGAAGTAAACAGACTGCAATATTGAGCTGTACAATCAAGCACTGCTCAGAATAAAAAGGAACATGCAACAGCACATTTGAACCTCAAAATAATTGCACTGAGCATAAGTCATTCAAAAAGTATACATACTGTGTTACATTTATGCAAAATTCTAAAAAGTGAATTTTTTTTTAAAAAAAAACTAATCTACAGTGACAGAAGCAGATCAGTGGTTGCCTGAGGATGGTCCAAGGGTCAGCAAAGGCTGGGAGGCAGGTCAGTGGATATGTTCACCCCATGTTTGTCACAATGGTTTCCAGGGTGTACACGTACAGAAAAACTTACCAAACTGTACTCTTTCAATGTGAAGTGCTTATTTTATGCCAATCCTATCTCAATAAAGTGATTTTAAAATCAAAATAATAAGGTAGTCAAAAAAGTATGTCAAGCAACAACATGTTAGTATGCTTACATTTAAAAAAGGAAAGCCAGGCCTAGCTGCAACATGGGAGTCACATGGGAAGGCCAGGGTTCGGATGCTGTGCCCATGGGTGTGCTCATGATCTTGACCGACTGGAAAGCTAGGAGAAGACTGCAGTGTGACAGGACCTGGTTGGGGGTGTCTCTTTCTCTCTCTCAAGAAATACCCTTTTTTTTTTAATTGCTAGAGGATGCAAGAGCTCACCAGAGAGAGAGACCTAGGAGAACACAACCCCCAGTGGGGCATAGCCGTGTCACAATCCCTTCTCCTCTTCCCCATCCAGTTGGGATCCTGAGCATGCCCACATATGTGTCTGATGAGTTTTTCAAGTCACCAGGGCTGTGCTTCCAACTACATTTGGCCATATGGGATCCAACTCCTTTAACCACTAGGCTCTGGACTGGCCTATAAATAAGTAAACTTAAAAAAAAAAAAAGTCAACCTAAGTCATGCTAGCTACTGGGGGTGGATTTTAGTACTGTTCTTTAGGCTGAATGCTTGAGTTCACATACATTTTCATATGAGTGGTGTGTGTGTGTATAATAAAAATACCAAAAAAAACCCCAGTAAATATTTTCCCAATGTACATGTATTACTTTTATAATTAGTAGAGTTTTATACACACACATACGTGTGTATATATTTTAAATTTTTAAAAAACAGCACCAATTTGAGGATCTCAGATGTAATCTAGAGATCCCATCTCTAGAAACAATGGAATCCTCACATTTGCTAACTGGCCACTCAGCAGTAAAGGACAGCTGACTTCAAGTACTCCTGGAAGATGGTTCCTAGGACTGTGCATTTATTACACACACCTACTAAGCCTATGGTCAACGAAATAGATTTTAACCTTTCATACTGATTTATTTGTGAGAAGCTACAGCATGCAGTGGGGAAAAAACATGGACTGGGGCCAGGCTACTGGGTTCAAAGTCTTGCGCCACTTACGAGCTGTTTGAACTTGGCTCCATTACTTAACTTCTTTGTCCCCATTTTCCTCTTCCATAACACGGGGCTAATAGTGGCACTGATAAGCCAGTCTCATTAGAAGGATGACCAGTTCACTAGATGCTAAGCACTGAACACTGACTGTACTTGGGATGAGGTTAGTGCTTCAGAAGGGTTAGTGCCTACTATACAGTTCTTTGCAATTTTATCATCAATGTCTTGGGCGTAAATTTTTTAAAAAAATTATTATAGGGTATGTGTGCTCACTGGAAAGAAACAAAGAGAAGAAAAGTGAGGAAGCACTCCCCAGGTGGGGATGGCCACATTGCAATCCTCTGTCCTTCATTCTTCTCTCAAGATTTTGGCCACACACACTTATGTGTCCAGTGTGTTTTTCAAGCTGCTGGGTCTGGGACTTAAACTGCATAGTCATTTATGTGGGATCCAGCTGCCTTAACCACCACGCCACAGGTTGGCCCTAAAATTTTAATCGTGTTTTCCTCTGTGTTGTCCCCTAGAAGGTCAGGACCTGGTTGATAATGAGAGCCTGGGACAGACATATCATTTTACAAATATCAATATTATATGGTCAGGTCTTTTTTCCTATAGTATACAAAATAAAGTGAACTATGCTGCCAAATTGATTATTTGGTTCTGAGGTGCCCTCTGAGTAGGCAGGGTTTACTCAGAAGAGCGTCACAGGGCAGGGGTTCTGAATCCGGGCCGTTTTCTTGGTGACCACGTAAAAGCAATTAATATCCAGGGGTCCTCAGTGTTCTCTTCTGTGAAATGAAGAAACAGAACTGTCTGATCTTTGTCTGGGGCCGCAGGCTTTGGTATCTTCTGATCATATCCTCAGTGGACTGCAGACGCACATGTCTGAAACTCTGCTCTTAACAGCTAACTTTCCTATTTTTAAACATGAGCATGTACCAGATGATCCACTTTCAACCTGCAGCAAGAAAAATTCACAGTGAAATGACTGCCATAATCTATAATGTGTCTCAAGTTGTACAAGCTGAAATCTATACAGCTCTTGGGTGCGAAATGTCTCAATCTATAAAAAGAGATGGATGGTATTTCAGAAGCTTTGGATACATTAAGATAACAGAGAGTTGTCGATTTTAACATTTTATGTTTTTGTAGCTACAGGCCACATGGCCCAGGCAACCTAGAGACAGCTGAAAATGCTCCAGTCCTCAGCGTCTGCTCCAGGTGTGTGAGACAGGCGCTGAAGACTCAGGTTGGCCAGGCCCCCACAAGCCCTCACCTCCATCTTATCTGTCTGGCTCTGCTCTGAGATCAGAATATGGCTTCTCTGCAGTGGTAGGAGTGAGTTGAGGAGAGGCAGAGGCAGCAGAGAGGCACCCAGGGAACTTTAAAAAAAAATGCCATTGCTTCTCACCTAGCACCATTCTGATATGCCCTGGTTGAAAAGGTGAGTGTGGATGTCAACCATGTATGTTTTGATCATAATCCCCAGGGGTTCTAATCAAGGAGTTTTCACCCAGTGTTCACCTCACTCCCACCCCAATCCTTTTAGAAAAGCCTGATCCTATAAGCTAAGAGTTGTCTGACAAGCACACGTTATGAAAATCAAATACAAAATACACTGGGAAAGAGGCCAAATGGGGAAGCAGCAGCATAAAGCTATGTTTGTGAGGCCAATCCACATGGGAAGGTTTTGCGTTCCCATCCAGAGGTCTCCCTGAGTACACCGGGAATGTGTGTGCCCATGATCTGGGGTCCTCTGAGGTGATGTGGATCATGGTGTCAAGATCCTGTTAGGGGTGCTGTCTGTCTGTCTCTCTCTCATGAAGAAATAAATAAAATTTAAAAAGACAGTGGGAGAGAGTTCCCAAGGATTTTGGATCTATTAGATCGTGATTGGTACTAAGGCAGAATTTCCTCCTACATAGACATAAGGAAAATATAACCCTCGGTTTTTAAATGTACAGCTGAGCCCCAACGTAAGTGCCAATCCTGTTTATTGCAGGATTATTCACAATAACTAAGACATGGAATCAATCTAAGTATCCAACAACTGATAAGGGAGCACACCTGCACAATGGAGTATCATTTGGCCACAAAGAACAATATCCTGTAACTTGACACAGTGGATAAACCCGGAAACATAATGCTAAGTAAAACAAGGCAGGCTATGCAAGACAAATGCTGTGTATCTCCCTGCTAATCATACACTGACTATCCACACACACCGTGAGATGGAGACTGAAGGACTTAATGGCATGGAAATAGAGAGAGTGATGGTAGATACTAGAAGCTGCATGGGAAGGAGGGAGGGTTAGAGAGGTTTAAGAAAAAATGATGACAAGATCCATGTAAACAAGGGGAATGGATTATGGAATGGTGTACCATGGCAAAATAAAAAATATTGTTGACTCTACAGGACACATTTCAAAAAAATTTTAAAAACAGACAAAATCATCATTGAATGTATCATGCATGCATCATGCTCAATGGTGAAACATGAGAAATATTTTCTTTAGAGTATGGAAAAAGACAAAAATGCCCATTATCACTGTTTCTATTCAATATATCTTAAAAGCCATCACAGAAGGAAAATTGTTAAAACATATAAAAATTGGAAACTGTTAAACATGCTTCTTTTGCAGATGATACAAGCATTCAAAAATATTCAAATGACTCTACAAGCCACTTTTAAAAAAAAGAACTCTGCAATGTGACTGAATAGAAGATAAATATATCACCCCCTTGCATTCTTTATACCAACAACACACTAGAAAATGCAATCTATAATAATCCCATTTACATTAACAGTAAGAATTAAGAGTACCTAGTATTAAAACTAATAAGTCTGTACGTGAAATTTTTTTGAAGAAAAGGATAAAACATTGCAATAGGACATAAAAGAAGACAAATAAATGCAGAGATTTTAGCACATACATGAGGAAAAGATACAATGTAGTAAAGATTTGGTTTCTTTACAAGGTTGCATCCCTTGCCTCTCCAAGGGTTTTGGTGTCAACATAAAGCGGACCACACACCACAGCTACCGTCTTGACACAGTTTTTTGTTTGTTTGGTTTTGTTACATCTTACATTATGCAGAACTATTTTTGTACAAATTGTTTAAAAGTTATTTATGCAAGGTTAAAAAAAAAAAGTATTCCAAAATCCAAAAGAGTCCAAAATTCAATGCAATTCTCATCAAAATTCCAACAAAAATTTTCAGGGGTCCTGACAAGTTGAATAAAAGGGCAAAAGTAGCTACAATTTTAAAAGAAGAATAAAGAGAAGGCTCAAACCCTTGCCAGATACTGTGTTATTTTAACTACAGGAATTAAAACCATATGGTGCATGCTGGGCACGTGTGTACGTGCACCCAAACATGTGAAAGGAGAGAGAAATAAGGAACAGGGATTGTGGCACGACCATTCTCCATGGGGTGCTTTCACACTTTCCCTCTCTTTCTTTCTCTGGTGATTGTAGGCCCCCAATGGCAAATTTAAATACTAAATAAATAAGTAATAAATAAAACCATATAGTATAACACAGGGATAAAGAACTTGGCCATTGGAACACAATCCAATGTTCAGAAATAGGCTCAACTATCTACAGGCACCTGGTACAAATTCAGTAGGTATCTTGCAAAAAATATCTAACTTGAATTTAAGCTTCTAGACCTAAATTCAAGTTTATAGAAAATACAAGATTAAATAAATAAGTTAAATAATATACCATTAGGACATATTCATTCAAAACTTAATACAACACATTCTAAAAACAACTAGCCTTCAAAAAAAAAAATTAAGGAAAACATTTGGTACAGTTGGGGGAATCTGAATACAGCATACAGATGACATGACATTAGGTTAAAATGGTTCTTTCCTTAGATGCGACAAAAGTATTATGTTTATGTAGGAGAATGTCCTTATTTTTAGGATACACAATGAAATATTTATGGGTGAAATGTTGTATTATCTGCAATTTATTTGCAGAGGGTTCAGTCAAAACTACATATACACATATACTACATACTGATCCATGGGAAAATATGAAAAATTATTAAATCTACATGCTAGCATATAGGACATCATTGTATTATTTTTAGTCTTTTCTATACATTACAATTTTTTACCATAAAATGCAGGAAAATTTAGAAGGGAAAATTATATATCCAAGACTCAATTATGAGAAAATTAAATGTTCTTATAAAAATTGATGCCTACTTCCTATTTTAGAAGAAAACTAAAAAAAAAAAAAAAAAAAAAAAAAAGTATATGCAGGTTGAGAATCCCTAATTCAAAAATTCAAAATTTGAAACTCTCCAAAATCTGAAACTTTTTTAGCACTGAAATGATGCCTTAAATGGAAAGTTCCACATTTGCCCTCATGTGATGAGTCAGTTGAAACACTGCAACACAAAACTATTGTGTGAAATTACTTTCAGGCTATGTGTACAAAGTTTATATGAAACATAAATGAACTTCATTTTTAGACTTGGGTTCCATCCTTGAGGTATTTCATTATTTATATACAAGTATTCCAAAATCCAAAAGAGTCCAAAATTTAAAATACTTCTGGTCCTAAACATTTCTGGTAAGAGAACTTTAGATACTGGTGTCTTTAGAAGAATTATCTCTATTTTCTTAGATGAAGTTAGAATTTCTTACATAAGGCACAGAGCACAAGCCATAAGGGAAAGATTGAAAAATGTAACTCACTACATTAAAACAAAAGACACCAAAAAAAAAAAAAAGTAAAAAGAAAGGTTGAAGAGAATAGAAGATATAACACTTTAAAATTAATAACTCAAATATATAAGAACTCCATATACATCAATAAAAAGAGACAAGTAAAAAACTGTACACAAGATAATAGAAAAATTCACCCTCAGAGAAAAAGCTCAAATATCTCTTAGAAATAACCAGTCATGTAATCTTGAAGTAATCAACTAAAATGTAAACTGCTTCACATACACAGATTGGCAAAACATAAAAAGAAAACAAATATAATAATGCTTTGAGGGAATAGAGATTCTTACGGAATTCTGGTGTGCCAACTATTTTGAAGACAAACTTGATGGTAGCTAGTAATACTGAAGATGGGCAAAATAAATCATTTAGAAATCTTGTTTCTAGAAGATCTCATGCACATGCACAAAGATGTTCCCTGCAATACTATTTCAAATTATAAATATTAAAAACAACTCATACGTCAATCAATATGGGATTCCAGTAAATAGTCTGGGTATATTCATACAACGGTACACCAGAATACCACACTACAGTCAAACAAATTAACCTAGTATTCACATCAACATGGAACATCTAGAAAATGTAACGTTAAGCAATAAAATCATGTTTACAAAGGATACACAAAATACCATAGCCCTCACATTGGTTTAAAAATAGAAAAAAAAAAAAAAACCAATCCATCTATGTTTTAAGTATGTAGTACAAAGCTTCTAAGATGAGTCCCAGTGATCCCTGCTTCCTGGTATTTAACCTGAGTAGCCTGACCCGGATCCTACCAGGGATGCTATGTGGACAAGAGAAAAAGGCTGAGTGATGACAGGTCATTTCCAAGATTGGGTTATAAAAATACTGTGGCTCCTATCATGGGAGCCAAGTTGTAATCTCTCAGATCACTTGCTCTGGGGTGACCTAGAGCCCTGTTCTGAGGACATTCAGGCAATTCTGGGGTGAGGTCCACATAGAAAGGCATGGGGACTCCTGCCAGTTACCATGAAAGTGAGCTTGTAAGAAGCTCCTGTAGCCTTCAGAGATTTGCAGCCTCATGTGAGACCCCAGAGGTCAGCACCACCCAGCTGAGCTGCTCCTCTGTTCCTGACCCACAGACACTGTAGGAAGCCATGAAGCACTGCTACATTCTAGGTGGGGCAGGTTGTTACACAGCAGTAGGTAAATGACACAAGGTATTTACACCTAACTAGTAAAACTGCAAATATAGTGATTATGAGAAGAATACACTCCAATCTCAGGATAAAGGGTAACTCTGGGGATAGGCAGGGCTGCAATTATCTTGTTTTTATTTTTGTGACCTGAAGAAAATGTGACAAAATGTTAGCATTGATTAAATCAGAATGTCCCATAAGTGCCCATAGTATATGATTTTTTTTGTCATTAAAAACATTTTATTTTAATTTAAAAATATTTTATTGCCAGAGGGCACCTATGCTCATTAAAGAGAAAAAGAAAGCACGCACCTGTATGTGCGACCCCTGAAGGGGCACAGTCATACCACAATTCCTTTTCCTCCAGTTCCCCATCCTGTCAGGATGTTGGACACACATGCATGTAGAGTGTGTTTTCAAGGCACTGGGACTGAGATTCAAACCACAGTTGGCAGGGAACCCGGCTCCATATGCACTCTACAGAGCTTAACCACCGGGCTACGGAGATGGCTCTAAAACGTTTATTTGTTACTTAAAACATTTTATAATGGAAAATAAACACTTTTGTGGGGGCCAGATGGAGTCACAAGAGTAAACCACAATGCTCTGCAAGGATGACCCACATCGGGTATTTCCAGGTTCGTGCCTAGAGACCTTTCTGCATTCTTAGGGCGTGTATTTGCCCATGGTAGAGGCCTGGCTGAGGCTGGGCTGGATCACCGTGTCAAGACCCTGTGAGGGTGCTTTTTCTCTCTGTCTCTCTTCCTCACAGAGGAAATGAACAAATTTTTAAAAAGTTAAAAACACTTCTAAAAAGAAAGGCAGGCAGGGTATCTATTCCATTTATTATAGTGCTCTCGAGCACTGTCTGGCTCCTTTAATTGCTGCCCTGAGGAAGGTAATTACTTTAATGGCTAAACAATTTGCACCGAAGACGAGACATATATCAGTGTGTATTCCCACAGCTGGTAAAATCCAATGTTTAAGTATCAAAACCTTAAATACATTTTTAAAAAGCAACAAATAATTTATATAAGAGCACCTAACAAAGAATACATGATGAAATGCAGGGGGAAAAATGTCTTACCTAGAGACACTATTAAACCATTTCCAACAGGATTTCACTTACAAAACATTACGGCTATTATATTCACTGCAATATTAAGTAAAGTGGACGTTATAACAGCTGTTGCCATAGTAGCCTCTACTTTAATGGTATTTAACAAGAGAACAGAAATTGTGAGCAAAATTGCTTTAGTTCTTAGATTCCCTCCATTAAAACACAGTAAAATATTCACAGTTGGGAAATACAGTGCTGTTTCAAATTGTACATTCCCACTCCCACATTCCAGTACATGAAAGTTCTCACTCGATGACCTGACAAGCGGAAGGAGTTAATAACACACATTCAAAAGGTAGACATTTACTTACGGCAGACATTAAAAACACGCCAAGTTTTAATGACTCCAAGTCTGCCCACTAGTCCAAAGTCAAATCAATTTGCACTGATATTTAAGAAACTCTGTCAGGGGCTTGAGAGTGCTACAGCAGTAAATGGGATGCTCTGAGGAGTAATCCCATATGAGAAGCTTTCAGGTTTGTGTCTCGGACTTCTCTGGGTACACTGGGCACGTGTCTGGCTAAAACCAGCTGTGGGGCACACTGTCAAGATCCTGTTGGAGTGGTGTCTTTCTCTCTGTCTCTTGTTCATCGGAGAAATAAATTAACTTTAAAAAAGTGAGAAAATAAATATGTACACTAGGTTGGGTATTTTCATTTATATAGAATATAAATTGACCTGACATTCCAGATATAGTTTTTTTCTTTTAATGTTTCTCTTCTTTCATTCTCCAAACTGTCACTTTACTTTTCAGAAATGCTGGTGTATTAAGACAAGAATAGGTAGTATTAACTTCCCTGTTTTATTTCCAGGCTTCCAGTTTCAAGACCATGCTAAACATACTTAAAATAGTTTTAAAGATGCCAACTGAGGGTGGGACCAGCAATTGGCGTAATGGCTATGTTGCTGGACTCCCATGTAGTCGACTATGGTTCAAGTCCCAGAATCAGTGACTTAAGCTCACGCCGGGCGCGTGTGCGCGCGTGCCCAAGATCCCGAGAGGAGAATGGAGGAGAGGGGATTGCAGCGTGGCCGTCCCTCCAGGGGGTGATTTCTTGCTTTCTATCTCTCTGTCTTTCTCTGTCTTTCTGGCAAGTGAACGCACCCTATAACATAAACCTGTCCATTAAATAAATAAATAAATAAATAAATAAATAAATACCAACTGAGGGACCAGCAGATAGCATAACGGTTACATCACTGGACTCCCATGTAGTCAACCATGGTTCAAGTCCCGGACCTGACATCTTAAAACTCACACTGGGCACATGTGCTTGTGTGCCCAAAATCCTGAAAGGAGAATGGAGGAGAAAGGACTTTGGTATAGCCATCCCCTCTGAGGGGTAAGTTCTTGCTTTCTGTCTGTCTTTCTCTGTGTCTCCAACAAGTGTGTGTGCACTATAGTAAAAATCTCTTTGAAAAAAATACCAACTGGGGCCCACAGGTGGAGTGGTGGTTAAAGGCGCTGGACTCCCACATGACTGATCGTGGTTCAAGTCCTGAATCTGGTGGCTTGCTTTCCCACTTTCCCTCTCTCTGTCTGTCTGATCAAACTGGAAAGTAACAATGATAATAAATAAAGTTAAAATAAAATAATTATTAAAAAAAATACCAACTGAAATCTTCTTTCCACAAATAACTCAGCTGTGCTATTCTGGCATTTGCTGCACCCCTCATCTCTGTGACTCTCCCCCATAAGTTGGTTTGAGATCAGTGATAATTCCAGGTTGGGGCTCTCAGAATGGCCAGTCTAGCACTCCCACCTGTCCTACAACCATCCCTAATGTTGAAGGCTTTCTTCCCATCAAGTTACTGCTTGCTTGCCTTCAACTCCATAGTGTCTAGTGTTTCACTCTGACCCTCCACCCCCATTTTGCTCCATTCACCTCCCTGTCATAATTCCTTTTGGACTTCACATTGGCATAATTTTTCTCTCCCTTAGATATGACCAGTATCACTTTGGGGTTTCATTCTGTTCCTAATTCCACATCCGGCTTACCAATATTTTTTCAGACCTTGGAGATGCTACTTTGAAAGGCTGCGACTCTCCAGCCCTTCCCTGGCACAGACTCTCCCTCCGCATCCCCAGCAATCCAGTCTCCGGTGACTTCTACTGTCTGCTCCTTCCTAGCCAGCTTTGGCTGTGGTCAAAAGTACCTAATCCTCCCATCAAGCCACATGCATCCAGTTGGTTGGTAGATCTGAAGACATCTTCAAGCTTAGGGTTTAACTGTCCTACCAACGTTCCTGTGCTCTCCTGGTTTCTGAAGCCCTCCCAATCCTCAAGTTCAGCTGTGTTGAGAATTGCCACAAGGGCAACCTCACATCATTCTCGGGAGGAACTATTCAAGGAAAATGGGCTCTGTGGTCTCATTATTTAGGATCTCAAGAAACAGCAATGATATACATTTACTTCCTATTTCATAATGGGGACTGCTTTGAGGAAAAAGAAATTACACAACTTATATATTATTTTTCTTTTATTCATTTTGCCTTTACCATAAAAGAAAAACTGTAATTCAATTCCAAGGCCCCACAGCATATTTTTATTCCTGGTGTGTGATACTGTTTTCTGTCTAATTCAAGAGAGAACTGCAGTGAGTAACAATTATCCAACATTTGCCATGTACCACACTGTCTTATGTGAATTACCTCAATCTTCTCAGCAACCCCATGACCCATTTTACCGACAAGGTTTTGGTCAATGAGGACAAGTGCGAGTGAAATAATTTAATAGCAACTGACCTGTCATCAAGAATACCTTCCAAGTCAGTCAACTTACACATGGCCTCTTCTTGGCCCCTAATGCACTCACCTGCACAAGGACTTGCTGCGAAGCCAACCCTCTTCCGTGCTCTGTCAAAGATGACGTAGAAGCCCTCCATCACTGTGGCACCAATCACCAGTGCGTTCGTGGAAGGGGAGATGCCAAACCGGTAACATTCGTAATTCAGGCCAGCCCCCATCATGGGCTGGATGTATAGCTGCACGTGAGAGAGAGAAGACGAACGAGAGGAAGTGTGGATCGGGCCTCATCACAAAAGTGAGGATGTCACAGGCATGCTCAGACAAAAATCAACTCAAAGTGGATTAAAGATCTAAACCCAAGACCTCAAACTGTAAAATTACTGCTGGAAAACACTTAAGAAACTCTGAGAGACATTGGGGTAGGCAAAGACTCTTAAATAAGACCCCCAAAGCACAATCAACAATCTCAAAAATAGACAAGTGGGATTCCATCAGATTAAGAAGTTTCTGCCCTTTGAAGGACAGTGTAAATCAGTGTGAATCGACAGCCCTCCAAATGGGAAAATATTTTTGTAAACTATGCATCAGATAAAGGACTGATAACCAGAACACACAAGGAACTCTAGCAGCTCTCTCTTTTTTCTTTTTTTTTAAAGTTTACTCATTTATTTGGAGAGGGGGGCACACCAGCCAGGGTCTCATCAAGCTGAGAGTACCCCCTGCTCAGGCTTCCAGCTGGTCAGGAACACGCACACACTGAGTACACTCTGTGTGTCCAGGTCGACCTGGCACCCAACCTGTGCAGCAGTTTCCTCCTGCACCACTGCAGCTGGGCGGGGGACTGCTTTTTCAACAGGCCAGATAGGATTCAGCCCATCTGTTTTTGAAGAAAGATAAAAGTTAATTGCCTTTGACTTGACTCTTCTGTACTCAAGATCATGTGCTCATCTATGATTATTATTGTGGATGCCTGAAAAGTACCAGGTGGGGGCCCCATCCTACAACTAGCAGCAGGAGCCCTGGACTAGATATGGTGGGCTGGCAGAGATGTCCTGATAGAAGTGACTTCCCTGTACTGCCCTGCCGGCCACAGCCTGTGGAGCATAGGACTTCTCACCAGCTGGTCTCCCAGTTTCCTTTTCAAGGTCCCTTCCAATAAGGCAACAGAAAGCAAACAGAATAGCAATGCTAGGTGAGAAATCAGAACAGCAGGGCAGGTTACTTTTAAAAATCAAATGTGGGAGCCAGATGGTGGTGCAGTGGTAAAATGTGACACTGAGAATGACCCACAAGGGAAGGTTCTGGGTTCACATCCAGAGACCTTCCTGAGTATGCCGAGCATGCACATGCTCCCGATCCAGGACTGGCTGAGGGGGCATCAAGACCCTGTTGGAGGTGCTATCTCTGTGCTTGCCAGAGTGACAGAGAAAGAGGAAAAGTGAGAAATAACCCCCCTCCCCCGGGGATGGCCATGCCATAATCCCTTCTCCTCCGTTTTCCGCTTGAGATTCTGGACACACATGCCACGTGCCTGGCACGATTTTCCAGCTGCCAGGTTGGGGATTTGAACTGCAGTCAGTCATGCCCAGCACCCTAGCCACCATGCCATCTGCTGGCCCAAAAAATGAACAACTTTTTAAAAAATTAAACATGTGAATGTGTCAAAGTCAACCAAAAAAAAAATCCACTGTCTCATAAGTTAAAGTAATAATAAAGCCTTATGCAGAAATATGCAAATGAAACAAATGCTCCTAAACCTCATTATATTCCCCCAGTGATGTTCCTAAAAGCCACTGAAGCCTGCAGCTCTCAGGACCTGTACCAGCCCTCAGAGATGTCCCCCAACACCTGCTTTGTTCTCCTCTCCCCCTATGAGTCCCTAGCTATGTCACCCAACACTTAGCTCCCAGCAGATGCTCACTTTTGTCCTCGATGTGGGTTTTGACATTAGTTCCAACCCACATTGATGAAATGATGCCCATATTTTGTTATTTGACTGACTGAAATTTGATCATAAAGAGCACATTATTTTATAGATGCTGAAAACATATCATTCTACCATTACTCTGAGGAGTGCCATTTAGCCAAGGATACTGCACTCCTCTGAAAATGTCTCCAGCAAGAACAGTACTATTATTTCTCCTTTACAGTTCAGGAGACAGACACAGGAAGGGCTAAGTGACTTGCTCGAAGTTACAGTGTAAGTCAAGGGCAGTGCCGAGACTATAACCCAAGCCTCTCAAATCCAATGTTGGTGTCCTCTGTCGGGCTGTGTGGGCTGTATTTTCCTCTTAAAGCTTTTGAGCCTTTCTCAAAGATGACTGAATTTCTGGAGCACATATCCCAACACTATCCCAAAAGTTAAAAATGGAGAAAAGGCAGAATTAGCATTTAGTTTTCCCTTGTGACATTATTCCTCCCTCCCTATCCCCCACACCCAAGTCTTTTATTTCAAATTCATCAATTACAGCAAAGACGCATTGATGCGCCCATTTAACAGTTATTATGCACTTTCTTTCTACTGCCTGGAAGTGTTAGGGAAGGAAGGATGACTTTTAAAGCTCAAATATTATTAACTAACTGAAGGAGAAATATATGTAGTTACTGTTATTTTAAAAGAAAACAGAGGGCCAGCCCTGTAGTATAGTAGCTAAGCACTACACATTGATAAGTAGATGTCCAACTATGGTTCAAATCCCAGCCCCAGCAGCTTGAAAAACATGCCAGGTGTGTGTGCCCTAAATCCTGATAGGATGGAGACATGGAGAAGGGACTACAGTGTGGCCACACCCCATTGCAGGGGGAGTGCCTTCTCTCTCTCTCCCTCTCTCTCTCTCTCCTTTTTGCTCTCTCTAGTGAGCACATGTGCCCT
Source organism: Tupaia tana (assembly GCA_026018925.1). Taxonomy (NCBI): domain Eukaryota; kingdom Metazoa; phylum Chordata; class Mammalia; order Scandentia; family Tupaiidae; genus Tupaia; species Tupaia tana. Next base: position 138,110,597 of record JAKSZU010000001.1, read on the forward strand.
CTGGAAATTTAAACAAGGAGAAAAAAATCCAGAAGTCAAAAAGAAAAAAAACAACAGTATACAATATACCCCAAAGCTGTGATTTTGTGCCAGATGAGTAGACTAGAAAACATGCATTGTGAGTTTGAAGGGCAGGCTCACAAGTGGGTTATTCTGCTCAGCAAAGTTTCAACAAAAAGGGCGTTGTTTGAGTTGGCTTTCAAAGGACGGGGAAAATTTGGAGATAAGGATGGAAGAATTTGGAGATATGGATGTGAGTAAAGAAGGGAAGGCATTCTACGCAAGGGTTAGTAGAATGAATGTTAAAGAGACGGAGCAGCAGCGTGCGCCAGAGGACAGGGATCACCAAAGAGAGGGCCCACATGGGGCCATGAACAGGTTCAAGAGCCAGGTGGGTCTGGTGGGGACCACGGAAAGCTACACCAAGAATGAGCTGCCGCACCGAATCCACAGGACTCACTGATTCCGCACAGTGCCTGATGTGGGAAGAGGAACGCTGTGACTTCAGAAGACTAACCTGGGAATGTTTTGAAAGAAAAGAGAGTGGGGATCTGTGATGCGAGTTAGTTAACCTGGAGGTTAGTTACTGAGGTGCTGGTGGAGCCCGACAGAGGCACGCACTCCAGGACAGACTGGAGGGAGAATGAGAAAAGTGGCTAAGGGACCCCACCCCACCCGCAATCCGGATCGAGCCGGCCAGCAGTTCCGGGCACCAGGCGGACTGAGGCTGCAGGCCCGACCTTTCCGAATCTCCACGCATCCCCACCGTTTCTCCTCCTTGGACCCCAGGTTGGTTGTCTGGGACTTTAAGGCGAACTCCCACCCCACCCCACCCGCAATCCGGATCGAGCCGGCCAGCAGTTCCGGGCACCAGGCGGACTGAGGCTGCAGGCCCGACCTTTCCGAATCTCCACGCATCCCCACCGTTTCTCCTCCTTGGACCCCAGGTTGGTTGTCTGGGACTTTAAGGCGAACTCCCACCCCACCCCACCCGCAATCCGGATCGAGCCGGCCAGCAGTTCCGGGCACCAGGCGGACTGAGGCTGCAGGCCCGACCTTTCCGAATCTCCACGCATCCCCACCGTTTCTCCTCCTTGGACCCCAGGTTGGTTGTCTGGGACTTTAAGGCGAACTCCCACCCCACCCCACCCGCAATCCGGATCGAGCCGGCCAGCAGTTCCGGGCACCAGGCGGACTCAGGCTCCAGACCTGACCAACCTGGTCCTGTCACTCATCTTCTGACACTTTCCCACTAGCCTTTGGACTCTGAATTCTGGTGATTTGAATAGCGCGCGGCGCGCTTGCGCGCCGCGCGATTTCCTTTTTTCAGTTTGTTTTTCTTTGCTCTTGGGGTGTTGCTTATTCAGTCAATTGTAGGCTCACCTGTCCTTAGAGACAGTGAGGACTTTGGGCCATCCAGGGTAGTGGCAACAGTTAATGGTAATTGTGAGCAACAGGTAGGCCAACCATAAGGGAAATCATCAATTTTCTAAGCCTGTACAACTATTAACAATCAGTTAGGAAGAAACATATAGAATACCTAATGACTAAGAACAATCGCAGAGGCTCCAGAAATATGAGCAACCAACAAAAGGCCTCTCCCTCAAGGGAAATCATCAAGCCTACATCACCCACAGTCAATACAATGGACGTCGTGGACATGTCTGATAAGGAATTCAGATTATTTGTAGTGACCAAACTAACTGAGATGGAAGAGAAAAGAGACAAGGAGCTCCAGGAGATGAGGAAGTCCTTCAATGACTTGAAAGAAGAAATGGATACCTTAAACAAGAACCAGATGGAACTTCTAGGAATGAAGAATGTGATACAGGAAATCAAAACCTCCCTTGAAAGTATTAAAAGTAGGTTAGACCAGGCAGAAGATCGAATATCTAACGTAGAAGACAAAACATCTGACCTAGAAAAAAGCATCAGGAAGATTGAGAAAACAACCATGAAAAATGAGGATAATATACGAGGAATACTGGATACTATCAAGTGCCCCAACATCCGGATAATAGGTATTCCAGAAGAGGAAGAAAATAATAAGGGCCTAGATAATTTATTCCATGAGATCCTGGAAGAAAACTTTCCAAATCTAGAAAGGCACTCAAATATCCAGACCCAGGAAATACATAGGACCCCGGGTAGAATCAACCCAAGAAGATCCTCTCCAAGGCACATTATAGCCAGACTGGCAAAAACAACAGACAAAGACAAGATACTAAAGTTGGCAAGAGGGAAACGCCAGGTTACTTACAAAGGTCACTCCATCAGGCTAACATCGGATCTTTCGGCGGAAACAATGCAAGAAAGGAAAGAATGGGGAAGCATAGTAAAAGTGTTGAGTGAAAAACAATTTCAACCAAGAATATTATACCCGGCAAAATTATCTTTCATATGGGAAAAAAAGATAAAAACATTCTCGAATAAACAAAATTTGAAGGAATTTACCAACTCCAGACCAGCTCTTCAAGAGGTTCTGAAGGGAGTATTATACCAGGAAAACTAAAAAATCAGAGACAGTTATACGAGAACAAAGAGCAACCAAGAAAATGGCTCACTTAATGATAGGATCAGGTACGGAAATATCGATAATTACATTGAATGTCAATGGATTAAATTCTCCAGTAAAGAGACATAGGCTGGCTGACTGGATAAGAAAACAGAAACCCTCTATCTGTTGCCTACAAGAAACTCACCTTATGGATAAAGACATACATAGACTAAAAGTCAAGGGCTGGAAAAAGATACTCCATGCAAATGGAAATCGAAAAAAGGCTGGAGTAGCGATATTGATCTCAGACAAAATAGATTTCAAGACAAAGACTGTAAGAAGAGACAAAGAAGGGCATTATATAATAGTAAATGGGGTAATCCAGCAAGAAGACATAACCCTTATAAATATCTATGCACCCAACTCAGGTGCGCCTAAATATGTGAAGGAAAGACTGTTGGAGCTAAAAGGAGAGATAGGGAGAAATACTATAATTGTTGGAGATCTCAACACCCCATTATCTCCTATAGACAGGTCTTCTAGACAGAAAATAAATAGAGAGATACAGGACTTAAATGATACTATAAATGGAATGGGCTTGACAGATATCTATAGAACTTTCCACCCTACATCCACAACATATACATTTTTCTCACCCCGACATGGAACCTTTTCAAAGATAGATCATATATTAGGACACAAATCAAGCCTTTATAGATTCAAAGGCATAGAAACTGTACCCAGCATCTTCTCTGACCATGATGGAATTAAACTCAAGATTAATTTCAAGACACAACCCCGAAAATACACGAACACATGGAAACTGAACAACCTACTTCTGAATGACTTCTTCACTACTGAAGAAATTAAGGCTGAAATAAAAAAATTTATGGAAACTAATGATAATGAGTACACAAGTGTCCAGAATCTATGGGACACAGCAAAAGCAGTCATAAGAGGAAAATTCATAGCAATTAGTGCACATAAGAAAAGGACAGAAAGATGGCAACTAGATAACTTATCATCATGCCTCAGAGAATTGGAAAAACAACAACAAACAAATCCCCAAAATGCCAGGCGAAAAGAAATAATAAAGGTTCGAGCAGAAATAAATGAAATAGAAAATAAACGAACCATACAGAAAATAAATGAAAGCAAAAGCTGGTTCTTTGAAAAGATTAACAAGATCGACACACCATTGGCTAGACTGATTAAGAAGAGGAAAGAAAGAAACCAGATTAATCAAATATGTGATGAAACAGGCAATATTACCACAGACATAGCAGAAATACAAAATATCATTAGAGGATACTATGAGCAACTTTACGCCAACAAACAAGATAACCTGGAGGAGATGGACAAATTCCTGGATGCATATAATCTACCAAGATTGGATCAGGAAGACATAGAGAACCTGAATAGACCTATAACAAGCCAGGAGATTGAATCAGTAATAAATAACCTCCCAACAAAGAAAAGCCCAGGCCCAGATGGCTTCACTTGTGAATTCTACAAAACTTTTAAGGAAGAGTTAACCCCTATCCTACTAAAATTATTTCTAAAGATTCAAAAGGAAGGAAACCTTCCAAATTCATTTTATGAAGCCTCCATCATCCTCATCCCCAAAACAGATAAGGATATGACAAAAAAGGAAAACTACAGACCAATATCATTGATGAATATAGATGCGAAAATTCTCAACAAAATACTCGCAAATCGTATCCAACAACATATAACAAAGATCATTCATCACGATCAGGTAGGCTTTATACCAGGGATGCAAGGATGGTTCAATATACGCAAGACCATAAATGTAATACACCACATTAACAGAAAGAAAGATAAAAACCATATGATCATCTCAATTGATGCGGAGAAAGCATTTGATAAAATACAGCATCCTTTTATGATTAAGACTCTCAGTAAGATTGGTATAGAAGGGTCATTTCTCAACACAATAAAAGCCATCTATGAAAAACCTACAGCTAACATTATACTGAATGGGGAAAAGCTGAAAGCTTTTCCTCTGAAAACAGGTACTAGGCAGGGCTGCCCACTTTCTCCACTGCTCTTTAATATAGTACTGGAAGTCTTAGCTATTGCAATCAGAGAAGAGAACAATATTAAAGGCATTCGAATAGGCAAAGAAGAATTGAAAATATCTTTATTTGCAGATGACATGATGGTATACTTAGAAGACCCAAAGGTATCCATGAAAAAACTGCTTGAAGTAATAAGTGAATACAGTAAAGTGGCAGGATACAAAATCAATATCCAAAAATCTATAGCATTTCTATTTATGAACAACAAGTTGAACGAAGCAGAGCTGAAGAAAGGAATCCCTTTCACCGTAGCCACAAGGTGTATAAGATACCTAGGGATAAACCTAACTAAGAAAGTCAAAGATCTTTATAAAGAAAACTACGAAAATCTTAAAAGAGACATTGAAAGTGACATAAAAAAGTGGAAGGATATCCCATGCTCCTGGATTGGAAGAATTAACATAATCAAAATGGCAATTCTACCCAAATTAATCTACATGTTTAATGCAATTCCAATCGAAATACCAGAGATATTCTTCAGAGATCTAGAAATGGCAATCATAGAATTTGTCTGGAACCATAAAAGACCTCGTATTGCAAAAGCAATCCTGCGCAAGAAGAGTGGAGTAGGAGGCATATCACTCCCTGATCCCAAGATATACTATAAAGCTGTGGTCATCAAAACAGCATGGTATTGGCATAAAAACAGACATGTGGACCAATGGAAGAGAATAGAGACCCCAGAAATAACCCCCAAAGCTTACAGCCAACTGATCTTTGACAAAGGATATCAGTCAATCCATTGGGAAAAGGAAAACATCTTTAGTAAATGGTGCTGGAAAAACTGGGTATCCACCTGCAGAAAGATGAAACTGAACCCCCATCTTTCACCACTAACAACAGTCAACTCAAAATGGATCAAAGATCTTAACCTAAAACCTCAAACAATAAAACTACTGGTGGAAAATGCTGGGGAAACTCTGGGGGACATTGGAGTAGGCAAAGACTTCTTAAATAAGACTCCCAAGGCACAGGCAATAATCCCTAAAATAGACAAGTGGGACTATATTAGACTAAGAAGTTTCTGCACAGCAAAGGACACAGTAACAAGTGTGAACCGACAACCCTCAGAATGGGAAAATATTTTTGTTAAATATGCCTCAGACAAGGGACTGATAACCAGAATACATAGGGAACTCAAGTGCCTTATGCGAAAAAAAATGATTAACCCAATTAAAAGGTGGGAAAATGAGCTGAACAAAAGTCTCTCTAAGGAAGACATACGAATAGCCAAAAAGCATATGAGGAAATGCTCAACATCCCTCATCATAAGGGAGATGCAGATAAAAACTACAATGAGATACCACCTAACCCCTGTCAGAATGGCAAAGATTAAGAATATAAAAAGTGGTAAGTGTTGGCGGGGATGTGGTGAAAAGGGAACCCTCCTACACTGTTGGTGGGAATGTAAACTAGTTCAACCACTGTGGAGAACAATATGGAGGTTCCTCAAAGATCTACAAATAGAACTACCATTCGATCCAGTAATCCCACTTCTGGGTATTTACCCAAAAGACAGGAGAACGCTCAGTCAGAAAAGTGCTTGCACATCAATGTTTATTGCAGCATTATTCACAATTGCCAAGACATGGAACCAACCTAAATGTCCACAAACTGATGAATGGATTGGAAAAGTGTGGTATATATACTCTATGGAATACTACTCAGCCATAAAAAATAACAAGGCCCTGGAATTTGATAGAAAGTGGTCAGATACAGAGGATATATTGCTGAGTGAAGTAAGCCAGGATATGAAAGAAAGATATTGTATGTATCCACTCAATATATACCGACTATCAGCATTCTATGACAGTGAAAAAAAAATTGGAGGACATAAAAGCAGTGAAGGTACTTAATGAGAATAGGACAGTGTGGAATGGGGGAAGTGAAGAGAAGAGGATAGAGAAAGATAACAAATGAACAATAGAGAGGCAGGACATTAGTGAGAAACAGATATGGCTTATTAACTGTTGATGTTGACATGTATACTATTCTCAACTGGATTTGTCTGAGAAGTATTTCATGATGGGCAAAGTATTTGTACAAGCAACATGAGAAATAGCGATGGACTGTCTTAAAAAATAATTAGAATAATAATAATGATTGGGGAAAACATAGAAAAGATATTGAATGTTGAAGCGGGGAGATTAATGTCTCTGTACTGACTGACATGCATGGCATTCCCTTTTGAAAAAGTAATGTAATACAATGTAAAGTTATATGTAATTCAATGTAATATAAAGAAGAATATGATGATAATAAAAAAAAAAAAAGAAAAAAAAAAGTGGCTAAGGCAAGTAGAACCTCGTCTGCTTCCTTAGTCACTTAAGATGAGGAAGGGGTTGGTGGTCACAGGGATTTTCTGAAAATAAAAGTGAGGGCTTTATCCCTGACAATTCAGGTTCATTCTCTTTCTTTTATTTTTACATTCAATCACTGTGTATTATTACAGTACACCAAATGAATTTCCCATTCTGAATATACTGTATATTGGTTCAGTCAAAGATAATACCATACATATTATCATCAACAGATCATTTTCCATTTTTGTGTGCCTTAAATATTTTGCTTCTTTCTTTTCCCCCTTGATGCCTTCCCTCTCTCCTTCCCCCATTTACATAAATTGGGGGAAGAAGTATAAACAGTTTAAGCATTCCTAATCCGGAAAGTGGAAATGCAAAATGCTCCAAAATTCACAATGTTGTGAGCACGGACATGAGGCACAAGTGAAAAATTCTACACCCAACCACACATGGTGGGTCACAATCAAAATGTAAACACAGCACACAGATCACTCGGCATCCTCAAGGGAAAAGAGGCTCTCCTCGTCCCTTCTGGCTGTGCTGTATCTTTTGCATGCACGCCCTGATTCCCCCACACAAACCAGCACACAAGCAAGCCCATAACCACGAAGGGTTTCATGAACAAAACTATTAAAATTACTGAATAAAATCACCTTCAGGTTATGTGTATAAGGCATACATAAAACATAAATGAATATTTAAACACAGGTTCCATTTCTAAGATATTTCCTTAGGTATATGCAAATATTCCAAAATTCAAAAAAATATCTGAAATCTTAATACTGTTTGGCTTCAAGTATTTTGAATCAGTGATACTCTGCTTGGAATGGTATTGTGGCAGACGTTATAAAAACATTCCTAGTTTGGGACCGGCAGTTGGCATAATGGCTATGTCGCTGGACTCCCATGTAGTTGACTGCGGTTTGAGTCCCGGACCCGGTGGCTTAAAACTCACGCTGGGCGCGTGTGCGTGCGTGCCCAAGATCCCAAGAGGAGAATGGAGGAGAAGGGATTGCGGAGTGGCCATCCACTCAGGGGGTGATTTCTCGCTTTTTATCTCTCTGTCTCTCTGTCTGTCTGGCAAGCGCATGCGCCCTATAGCAAAAACCTCTCCAAAAAAAAAAAGAAAAATCCTCAGTTCTTCATCCTTCACAATGTGGCTCTATAGCTCCTGTGACTGAGAGGTGGAATATTCTTTCCTACCCCAGGAACCTGGGCTAGTCTTGGACCTGTTTGGGCAGCACCATGAAGAGGATGGTGACTTGTTCTGTGCTGAGATCTCAGGAGCACCTGTGTGGTACCCTCTCTGTCAGAATCTTGCCCTCATGTGAGAGACCCCACTGGATGAGGAGGAATATGTGGCCTTGTCCCTCCACCCATCTGACTGCTAGACACATGAATAACGCCATCCTGCATTGGCCAGTTGCACTGAGGTCAACCAAGTTCTGGTTGAGCTCCAGCTGACAAGAGACCCATGAGCAAGCCTGGTGGAGATGCGCACGCCTGCCTAGACCCACGAGTAGTGATACCTGCATCTGTCTTTTACGCAGCATTATTGTGGCAGTAGATAGCTGATACCAGTGTGAAGTATAATACATGTGTCATACATAAAGTGTTTTTACTTTTACATGCCTCATGTTAAAAAGGAAAAGCACAAATTCAAGTTCATACCTGAGGCAGGATAGTGATACGGAATGATCTACTGGAATTCTCATCTCTCAAGTAGATGGAGATTTTAGGGAAGTAAGACCAAGGGGTTTCAGAATTCGTCCAGCATGCCAACTGGGATCCGGTCCAGAAGCCGTCAGAGAATTCTGGAATCTAGACAAAACAGGATTCCATGAGAAACAATGACTCGTCTGGCACGTCAACAGGAAATAGCTCGGGGCGCTCACAGTCACCTCGCCAGATGCCCATAGGGATAAACAATGTTTAATTTGGACAGAACAGCAGGAACATCAGTCTTCTGGGAGAGATGGTGGTGACAAAATAATTATTAAAATCATAAAGGCACATGGAACACTTATTAGCGTCAGGCACAGGTAAAAGCACTTTGCAGTAATAATTACTTTCATCCTTAAACATCCCCACTGGTGTGGCGACAGTACCTCCTCCACTTTACAGATGAGGAGACAAAAGCACAGAGAGATGAAGTCATTTGCCCACAGCTACAGAGCAGTGAGAAAGGCCCTTCAGAAGACAGAATCCTAAATGTGGCCTCAAGGCCCTTTCAAGCATCATCTGCCCTCTGAAGCCCAGGAGTCCAGCGGGTGGCCTCCCAGTGTAGATCAAGTGTGAGCTATTTGTTCTTTTGAAAATTCTTTCTCCTCCTCCATATCTTAGCTCAGATGCCAGCTCATCCATGAAGTCCTCCTGGATCCTTCCACGTAACACAAGGATGCCACCATGCACCTCTCCTTGCCCTGTCTCTTTGTGGTAGTTAACAAATTTACACTTACTGATTACCTTCTGTTTCCTGCACTAGAATCTCAGTCCTCTAAGGATGGAGTCTGTTGTGTTTTCACTGTAGTCCCAACATTTAGCACCCAGAAGATATTCGGGAAATATATGTGGAAAAAATGAATGGTATTCCAACAACACAGCATGTCCCCCTGTGTGTCTGCAGGGGACTGGAAGGGTGGAGTCAGTAGCCACTACATCTGCAAGTGAATTACACCTGCGGGAGCCTCAGGCCCCTCAGCAAAAGCTCAGTGTGCCCTGTGTCTGCTGGCTGTCGCTCAGAGGAAGTACAGAGGCTGATGGGTCCCTTGTAGCACCCAGTATGGTGTCCTGCCAGGCAGGGTTAAGAGAGACTATGACTGGGAGAAGCAGGAGCTACCATGGGGGAGCAAAGGGGTCTGGGAGGGCACAGTAAAGGATGCTGGGATGCCCAATGGACATTGGTACCAGCCATGGAGGCTAGCGCTTAGGGCAGGAAGGGACTTGGGCACCCTCATGATGGAGTGATGTGGCTGAACCTCATTTACCAGGGGTCTGGGCTCTGAGCACATCAGACATGATTTAGATGTCCAAGCACACATATTGTATCACTCCTATCTTCAGAGGGCTCTGGGCTCGGGGGCATAGGCCTGGGTGGAGAGAGAGTCACTGAGAGGTGAGTGGGAGGTGATGATGTGGCTGTGGATGGGATGCTGCAGGAGAGTGTGTGGGGAGAGTGGAGGAGCCTAGCACCCAGCTTGAGAAAGAGGCCAGCAAAAGAGAGCCCAGGACAATGGGCACAGGACAGAGAAAGTCCAGGGCTGGAGGAGGAGGCATTTTAGAAGCCAAGGAGATGACCGGGAAGGACAACAAACAGGACAGAATGGGCACCGTTGTGTGAACCTGTGCTGTCCACATGGGCATGAGCCACTCAGCCACAGCATGGCAGGTGGCACCTTCCCCCAGGGACACACTGCGGAGAAAGCACCGGTGGTCTATGTATCACACATTTCCCGCCCAATTGCTCACAGTTGGTCAGTAAAATGGATAATGCTGGCATTATTATGTTTTTTCCTTTTTTTTCTTTTTTTGAAGAGGTTTTTGCTATAGGGTACGTGCACTTGCCAGAAAGACAGAGACAGAGAGGCAGAAAGCGAGAAATCACCCTCCAGGGGGTATGGCCACATCGCAGTCCCTTCTCCTCCGTTCTCCTCTTGGGATCTTGGGTATGTACACACATGCACCTGGCGTGAGTTTAAGCCACTGGGTCCGGGGCTTGAACTGCTGTTGACTACATGTGAGTCCAGTGACATAGCCATTACGCCATCTGTTGATCCCAGTTTTTGCTTTTTAAAACAGTTAAGTTGATTTGAAATGTGTATCACAGGCCCCTCCTTGACAAGTTGATAAGAGGTGAGGAAGCTTATTTTGCTTGATTCCATGAAAAATTAATGGTGGCTGGGCCTGTGGTGGGGTGGAGCTCAAGAGAGCACCACACCGAGCTCCCATTCACTCAGAAAGCAGCCGAAAGGGCTCAGCTCAGAATCCAACACACTAAGGGCGCCCTGTAGCCTAGTGGTTAAGGGAACAGGATGTCAAATGGTCGAATGCAGTTTGAATCCCAGCTCTGGCAGCCTGAAAAACATGCCAGAAGCATGTGTGTGCCCCAAATCCAGACAGGATGGTGAAATGGAGAAGGGACTGTGGCGTGAACATGTCCCATTGGGGGAATGCTTCCCTCGTGCCCCCAGCGCCCCAACTCTCTTTCATTCTGGTGAGTACATACATCCTCCAGCAACTGATAAATAAATAAACAAACAAGTAAATAAATAAATAAAAAGAATCTCACTTGCAAGTTACTGCCCACCATGCAAATCTCCTGGCCAGGAGTCTGGAGACCCCCTGAAGGTCTAGCCACGTGGCCTTGGGGTCTAATTTCAACCCTTAGGTTGCAGGATCCTAAAGTTAGAAGTCATCGTAACACAGGTGTCATCTGCGTCTGGGTTTGGTAGTATTTGGATAAGCACTGGGCCCACCACACTCGGGTGCTACAAGGCTGGAGCCCAGCTTTCCATGGCTCTGAATACTGGGTTATGCTACACGGCCCATTGGCTTTTTTTAATGGAGAACCACAACTATTCCTAAAATCCTCTCTGAGCAACTCGCTGCAGAAGATAGAGCATGACTTTTTTTTAACTCTTTCAAGCCAGGCCTCTTCTTAATAGAAAGAAAATACAGCCCAGCCACAGTGGCTCCCACTGCTAAGATGTTCTGCTCTGAAGGCTGAGACCACACAGGGGCATGAATTCAATTCCTGGTCCAACCTAAAGCTGATCACGGTGGAGAATTCCTGTAACCGCAGGGACTCGGAAGGCTGGGCAAGAGGATGGTGAGCTTGAGGCCGGCCAGGGCAACAAGGGAGAGCCCGTGTGAGGAGCAGCCAGTGTAGTGACGCACACCTGCCGTTTCAGCTGAGAGGCTGAAGCAGGAGGGTCAAGATAGCCAGACCCTGTGATAAAAAAAGAAGGAGAAAAGAAGAAAAAAAGGAAAACCCAAGCCAAGAAAGCCACTTCTGTGAACCTAGCAGATAAGAAGAACAAACACGTCTTTGGCCCCTACGTACAGGCCGGCAGACACAATGCTGCCTTGTGTGCTTTCCCTGCCCAAGACAAACAGGCTTCTCGCGTTCCTCCTTCCTGACACATCACTCACTGCAATCAGAGGATAATTTTAGCGAGGCAAACAGATTTCGTCATCTCGTTCCTTCTACCTCGTGCTTTTCTTACAAAGTCAGCCGCTGCACATGCTGCAAGGAACTGGGCAACAGTGGCCAGTGGCCCTGGCCCTGGCCTGGCCCGCCACCTTCTCGTTGCTTCAAACAATCCTAGGTCAGATGTGAGATGGGCACAGTTCAGAATCCTAAATTTGAAGATACTCAGGTAAATTCTGCTGAGGATATTGAACTATTTATGAAACCAGCAGATTGTTCCCTAGCTTCAGTAGAGTCTGATTTTCAACAAATATTCAAGGTATAAAGTGCTGAAAATTTACCTGCCGTGCTTTTCAGATTTGGCCATATTAGAGCACATATCTGGTTTCTAAGCTGCCCAGGGAACCTGTCAGCCCAACAGTGCTCGTACCCTATCTTATTCCTTGTCCTCGGTGTTCTATGGTCTTCCAACTGTTTGTTCCACAGGTGCTTTAGTGTTTGGAGTTCTGGTTCAGGACCAGCAAATGCCATCTTCTGCTTCTCACATTTCTGCTGTAGCCTGCAGCCACTCCACATTTCCTCATCAGTTATTCCTTGAATTTGGTCATCACAAGGGTAGTAAGACAATTAGCCTCGTTCTAGGACCAGAGCGAAGGTTTATGCAGGAAACACTCATTTGGGGTGATCTTGCAAGGATGGTTTTGCGTAGACAGATGCTACAGAAACACTCAAGAAGCTGAAAGTAATGGTTATCTCCCATCTAAACAAATAATGTAGCACTGTGGCTGGACATTCATGGAGGTTCCTTTTTACCGAATGGATACTTTATGTCAGGCATTTTATTCCATACTCTCACAACCCTACAGATGACCACACAAAGATCTATCAGAAGGCTCAAAACCCTCCCTCTCAATGCTGGGCATTCTCCACTGCCCACTGCATCATTTCTTAATGTAGAACCATAACTACCACTATCCCATAGCAGGAGCTAGACTACAGGGGACTCCATTTAACTCTAAATCTGTGTTTTAGCTAATGTTTTTTGGTCCATCCTGTTGCCCTGAACTCACTGGGAAGTTGAGTCACACTGGGAATACCATCGGCCAGGTCCCCAAAAGACATGATGTCCTCAACCATGATTTTAAGTGCATTTCAGAACATAGTCATAAAATCATTATTAGACTGGCTGGTTAACCTTTGTCTCCTGTGGGAAAAAAAGCACAGTATCTTATAGAAGGAAACGTTATGATACCAGTACAACTTAGATGAAGGTCAAAGTGGGTTTTGTTGTTGTTATAGGGTATGTGTGTTCACCAGAGAGAGAGGAAAGTGAGAAATCACCCTCTCCAGTGGGGTGTTGGGGATGGCCATGTCACAATCCCTTCTCCAGTCTCCTCTTGGGATTTTGGGCACGGATGCACATGCACTTGGTGTGATTTTCAAGCTGCCAGGTCCAGAACTTGAACCGTGCACCTGGCCATTGGGAGTCACATTACCTTCTGGCCCAGGAATAAGATTTTTGTTTATTTGTTTTAAAGACCATAAAAGCATTCTTGAGTTATCTCTTACTTTCATATAGTTATATTACAGAATATTTTATTTCAGAGATAAACAAAAATACTACACAAACTGAACTATTATATAAAACACTAAAGAGCACTGTATATTCAGATCCAAGCCCTTTGATGTTAAACTAAAGGCACCCTTTGCTGCTTAACACCCAAGAATAAGACTGTGACCTTAATGGATAATAATTATAAAAAATTACCCTTCAGGGGACTAGCAGATGGCATAATAGTTTCGTCACTGGACTCCCACATGGACAACCATGGTTTGAAACTCATGCTGGGCACATGTGCATGTATGCCCAAAATACTGAGAGAAGAGTGGAGGAGAGGGGATTGCAACATGGCCATCCCCCTGGGAGTGATTTCTCGCTTTCTGTCTCTCCAGTGAAGCACATGTGCCCTATAGCAAAAATCTCTTAAAAAACAACAATGACAACAAAAAATACTATCTTTCGGAACCTCCAGTGTGTACAGACTATGAGAATTTGGAGTGCTGTTCCTCAGCATGTGATCCTGACCCAATCCTAACCTGTAATCTCGAAGATTCATGAGCACCCCGAGGACTTACCAGAGACGTGCGTGCCACGGCTTCAACCACTGCATCAAACACCTTCTGGGGTAGGCGCAGCAGTGTGGTGCCGCTGTCCACGATGGCCTTGTCTGCGTTGTACTAGAATGGAAGAGGGAAGGCACATGAGCTGCAATGGCACCCCGCAGCAATGCCACCACTGTGCATCTGCTATGTCCATCTCAGGCAGCCACAGGAGCTCACTGGCAGCCCTCCCAAGGCAGAGCATTTTCTTATTCAGAGCAGCCCAAGTTCTCTCTTACAAAGCCCCCCAACACCCAACACCCAGGATGAGAGGAAAGACCTGTTTGTCTTTAGAGGTTGAATTGACATATTAAAGGTCACTTATACCAATTGTACAAAATGAACTCTGTTATCTTACTAGTGGGGAAAGAGAAGAAGGAAGAACACTTTTCAATAGCTATCCCATATTTGCTTTTGGGAAGGAATCACAGTACATTTGATAACAGGCTAAGACAGACAGACAACACATGTGCACACACACAGGCATGATGTGGCATAGTGAGAAAAATGGAGGTCAGTGGAAAAACACCAGACAAGCCACTCCAACAAGTAGGGACACTACCGTGTGAATGGAATGGCCCAGGAACAGACTGAATTGTGGGCAACTTAATCCTCAAGGCAAATATGTGAGTCATAAACCAAATACACCAATCATATCAAAAGGAAATAAGGTAGGAAAGTTAAAAAATTTAAGGAAATGAAATAGTTTGTTATTATTTTCAAACAAAATTATTTGTAGTCTAAAAACAAATTTAAAATATAACTTAGTTTGTTCATAAAACCATCATTTTTAGTGTATGTAAGAAAAAAGTAAATACATGGAATGCCTGTACAAACGGAACTGTTAGGGTAGAATGTCCTAAGGGTTTTGTTTTTGTGTATTGATGCGATGAGTGGAATACTGGATAGGCAAAAATCTGTGAATTAAAAACTCCAAATTCATGTTTGCACTCTCGAATTCACATGCATACACATTTTGTATTTTTTGACTCCCTCACGTTTGATCTGTTCTTTGACAATAAACACAGATTGGTGGACTTAGGGCTAAAACGCTATCACAATGGAAGGAATACCTTTGGTTTATCAGAGGCACCTGTGTGTACGTGGGACTTTGCAGTGGAAGGTGATGGTTACTATGACAGGAGTTGTTAACAGGTAGCAGTGTTATAAGCTGCTTTTTTTAAAAAAGAATTATTTATTTAGCTTTAGTTATCATTAATTACTATTATTATTATTTTTTCCCCCAGAGAGAGAGAAAGAGAGGGAAAATGAGAAAGCAAGGCACTAGGTTTGGGACTTGAACCATGGTCGACCATGTGGGAGGATACCATCTTAACTGCCATGCCACCTGCTGGCCCCCTGCTGGTGGTTATTATAAACCGTTGTAATTCTTATCAATTATACCACTCCTCCTTAATAGAAGTTTCCTTATATAAACTTGGTTCAGTTCCACTGAGGATCTGGTTAGAAAAATATCTACAGATAAAAGAAAAGTACACAAGCCTATCAAAGACATCATAATCATAATGTCCTAGCGTGCCACAGGTGAGCCAGTCAGTGAGAGGGTATAAGCACAGCTGAGGTTCAGTATCACAGCTCAGCACACCTGCTTCTTCAGCAGTACCAGGCTATGCACATCTTTAGGATGTAACGTTTCCTCTAGTAAGAACTATACTTGGGAGAGGAGGGGCAGGGCCAGTTAGCTGTGGATGAGAATAAAGCTGATTTTTAATTTTTTTTTAGTTTTATCTTGCTTGCTTTTAGTCCCCTGTGTCCCCCTACATTGATAAAAGTCTGCTTATTTTATCCTCTCCAACAGAGTTCAGGGACCAGTGGGCCACGATGAACGGTATAGGGCATATCTTAGACGGCCCTCTCCACTCACCATTTTATGCTAAGCCAAGGAAGCACTTACTTTTTCTGCGGGGTAGGGAGGGAATATAAACTTACCACATCAAAGGCTCTATATCTTTCCACGTAGTGAACTTATGATTTACCCTATAATGTAACACATCGCCTGGTTTCACATATGGGTTTCAGCTGTCATATTCCCACGAGCAGGCACACACAGACACACGGAGACACAGCGATCACAGTGGAAATACCTCTCTGCAGTCCAGGTTAAGGCTTTGACCTCCAATTTCCAACTTGAGAATTTCTATCTGATAATACCACTCCTCCTTAATAGGGGTATACCAGATATCTCCTTTATACAAACTTGATTCAATTCCACCCAGGACCTAGTTAGAAAATATATCCAAGTATAAGAGAAAAAAACACACAGTCACAGCAACAGTTACACAAAGGAGCATGTAAGCAGGTACTCAGAATGTGAAACTCCTCTGGGAGGGGTATTCTCACTTTATTGCAATGTTATAAACAAATACAAATGCCTGCAAATGAAATAGGGAATGTTTTGGGATTATGTGTCCAAAGGTCACATGATATCATGCCCTAGTCTAATCAGGGTGCTGTGGTGGCTTCCTTTATGGAAAAAATAGTATATGCAATTCCAGCTTCACAATATTGAGACTACCTTCAAGAATTGCAATAAAATACTTAACTACGCTGACTGACAATAATGTATTTCCTCAAAAGTCAGAAAAGAGGAAAGAAGAACAATAAAGCTTCCCTCATCAAAACCTCCTTTTGTAAAACATAACCCCAGGAATTCTAGGCTGCCCTCTTCCCACACAAGGCAACAGAAAGTGTTAAGAGAAGGTGTACTGTCAGCAAGTGACAGCAGCTGGGGGACAGGGTGCTGAGTCTGCCTCTAGAGTTGGAGAGTAAAGGGGGAGGCATGACCTCCACCCAGAGGGGCCCCACCTGTGCATTCTCCCTGCCACTTCTGACTGTGCATGTCCAGGTACGGGGTCCATGGAGGGAAGCTCAGGCCACAGCACACACAGAGTGATGATGGCTTTGGCTCTGTCCCCACAGAAAGCACCTTAGCTGTGTGGTGTGGGTGTGTGCACAAGTGTGTGTGCTGAGAAGACAGAAGGGATGTACAGGCATCCCTGTCTCCTCACCGAATCAATGCAATCACAGATGCAATCACATGCTCTCTACCCAGAGTAAGACCCTGTTCCTCACCTACCCCTCCCCACTGTTCCTCATCTGCTCTCCACCACCAACTGAAAACAGTTCCCTTCCAAAGACAATAAAGAAAAGCATTAACGGAAGCAATGAGAAGCATCTTTCTAGATGGCAGGATAATTAGGAAACACAAAAGTAATACCTAATTCAATTCATTTTTAAAAGCACCTGTAACAAGGATTATCCCATTTTACAGCACCTCAACATGTCACATAGTCTAATATTTCTGATCAGGTTTTTAACAAAAAAGAAAAAAAAAGTCCCATCCAATTGTGATATTTTTGCCCCTTTAAAACTAAAAGATACCCACAAGACTACCTCCGTTGGTACCAGATCCAGCGACAGGTAATCCCGCCCCGCACATCTGCATGGAGAAGACGTTGGGGATCTTTGCTTGTGTCACGAGAGAATCAAAGAAAGTCTCCAGAGAACTTGATGGCTGCAGGAGGGTGACAAAAAAAAAGGATGCTGCTTCATGGCTCAGTGTACACAGAGGTGACCATGAAGACACCACACACACAATATTCTTTGTCTTTTTCTAATTTCCAGAGGATGTATGTACTCGCTAGAGAGAGACAGTGCAAGGCACTGAGGGAGAGGCACCCCTTATTGGGGCAGGCATGTTGCAATCCCTTCTCCGTCTATCCTGTTGGAATTCTGGGCAAGCACATACATGTGCCCTGCATGTTTTTCAAGCCACCAGGGCCAGGATTCAAGCCGTAGGTCACCCTGTGGGATGTGTCTCCTTTAACCACATAGGGTTGGACATGGGGTTGGCCCTATTTGTGATATTTATATTGAATTTTTCCATGTTTACCAATAAACAAGTTTGTGATTAGTTGACATAATTCAGAAATCTCCAACAGAACTTCCTTCCATTTGGTACTTTTCCCTCTGGTGCAGCTCTGTTGTAAAAATAAGACAGTGTTTCCAGAAGCTATTGAGACACTATCACACTTGTCATCCTGACTGTCTTGTGAGGCGGGCGTGAGGAAACGTGTTAGTGGGTGGCTGAGGGGGTGGTGCACTCTCGTCTTAGGCCTTTCTGGTTATAGAGAGAGCAATGTCTCTAGGAGCTGCCTTCGATGCCAGATTTTTATTGATCTCTCTCAACCATGGCCATCCTTCATGAAAGTGAGAAGTGATGGACCCACAAGGACAGTTGACTGAGACCCCAGACCCTGGGTGAAGCCTAGCTCTGCCCACTGAATGCTGGTGCAGGAAAACAGCAGTAAGAAACCCATGTCCTCCTAAAGTTTGAAGGCTATTTCCCCACTGCCAATTTTATTAGATCTAATTTGTTTGGTACTGTCTTGTATGCAGCGAGGCTTTCAGAGGATACCCTGTTCCTCCAGAAGAACTCAAAGGAAGATGGGTTCTGGGGATTGTGGAAAAAGTCAGCACTTGATCTGGCTCGGACAACTGGGAGATACTAGAGTTAGTCACCGGGAGGTAATTTCCGATGAAAACCTACCATCAACTCCAGTGGCAGAGCTACTACAGCCTCCCCTGCCTCCCGGCACTCATTCCTAAGGAGTGTGCTCACTCTCTGTGAGATCTAGAACTCTAATTCTGGAAGGAGAGAGCTAAGAGTCCCATGCCTGAGCAGATACACGTCTTCTTGTGTCTAGCCCGTTGTGTTTGGTGTCCTGTTTGTTCCACCTCAGCTTCTGTGGAAATGCACAGCAGAACTCAGCTCAAGCCCTCCTGCAAAGGTGTTGGTGCGCTTTGTATGTGGGTCAGCAAGTACAACAAAGGCGCCTCTTGGAATGGGCTAGGTATCGTGGTGCGCCATCTGGTGTTCCTCTTTTATCCACACTCTTGAGAGGCCACAGAGAAAAGTAAACACTACCTGGAATTGGAGCCTGGCCCCATCACTTGCTCACCCTGTGACTAGTTCCTTTGTTTCCTTTTCTGTAAAATGGGACACTGTCGGCCTCCCAGAGCTGTTCTGGGGCTTAAATGGGTCAATACATATAAAGCACTTGTCACAGGGCCTGTTATGGAAAAGCACCTGTATTCTGTCAAGTCATTCTTCACTAGGACTGTGTCTGAGGGTCCCTCGAGGGTTGTCTAGGACTGTCTCCAAGAGAAACTGATCAGTAGGTGTACAGTGGGCCCAGGGCCTGGGTGTAAGAAGCCCTGCCAGTGGTTCTGAAGCACGGCCTTGTTAGCAAGCCCCTGGGCCACACAGTAGGAGCACTACTGAGTGCCAGGCCAACCTGTAGCAGAGATGCCTCAGATCAGCCCAGGCCACCCTGCCAGTCCTGTTTTCAGCCACCTCCACTTCCAATGAATCTCACATACCTTGTGACTGTCTCCTTAAATCTGGGCAATGTGAACTTTATCAACACACACAAAAAGATAAAGGGTCGGGAACCAGCAGTTAGCGTAATGGCTATGTCGCTGGACTCCCACGTAGTCGACTGCGGTTTGCGTCCCGGACACGGTGGTTTAAAACTTACGCTGGGCGCGTGTGCGTGCGTGCCCAAGATCCCGAAAAGAGAATGGAGGAGAAGGGATTGCAGCGTGACCATCCCCCCTGGGGGGTGATTTCTCGCTTTCTGTCTCTCTGTCTATCTCTGTCTGTCTGGTGAGCACACGCACCCTATAGTGAAAACCTCTCAAAAAAAAAAAAAAAAAAAAAAAAAAAAAGATAAAGGGTCAGGGCCAGCAGGTGGTATGGTGGTTAAGGCACAAGATTCCCATATTGCTGACCACTGTTTGTGTCCCAGACCCAGCATATTGAAAAACATGCCGGGCACATGTGACAGCATGTCCAATGTTCCCAAGAGGAGAATAAAGGAGAAGGGATTAAGGCATGGCCATTCCTTCTGGGGAGGAAGTGAGTAGTGGTTTCTTACTTTCCCTCTCTCTGTCTCCCTCTAGTGAGCATACATGCTCTACAGGGGAAAAAAAAACCCTAAAAATAAAAAACATAAAGGGTCATGGGGAGGGTGCCCTTGAAGCAGTCCGTTCTCAGAGAAGTTTTATGTTTTATTAAGGCTGTCTTATATAAGTTCACCCTACTCTCTTCTGAATAGTTAGCATAAAATCAAACATACTAAACAGTCACATAGAAATGAAATGTTTTGCCCAAGGTCGTGCTATCAGTGAAAATGTATTATATTTAGCAGTGGAGTTGTTACCAGGTCTGTGACTCTCGCAGCGATCTCATCCCATAACACTGAGGACAAAGGCACTCCCGAGCCCGTGCTGGCTCTGTAGGAGACTGATACGGGCCCAGGGCTCTACGTTTCCACTTCAAGAGAGCCAGCCTTCCTGGCTGACCTTCAGTTCCTGCGTTTACTTATTTCTTTCTCTCTCTTTTTTTTTTTCTTTTTATGAGAAAGATTTTTGCTACAGGATGTGTTCACTCACCAGAGAGACAGAGACATAGAAAGTGAGAAATCACCCCTCCCCCCGGGGGGAGCGTCATGCTGCAATGCCTTCTCTTCCATTCTCATCTTGGGGATTTGGGGCACACATGCACAGGGGCCTGGCATGAATTTCAAGCCTCTGCACCCAGGAATCAAACCACAGTCGGCCATGTGGGAGTCCCGTGACATAACCATTATGCTATCTGCTGGTCCTCAGTCCTTGCATTTCTAAAATGGGGAGAATGTGTCCTTACAAAGTCTGCTCATGAGACGATGTGAGCACTGAGAAACTGATATCTCCTGATAGTCTCTTGATAATCCTAATTCTTTCTCCTTGGGAAGACAAGGGTTCTCTCTACGTGTTCTCTCACTCAGTATTTGTTGGTAAACTTGAGCTTGAACAAATGATTCCACAGGATGGGACCACAGAATGGACCACAGACCTTCCTTATACCATCATGGGCTCATGGCATTTCCTTTATCTTTGCACTTGGCTCTGGCTCTACGCCCTGTCTGACTGGTGAGAGCCGGGGTATGGTGTGGGTTCCGGGACCAACAGGGTAGCTCCTTCTGCTCCCCTGGTGTCGAATCTCACCTGCCTCTAGCAAGCATTCTGGGTGGAAGCTCCCCTGCCTGCCTCCGTCCTCCACACCAGTGTTATTTCCTTTGGGCTGGCTCCAGTACAAGTGCCCGCGAACATCCAAGCCTGTCCTTCCCCATTCTGTGATGACAGTGAGGGTCCCACTGTTTCTCCCTGGCCTGACATTTTTCCAAATGGCTGGCAATCCCCAGGCAATGCCTTCAGGTTACATCTTCTGGTCCCATGCAAAGATACAAATTTAATAAACGTGTGCTTTCTTTCCACCCTCTGGAAGAAGAAACTCCTAAACAAACACTGTTACCAATGTGATTCAGATTTGGTTAGCATTGTTAAACTACAGGCTAAAACAAAGACAAACAAAACCTCCTAAGGCTGTATGTGCCACATTTTTTCAATCTATTCATCTGCTTTTGGACATCTGGGTTGATTCCATGTCTTAGTAATTGTGACTAATGCTGCCATAAGCATGGATGTGTTTTTCTGACTGAGCATTCTCCTATCCTTTGGGTAGATACCCAGGAGTGGGATTGCTGGATCACATGGTAGTTGTATTTGCAGGTTTTTGAGGAACCACCATATTGTTCTCCTCAGTGGCTATACTAATTTACATTCTCACCAACAGTGTAGGAATCTTTGACTGGATTAATATACAATGTATTCATGCAGGGGAAAAAGAATTGTAAAAATAAATTTAAAAAAGAAAACAAAGGCTAATGCTATTAGTACAACATAGGAAGATTCAAAGAATCACGCCATTTACCTTATCTTTTTAAAATGCTTAGAAATAATTGTGTGACCCTTGTCTGCTTCAACCACGTGAGTCTCACTGACAGTTTCTATGGACAGCCTGGGACCCCTTGCTGGCTCCGTATTTAATGACTGGTTTTCACAATCTCACCCCTTACTGGGTTCATTGCATCTATGGGCTAGCCTTACCTTGGCCAGGGTGGCATAGGCTAGTCCAAGTATCCCGTTCCATTTAATCCCAGGCAAAAAGAAATTCTCTGACTCAAAAATGGTGGCAATGTTGACAAGAAAAGAATTATTGAAGCCTTTGGGGATGGTGACGACATCCTCCCCGACAAAACCCGTCCAGCTCCCTTGGGTATACTTCACGGTGACATCAAAGCCCTTGGAGCGGTACGTGCGAGACCTGGATGGAGAAGGAAAAAACTGTCACGTCTGCCCACGACATCGCAGCACACGAAGACAAGATGGCAGGTCGTCATGGCAAAGACAGCTGTCCTGAATGCAAAGCCCACCACAGCAGTTCTTTTTATTTTTTTTTCTTTTGAGATTTTTTATAGGGCATGTGCACTTACCAGAGAGACAGAGACAGAGAGACAGAAAGTGAGAAATCAACCCCCACCAGGGGGATGACCATGCCACAATCCCTTCTCCTCCACTCTCAGGATTTTGGGCACACATGCATATGCACCTGATGTGTTTTAAGTTGCCCAGTCTGGGACTTGAACCGTGGTCAACTGCATGGGAGTCTAGTGACGTAACCATTATACCATCTGCTGGTCCAATCATAGCAATTCTTAATGATGGACAGTGTTGAGGCTGACAAAGTGATACCTCTCCCCAAAACATGATCACTAACACTCTGTAACTGTCTTTAGGCCATGGGGAGGACGCATGGCACTCACATCTAGCCCCTTAGCTAATTCTTCCCTTTGCCCACCTCAAACTGCACCTATCTGTGGCTTATTAACTACTTTAGCCTCTGAATGACACAGCCAACTCCGGGTCCCCACCTGGTCCTCTGGCTTTGCGGGGACCTTGGCAGCTACTCTCTGACACAGGGACCTGGCAGCCCAGAAGGAGGCTCCACCAACTTGTGCTTGAGCTCCGACTCTTCCATACAATCCATGTGGCAAATAGAGGCCAGTCTCACCAAAACCCTTCCAGGAGACCTACACTGCCTCAGTGTCACAGGTTCTTTCTGAAGCCTCTCCCAGTGCCCTGAGGCTATATACTCCAAACAATAAATGGGGAATGCAGATAATGTCACATTGTGGCAAATCACTGCAGCAGGACCTGGAACCCTGCGTGCATATGACCCTGAGGGTAAGAGTTACTGACACAGAATACCATTAGCAAGGTCAGGCCATGGACAGGACAAATGACCTTCTAGTCAGGAAAGACAGTAAATGTGAGTACCTAAAATCTTAGGCAGCTGCGGTAGGACAGTGGCACGGAGGTAAAGCATGGCACTCTGCAAGACTGGCCCACATGGAAAGGTTCCAGGTTTGTGTCTGGAGACCTTCCTGGGTGTGGTGGCCCCCAACCAGGGCTGGCTAGGCCTGCAGAGAATCATGGTGTCAGGACCCTGTTGGGGGGTGTCTGTCTCTTTGTCTCTCTCCTTCATGGAGGAAATAAATAAAGTTTTAAAAAATCTCAGGTGGCAATAAGCGTGAATAGAGCAGGGAATACAGCAAGTGAGGAACAGCAAGTGCTTTGGCAGCCAGAGCGGCCTCCCTGATATCAGGACGTCTGTGGGAGACCCAAGAAAAGACAATGAGCCAAGTGGTGCTCTGGGCAGAGGATCTCCTGGGGAGAAGACAGTAAGCATCAAGGGCCTGGGGTGTCCATCCCTACAATGTCGTTCTTATACCCACATAAGTTTAAAATCTTGGCGGGACCATCAGAAGGAACCTAGAAACATTTGCTCATTCAAACCTTGTTCTTCTTAAGAAAATTGTCCAATTCCTAACAAGGACCAAACCATCAAGTAGATAATTCTAAAGTGTTCCTGTTTGCCTGCAGGTTTCACTGCACTCTGTTTTAATATTAAGTCTATGCAATAAGCACACATGTTAACAAGTGTGCTATAGGATTACACAAACTAGTGCAGTCTTGTTTGGGGTCAGGAAGGAAGTTATGACTTTATTTATGTATTTACTTTTGGCACATCTCAGAATCTTTAAATATATAAACTGCCTGGCCAGCAGGTGGTGTAAAGGTTAAGGCACTGGACTCCCACATAACAGGCTGCTTGGTTCAAGTCCTGGACCCAGGTGGCTTGAAAACACTGGGCGCATGTATGTGTATGCCTGAAATCCCAAGAGGAGGCTGGAAGAGAAGGGATTGTGGCATAGCCATCCTCCTTTGTGTGTGTGTGTGTGTGTGTGTGATTTCTCACCTTTCCCCTCTCTCTTTGTCTCTCTCTGGTGAGCGCATGTGCCCTATAATAACAAAAAAGTAAACTGCTTTTAATTCAGTAATTGTACTTTTGAGAATCTGATCCTAAGGAAAGACCTAGCAAACAGACAGCAATTCGTGTGCAAAGACGGTTATTATGCTTTTATTTGTAATAGCCAACAGTTGCAGCTCAGCCTGGGGATTCAGTTGGTAACAAACTAAACTACATTACCGGAGCCACATGGCTGACCATGAGCTCAGATCCCCAAGCTGGTCTGAAAACATGCTGGGTGTGTGCTCATGTGCTCAAGATCCTGATGAGCTAGAGGGCTGAGAAATGGGATTGTGGTGTGATAAAACCTCATCAAAGTGCTTCTGTCTCTGTATCTCTCTCTCTCTCTTTCACGCATACACATGCACAGGCCCTCTACCATGAACAAACAAGCTTAAATAAATAGGAAATGGCTTGAAAGAACCCACATACCTTGTAAGCTCAGTGAGTTATAATGTATTCATATGATAGACTATTATATACCAAAGAAAAAATGTTTTTTTACTAAAAAAATTTAAATGACATAGAGAAAAGCTAAGTTAAAAGAAAAATTTGTGTATGTTGCAAAACCTTTTTCATAATTATTTATCGGGACCAGGAGATGGTAGAATGGTTACATCACTGGACTGCCTCATGGCCAACCATAGTTTGAGACCCAGACCCAGCGGCTTTAAACTATGGCTAGGCATGAGTGCATGCGTGCCCAAAACCCCAAGAGGAGAATGGAGGAGAAGGGATTGCAGTATGCCCATCCCCATGAGGTTGGGGGAGTTGATCTATTGCTTTTCCGTCCCTCTCTCTCTCTGTCTCTCCGTGAGCACACGTGCTCTATAGGAAAAATCTTTCTTAAAACAAGCAAACAAAAAGTTATTACACTCAAATACCAGCAATGGCTACCTCTGTGTGGTGGGGTCTGGTGGAAGGACCCTTATTCTTGTGGCTAGGTCCTTCTATATTTCCTGTATACATAACTTTTATAACCAGGGAAAAAATGTCTGGAAAACAGATTTTAGAGAAATGTTATTCTAACTCCATAATGGGACATAGAGTATGACAAATATTGAATTTTAATATGTGCTTCCTATTTTAGTTCACTCCGCCATGATCTTTAAGTAAGAGAACCACTAAATGAATTTTTCATATATATAATAATCTTCTGACAATGCAGCTCAGACACAGAAAGTGAGAGCAGACAGACCCCCAGCACACTAAGTGCCCATGTAAATTACCTATGTAGCAGGCACAGTCAAGACTTTGAGATGTAGGCAGTGGAAATGAGTATGGCTATATTCTAGTAAAACTTCATTTACCTTTTTTTTTTTTTTTTGAGAGATTTTTGCTGCAGGGCATGTGCACTTGCCGGAGAGACAGAAAGCGAGAAATCACCCCCCCAGGGGAGATTTCCACACTGCAGTCCCTTCTCCTCCATTCTCCTCTTGGGATTTCGGGCATGCAAACATACATGCCGGCGTGAGTTTCAAGCCACTGCATCCAGGACTTGAAGACTGGTCAGCAATAAAACCATTATGCCATCTGTTGGTCCCAAAACTTTGTTTACAAAAACAGAGAGGTAGCAGGTCAGATTTGGGCCATGGCTACAGTTTCCCAACCATGGCCTAGGGGATTAGTTGTCTTCCCCAAACTGTGGAAAGTGCTCTAACTGCCTTTTTTTTTGAGAGGTTTTTCGCTATAGGGCACGTGCGCTTGCCAGACAGACAGAGAGAGACATAGAGACAGAAAGCGAGAAATCACCCCCCAGGGGGGATGGTCACGCCGCAATCCCTTCTCCTCCATTCTCCTCTCGGGATCTTGGGCACACACGCACATGCGCCCGGCGTGAGTTGTAAGCCACCGGGTCCGAGACGCGAACTGCGGTCGACCACGTGGGAGTCCAGGGACATAGCCATTATGCTAACTGCTGGTTCCCCCTTTTGTTTTATTTTTCACTCCATTCAGGCTACAGAAAACTCCTTTGTATCTGGAATGTCAGGAAGAACATGAACCTGCTTGAATATTTCCTTAGCGTGTCTTCTAAAGTTTCCTGACCAGAATGCTGTTCTCTGTACAGGAGGAGCATTCTGGATACTTCAGTGCCATCTGCAGAGAGATCAGAGGCAGTTGGAATTATACTGCGTGGGTTCAAATGCTAGCTCCACCACTAAACTGGTGTGACCTGGGGCCAAGTTATTTAAACTCTCTGTGCCTCCATTTCCTCAACTAGAAAACTGAAATAATATAGTACCATACCTCACGGGGTTAATTATGAGAATTAAGAGTTAATACTATAAAGCATTTAGAACAAAACTCTGGAATACAACAGGTATGTAGCAAAAATAGCTGCTATTATTGTAATTATCTAATTGCTTGCTACCTTTATTCAATTTATGAGCTACTATTGGAAACTTCAAGGATTTTTTTTTCTAGAAAATGCTCCCATAGAGCTACTCTTACTGCAAACCTATGAGTGCTTCATTGTGCAGCCCATCCACACCCTGAAAAGGGGCAGTGTGTGGCAGATGGCTTGGCTAGGAAATACGAGGTTGGGGGCTTTCAAGCTCTGTGTAATAGGCTTCTAACAGTCGAGTTCTGCACGCTGCACCAGTCCGTGCAAGAGCACGGCTGTGATGGCCATACTGTACACCCACACCATCCGACACGGCAGCCACATGGAGCCACTGAACACTTGGTATGGGATTATAGTGCAGATAAAAACTC
Source organism: Tupaia tana (assembly GCA_026018925.1). Taxonomy (NCBI): domain Eukaryota; kingdom Metazoa; phylum Chordata; class Mammalia; order Scandentia; family Tupaiidae; genus Tupaia; species Tupaia tana. The sequence continues at coordinate 138,137,799 of JAKSZU010000001.1, forward strand.
AACTTTCGTTTTATTCCATATTAATTAGTTTACATTTCAGTAGCCACATGTGGCTAGTGACTACCCTAAGAAGTACAAGATAACGTGAGCAGAAAGCAACTCTAAGCTCCTATTCCCTGGGCTCTGCAAACCAAACCTCAGAGTAAAACCCCGAAAGGAATCATAAGCAGCTCTAAGGGTTATTATCACTGTATAGTTCCCAGCACTTTAAACAAACAAACAAAGATTCCTCTATCTTCTTCCCTAACATCCTTGGCACTAAAACGCTTTGGCCCTCAATTGCTCTGCACTTTAATTAAATATATCAAGAGAGAACCCTCTCGATGGGCTTCTCATCTGCAGCATCCATTCTGGGTGCCCAGAAACAGCAATCAATCAGAGATGTGGGCAGCCAGGAAAAAGTTCGATCACAGCAATAAAAACACTTTGAACCAAACGCAGGAGCCGTCCTGCCTCTGATAAGAGTGTTCAGGGAATGCAGGATTAAAAAGTGAAATCAATTGAACTGAGGAGAAAAGAGCCACAGAACGTTTTATTATTCTAAGAAAAACTCACTGTTGTTTTTGGAGAACATAAAAAGAGAAGATGGGGGGGGGCAGAATTCGAGAGCTGAATCTTTGGGTCAGCTCGGGTTTTCCATGCCGCTTCACCCAGGGAAAGCTGAGTATTCAAAAGAACTCCACCCAAACATGCTCTTGTGTATGTTTCAAGGTGTGAAATCTGGATTTGCTGGCCTGGCTCCGGTGACCAAGTACCTCTCATACTCTTCTACAATTCCCGAAGACTTGAATGGAAGGGACTATAGAGGCCCAAGAGCTGCCCAGACAGTCTGTCCTACCTGGTGGATCATCAACATCCTCAGCAATGGCAAATGCTCATGGATTCCAACATGGCAAGGCCCTTCCTAAATAGGCAAACAACAGGCAGGCTTGAGAAATTATCTCAATAACCAGGCAAAAATATCTTTTATCTTTGCATGGAAGGCATTTGATCTGTATCCAGTTTAGCCTCTAAAAATGTCAAAAGTAAGTTTTTCATTCCTAATTTCACTCACAAGCATCAGTTGAGGAAAATGAATTGGTCTCTTGCTCTGTGGACTTTACCCCAGATGGGGTACAGAAGTAAGGAGACATCTTATTGGAAATAGACTTAATTTCCAAAATAGATTAGTAGAGGTTTAAGGAATGAGTATACTGATGCTCTCATCAAGCCAAGTGTTGGCTGGGGCTATTTTATTGGCTAAAAAATAAGTGCATTAAAAAATACACTATCTTTTTATTGCCATATATTATTTCATCTTAACATTCATCACTGTAAAAAGAGGGATTCTGATGGAGATGAGCCACACAAATGACCAATAGTAGGCTGATGTCTCATTCCATAAATCAAAGAGGTCTTGTCAAAGAACTCTAAGATGAATCTCCAATTACTGTAAAATGTTCCAGAAAGCATTAAACCTGAATATTAAAAGATTGGGGACTTGAATCAGAAGCTGACAAACCCAACCAGAAACCTTATTATAACCAAGAGAGATCAGAAGCACAAGCCAGCCCAGAAACATCACAGGGCAAGGAGCTATAGCTCAGAAAAGAACCTTTGTCAAAAATGGAGAAGGAAAGAGAATGTTCTCTTGACTTCCATCAAATGCAATGATTGAAAGCATCCCTTCGGCCAACTCTAAAGTTAGCTGAAAGCATTTGACAAATTAGTAATACATCATTCGCATCAAAAGAACAGTCATATCTTCACAATAATAAATCTCTGTTGACTATAAGCCTATCTGAAGCATGGGAAAAGCAGAGAAAAGAAGAGAAAGTGGGGTTAATGTCAATTTAAGCAAGCACCGGATGAAGGATGGATGGTGAAGGATGGTGGCAGGCACACAGTTGACAAAGAGAACTTGCCCAAAACTCAGAAACTTGATACTGCACATCTGATTCTGCTAAGTGAAGACCTCACAGCTTGTGAGAGAATAGTCTCTTGAACAGAAAGGCAGTACCAGTTGTGGGTGATGATTGGCATGTAACAACTGAATTTTGGTAGTACTGCACATGAGGAGGGCAGGCTGAATTCGGGGGTCTGACGTGGCAGTAGGCAATAGTTGATCATTGAGGGCAGGTCTAGGGCTTTCCCTAGACCTCAGTGTGTTCTGTGACTTCTCCCGCAAGAGGAGAAATAGATCAGAATCTTGAGTGATTGGAAAGCTGATAGGGGTTCTAAATTCTCTCGTGGGGTTAGCAGAAGGGAAGGCTTGGCCATCACAGGACAGTCCCGGGAGTTGTCATGTGAAATCAGATGCATGGGGGCCAGAGGGACCAGTCTTTGACTATAAAACACAGGAAGCACACGAAAAACAAGCCTGTATGGATGTAAAAATTCATTTGAATAAGTCAAGCAAGATCAGCAGATCAGTTAGAAAAACCTGTCCTATTGGGGCAGAATGAGAACCACGGCTCAACCACTGAACATGGTCAGAGGTAACTCAGAAAGATCCTGAGGTGTCTCTAGCTATTTAATACCGTACATATTAAATGACCTTGGATTCAATGTTGGTAGGGGTTACTATTATGTACCTTTGCCTGTTTCAACAGTTGCCTCTGCATGGCAATAGGAAGTCTCGGGTTGAGAAGCAAACTGATCTTTCAGAGCTCTGGCTATAGCAGCTGCCTAAGAACTGCCATTTGCCTACCAGGAAGAAAGTCACCATCCACTGTATCCAATACGCATGTATAAATCTGTGCAGTAACTATCCTCTCACCCTCACTTTGGCTTCACTGTGATTTACTGTTTCTACCACATTTTGTGTCTACAGATGTGTGATAAGAAGCACTATGACTCCTAGGGTAAAGGGGTGGGCCGTGAACTACAGACTAGAGCTCACATATTCCTTCTGCCTGTGCATGTGGAGGCCCCTGCAGGCGTGGGAAGGCTGAGTGACCATGTGGGACCAAGCAGAGCCCTGGAGTGGGAACAGGGCAGGGCTAGGATTGCTGTGTCCTCAAGATGAGTGGTTCCCAATGGAGGGCACTGTCTCTGAGGGGGTCTTTGGAAACTTCAGGGGTATTTTTGGTTGCTGGTGGCTACCTAGAGTATGCAGGGCAGTCACATAAAATGAAAAACTGTCCCCTGTGCTACTTTTCAAAGCCTCCTTGGGCATCTACATAAGTAAAAACCTACAGCTGATCACCTGAGCACAGAATGTGCTTCCCTCTGATAAATGCACAATATATTTTGTACATAGTTAAATAGGTGTTAGATATTACCTGCTGGGAAATGGAGGGAAGGTGACAAATTTTTTTTGGCGGCACCAGGGTGGGGGAGGACATCATCAAGAATCTTCACCATTTTGGAAAAGCACATTAATAACCCAAGCTGGGGACCAGCAGTTAGCATAATGGCTATGTCGCTGGACTCCCATGTAGTCGACTGTGGTTCAAGTCCTGGATATGGTTGCTTAAACTCATGCCGGGCGTGTGTGCGTGCATGCCCAAGATCCCAAGAGGAGAATGGAGGAGAAGGGATTGCGGCATGGCCGTCCTCCCTGGGAGGTGATTTCTCGCTTTCTGTCTCTCTGTCTTTCTGGCAAGCGCATGCGCCCTATAGCAAAAACCTCTCCAAAAACAAAGCAAAACAACAACAACAACAAAAAAAACAACAACAAGCCCAAGCTCCTCTGGGTGTCTGTCTACCTCAAGTGCCTGATCAGTCAGTCCACACTGGGGCTGCCTGTCCCTGTGATGCTCACACAGCCTCCAGTATTCCCTACTTCAGTCTCCTAGTGTAGTCAAGCCCGACTCTACACACTGTGGTACCAACCATGTTACCATACCACATTAACTTCCTTTTATTCCCCCCATCAAGACATGTGGAATAGTGTACATAGGTAAGCTAAGTTACCTTTGATTGCGTTTCAGGGCACGATAAAGTACTCGCGTTGGATAGGTTTGGAAGTGCTCATCTAAAAACTTGAACTTGAGCAAGCCCCTTGTTGCCTTGATTCCCCTTCTGTTACATGAATAAAACTGTGAGGGTTGGACCAACTTGAAGTCCTGCTCCATGATAAAGTAGCCCAGAGTGTGGATTGGAGGCAGGGGCATGGAGCTGATGGGGGCAGAGGAGGAACTACCAGTCTACATGCGAAAAGGCAGCAGAAACCACCGTGAACCAGCCCTCTCTTGCACATACACAGAGAAACACTGCCCCCTTGAATTTATTTTATTTATTTATTTTTAGTTGCCAGAGAACATATACACTCTCTTGACAAAGAGAGAAACAGAAAGATAGAAAATATACCCACCAAAGAAGCATGATTACATTGCAATCCCCACTCCTTCATTTCTCCATTCTGTTGGAGATCTGGGGGATGTACACCCCAGTATATTTTTTAAGTACCAGGGTGGGATGTGAACTGCAGTCAGCCATGTGGGATTCAATACCCTGAACTACAGGCTACAGGGCTGGTTCCCTCTTCAGTTTTATATACATATTTATGATTTCAGCAACAACTTTCAGGTACTTTAATCTTTGCTGTCAGAATGCAATCACTAGCCAGGTGCTGTCTCCTGGAATATCAGCTTATGATAATGACGGCTTATCAATACACAGAATCATAAAATAAGCTATAGGTTCTTGGACACTGGGGTCAGCCATGTTTCTCTATAGCCCCATAAGGCCCCGCTACCCAGCTCAGAAAGTCACTACAGTTGTACAGAGGAGACCACGTCATTTAGGCCACCAACGTGAGATCCAAGATGCAGTGCAGGAGGGTAGATATGGGCGGTCTCCTCTACCACCACCCTCACTCACAGCAAATCACATTGCTGTATTCAATTGCCAGCATTTGCAGAAGCCTCCTGCTGTTATTTCCCCTCCTTTTTTTCATTTAGCTAAAGCTGGCCTGCATTCTCTGGCATGAAACACTGTGGATAAGGGAAGTGAACAAGGGAAGACATGAAAAGGATTTACAGTAGGGAAAGCCATTGTGGTGGTTCTGAGTCCTTAGACAGTTCATGACCCTAAAAAAGCAAACTGCTGCAATTCTGCTCACTCATTTTTTCTGTTTACATTTTTAGGGTCACAAAAATAGACATGAAATCAAACTGAACAGAATTAGAGCAGCTCCAAGTTCCAGAAGGCCTAGTGACCCCAGGCCCCAGGGGCTCCTCCAGAACTGATCACTGACAAGGCCACTGAGCCTCTCAACAGCCCACCTCAGGTTCCTCCAAAGCCACGAGTCCCAGGGCCAGTGTGAGCATAGCCTGCTTCAATCCAGAGACCTCTGTCTTTCCTCCCCATTGCACCCCATGACTGATGGTGTGGAGCCCCAGCTTGAGGCTTCATTCTTTGTGCTCAGAACATTTACGCTTGTCCAAAGGAGTTGTGGGTCTCTTCAGAGCACCCCCGACAAACACACAGACATGGCTTTCCGCACCATCACCCCTACAACTGCAAGTGGGGGGGGGCTACACAAAGGTGGGTTTCCCTGCATTTCTTCAAGCAGCAATGCTACACCCCTGCCCAGTGCAGCCACCCACTCACGTGATGCCCACCCCCTCCTAAGAGCTAGGGGGCTGCAACCATCAACAAGGAACCATGTGCTCCCTACAACTCAGGCCAAACCATAGAGTCATATTTCAACGGAATCATTCATTCATTCATTCATTCATCACAGAAGTGAGAGAGAAAGAGACAGACAGACAGACAGCACCCTTCAGCAAGGCTCTGACAATGTGAGCCATCTCCAGTCTCAGCCAGCCCCAGGTCATGAGCACCCACATGCCCAGCATATGCAGGGCGGCCTCTGGGCTGGAAATGGGAACCTTCTCGTGTGAGTCAGCCTCGGGAAGCATTGTGTTTGGCCACTGCACCACTGTCGACCTCCTCACTTGAATTTTTACAAAGTAAGTCTTTGTATGCGCTAAAGCTACTGGGAGAGACCTGCTGTGGATTCCCTTAGAATGAGCATACCTGGGATCTTCAGAAAGTTCACAGAAAGGGTACGCTATGAAAAACTATGCATGAATTTCAAAATTTTTATACCAAAATAAACGTGTACTTCAATTCCACTTCTACAAGAACTTTTTGAAGTCCCCTCACATACATATGTACATGTGTGTACACATCTGTGTGCATACACATGCAAATGCACACACACACACACACACACACCCATCCCCCTTAGAATGAAATGGGCTTCTGGCTATTTTGTCCTGGAGGATTTGAAGTATGCTGATCTATGTGCTGTCCCCAGACCCAGTTACCTCAGCTCTGGCTCCATACTCACCTCTCTGTGTCAAAGTATGACTCTAGGTAGGGATGAGGTGCACCCGCCACAGCAAAGTTACTGCTTCCAGTGTCCACGAGAATCTGTAGCTTTTATGAGGAAAAAAAAAAAAAAAAGCCACAGGTTATTTGAATACTGCAATACTCTTTTTTACCATAGGGTGTGTGGGATTGCTGGAGAGAGAGAGAGAGAAATCACTCACTGCAGGGGAATGGCCTCACTGCAATCCCTTCTCCTCAATTCTCCTCTCCGGATTTTGGGCGTGCATGCATACCACCCATCATAATTTTCAAGCTGCCAGGTCCCAGGGCTGGGACAACTGTAGGCCATGTGAAAGTCCAGCATGCTAAAACCACTATGCTACCTGCTGGCCCCATACTGCCAAACAAATTGTTTAAACAACTAAGTACTAAGAACAATTTATCAGTTGGAAAAACAGACTGTTTCAGGGGAATAAGCTGTTATACAACGGAAATCTAATGCCATAACAGGATGGATGAGACAGTTCTTCCTCAGAAACACACCAAGCCTTGAATGATTAAGTAACTGAGTGTTCCTTTCTAAGTCACTGGAACTTAAAGCCTGAGCCTTTCTTCATTCTGGGCTTCGGGCCAGGTTTGTGCCCTGGCTGGGATGACCTTCTTCCCGCCTACCGAAGTTTCCGCTGGAAAACCCCATCCACCATGATCTCCCCTCCCAGGACCCCCAGCCTCCTCCTGAACGCTTGTATCCCCTCGATTCCCTGTAAAGTACGGGCGTTCTCTCACCACAAGTACCCTGTCTGGTTTTATTGAAGAGATCTGGTTTTATGCAAGATCTTAAACCTGACCAGTTTGGGAATGCCCTGACCCTGTCTCTTCTTTTTCTAGCTCCCACTAGACTCATCACCTCTACATCCCAACGGCAATGACCAGCATCTGACTGCACACACTACAGGTCACACATTCTTATCCGTGCTTCATGAAAATATTAAGTTGCTTAAACCTTTTAGCAGCTGTCCGTAGGTGTGTTATCATCACCTCTATTTCACAGTGGGGGAAACTGAGGTACATAAAGGATGCTCTACCTGATTATATGAGGGTAAGTGACAGAGCTCAGGCTCAAACCCAGGGAGTCTGATCCAAATGCATTCTCTTAACCACCCCAGCCCCTTTTGGGGTTCCATGAGCTGTGTAATTCATAGCTCATTATAATTCTTGTTGGCCCCACTGTGCGCAAGCTCTCCGTGGCCAAGATTTTTGCTATTCTGTTCGCTGCTCTGTTCTCAAGGTCAGGGCCAGGCAAATAGTAGGTACTCAGGCATTTGCCAAATGAACAACTAAATTATTCTCAAAGGTAAATCAAAGAGACTAACTTTGTTCTTGGTACAAAGACAATATAGACTCAGGAAAACAAAACAAAACGAAACAAAAAACAAGAGAAATGCAGTCTGTGCACATACGTCTACTATAAGCTCTGGAGAAGCACAGTTGGCAAAAACCAAATCAGGTTCTTTCTTTTTTTTTTTTTTTTTTTTTTTTCTTTTTTTGGAGAGGTTTTTGCTATAGGGCTCATGTGCTCGCCAGACGGACAGACAGAGAGAGACATAGAGACAGAAAGCGAGAAATCACCCCCCAGGGGGAATGGTCATGCCGCAATCCCTTCTCCTCCATTCTCCTCTCGGGATCTTGGGCATGCACGCACACGCGCCCGGCGTGAGTTTTAAGCCACCAGGTCTGGGACACAAACCGCGGTCGACTACGTGGGAGTCCAGCGACATGGCCATTACGCTAACTGTTGGTTCCCAGGTTCTTGCTTTCTTAATCATCTAAGCACGGTGACCTTTCCCTGCAGGATGCTGTGGAAATGGTGGAGAGAATGAATGAGTCATTCCTGGGAGCACTTGTCAGGGCTGTGCCAAAACAAATGGGGACGCCGGTGCTTTCCCAGACCAAAATCCACTTTGTGGGTTTAGAGAATTCCCTCTGCACTGCTGAAGATCATGTCTGGGAAAAGTCTGTAGGAATGTAAGAGAAACAGGTTCAGTAACTAAGGCTTGAAGTGAATCGCAAACAATGGTGAGAGTCCATAAATGCTACTTCGTACATCTTAGCTTTAGTAAATGAATCCTCTATCCTAATTTCCATTTACTAACCCACAGCCCTAGAACATCTGTAAGACCTTGTTCCCCTACAGAGATGTTTGGACTGATCTTAGGCAGAATGATTTTAAAGGATGTACATACAGAAGGTCCTCGACTTATTTACAATGGTTTGACTTAGCAATTTTTTTGACTTTATGATGGTGTGAAAGCCACATGCATTCAGCAGAAACCATCCGTTGAATTTGTTTGTTTGTTTGTTTGGTTAAAGAATTATTTATTGGGAACCAGCAGTTAGCGTAATGGCTATGTCACTGGACTCCCACGTAGTCGACCGCGGTTCACGTCCCGGACCTGGTGGCTTAAAACTCACACCGGGTGCGTGTGCGTGCGTGCCCAAGATCCCGAGAGGAGAAGGGATCGCGGCATGACCATCTCCCCTGGGGGGTGATTTCTCGCTTTCTGTCTCTCTGTCTCTCTCTGTCTGTCTGGCGAGCACACGCGCCCTATAGCGAAAACCTCTCCAAAAAGAAAAAAAGAATTATTTATTTATTTTTGTCTGGCCAGAGAGGAACAGAGTGAGAGAGAGAAAGAGAGAGAGAGAGAGAGGGAAAGTGAGGAAGCAAGCTGCCAGGTTCAGGACTCGAATTGCCGTCAGCCATGTGGGAGTCCAGTGCCCTTAACCATCATATACCACAAGGCCCACTGTCCTTGGAATTTTGATCTTTCCCTAAGCTAGTACTCTCTCATGATGTTGGGGAGTGCAGTCAGCCGTATGTTCACAAGGACAGACAACCAACGGTCTATTGTATACTATACTCAATAAATGACATAGGATGGTTGACACTTTATTATAAAATAGGCTTTGTGTTGGATGGTTTTGCCCAACTACAGGTTAATAAAAGTGTTTTGAACATGTTGAAGTAGGTTACGCTATGATATTCATTAGGTTAGGTGTATTAAAGGCATTTTAAACATTTTTTTCAACTTACAATAACATAACAAGGACATAACCCAACTAGTGGCCACCACAATCCTATTACAGGTCAAGTCAAAGGAGTTAATCCTCCAAGTCCCTAAATCACTACTTAGATTAAATTGGATCTGAATTTCTCATAAATGTGCAAAGGAATACCAAATAAATCTGCATTTACTTGGATTTTACTGGAGAGGAATTGGTGATGCTGAGAAATTCTTCTATGTCAGCACAGTAGGTGGAGATCTGCCTGGAGGTCAGTTTGGAAGGGCCAGGCATTCCTGCAGGGCAAGGTTCTCTGTCTTTCCATACTTAAATACTAAATACTAAGTTATCAGCTTCTCACCACATGATTCTCAAAGGCATATTGGTGTCTCTGTGCCATTAAAAAAAAAATCTCCCCAATGTTGAGGCCAGCAGGTGGCATGATGGTTAAAGTGCTGGATCTCAGATGGCCGAGTCCATCATTTTAGTCCTGAACTCGGCAGCCTGAACATCATGCCAGGAGCATGTGCATGAGCACCCAAAATCCCAAGAGGAGAATGAAGGAGCAGGAATTGTGGAGTGGCCATCCCCCCAGGGAGTGATTTCTTACTTTTCCTCTCTCTCTCTCTCCCTCTCTCTCTCTCTCTCTTTCTCACAAATGCACACCCTATGGCAAAAATCTAAAAAAATCAAGACCAAAATACCCCAAACCTCAATTATTTTAAGAGAGGAGCTCATCCTAAGCATGTATATATTTTTTCTTTTTTTTCTTTGTTTTTTTTTGGGGGGGGGAGGATTGATTTAAATATTTTATTTAAAGAAATACTTTGACGGCTATGGTTTATCGATAGGAAAAATATAAAGCATACATGTTTATTGATCATTATGTTTTGACATTATAGTAAAGTCTCCAAGCAACATGATTGTTTGCAGTGCCACCAGTGGAACGCGTTCTGCAGATACATGGTTTTACCTTCAATTCCGAGCATATTACCCGTACATCAAAAAAGAAGAAAGTATAATAAAACACAACCTTGATTAGTTTAAACTTTAGTGGACCACATCTGATTTGTTGAAGAATAAGTTCTTTTACTTACCTCTTCAAGGAAGTAATTATTTTTTTCATTTCTTTCTGTGCCTCTTTATCCTCTTTGGTAACAACAGGAAGCACTAATGCCAGATCAGAGAACTTCAAAGCATTCTGATTTTCCCCAATATCATTATAACACTTTGCCAAGTACATGTAATTGGAGTAACCAGGGTGTAGTTCTTCAGTCTTAAGGAAATTATGAAAAGCTTCTTGTATAGTTGAATTTGGTATTTTACCAAAGACAGTAGCAGCCATTTTTTTTTTTTTTTCAATCCAGCTAAGTCTTGAGACAGTATAACTGGATCTTCCCTTGAGGTAATACAGTAAAAGAAGTTCTTGAGGTAAAAGTTGGATTGTTATATCTAGATACTCCTTGAAGCGATATCCATAGTTGGTTTTGTTCTGTAAGCCCTCAAACTCAGACACATAGCCACATAAAATTGCATATCACAGATGACAATATCCATTCATAGGTTCTCTAGTAATAGCTCTTTCACCTAAAGTTTTTCAAACATTTGCATAATGTTTCCTTTCTTGTGTGTTTGTAGATAACCCATATATGTCTCCATATGCACGAGTAAGCTCTATTTCATCTCTAAGCTTTTCCTGTGGTCACAAAGTAGTTCAAAACTCTCCACTTTGCCATTCTTATTCACACGTAAGTAACCTGCCTTCTGCAGAAGAACATCTAAAGTTAATTCCTCTGTATATGTGTTAAATGCCTTAGGGATCAGAAAACTCTGCTCTTCTGTGTCAGTATTTACTGTAATGTGCCTTCCTTCACCTTCTGCTTCCTCTGAACTATTACTCTTTGCTGAACTTTGAACTGTGGTAGGTCTTCTTTTTCTAGCTCTGTGCTGAGGATTTATCCTATGTACAGCTATCTTTCCTCCAAGTTCACCTTGTGTATATTCCTCCAATTTGGAATAGCTTAAGAAATCTGATTTCCTTCTTGAGTTCTTCCATATTTGTCATTAATTTGTTTAACTTCTCCAGTATCTGAAGTTGCCTTCCTTGAAAGATTGCGGCTGTTTCTTGACTATTAAGTATTGCACCTTACAAACTTACTGACTCAGATGTATTACTCAGAGAAAGAAATTTAGGTAGATTCATTGCTGTCCTTGGTTTACGGATTTTGTGGTACCACAACAGCAGCAGGCTGAGTCCTGCATCCCCACCATGATGCCAAGTATGAGTTGTTTGTAGAATGAGGCATTTCTTGGTTTTTATTTCTGTGTTCTCCACACTATCTTCTCTGCCAGCAGAGACCTGGACGGCACTTGCAGGCGGGCCGGAACCGCCGTGCGCCCAGGAGCCCGGGGTCTGGAGGTCCAGCGGCCCAGCAGCCGAGCGCTGCGTCCTGACCCAAATCCATTTTTTCTAATCATATCACTTTCTGTGTTACATTTAGTCTTCATATTTCTTCCCCTATTTTTAAAATCTTTACTATATGAAATTCCTTGGTTTAAGAACGCTTCCCCAGCAATTTGCAAGCTTTAGAACTGCTTTTAAATGAATTGATTCCTAACTTTATATGATACCATTTAATTTCTTCTCTTGATTTAGCAACTTAGAATGGTGTTTGTGTGTTCTCCATTCTGAAATTTGACAAAATTAACACACTTGTAAAAAAATGTAAGATGTTGGGAAGGAGAAGAAGTGTTCTAGGGAAGGAGAGATGAGAAGTGCTGAATTTTGGATATTATCTTACTTCTATGACATATCTTTTTATAATTTTATGTAATGCATTCAAACTCTTCTTTTTTGCTGACCTGCCTGTATTTTTTCCCCATTGTCCATCACTGCTGTCCACAGGTATTCAGGTAGGGAAGATGAGGTGGTACATGCACTTAAATATCCATGACTCTGTCCCACTAACCTCTCAGTAAGTTATACTGCTGTTTTTATATTCTCAAGGTTTACTTATTATTATTTTATTTGCCAGTAGGCATGTGTACTTGCCAGAGAGATAGAGAGATAGAGAGAGAGAGAGAGAGAGAGAGAGAGAAAAGTTCCCTCAATTGGGGCATGGGCACACTCTGTCCTGTCAGGATCTGGGGCACACATGCCCACATGTCTGGCATGTTTTTTAAGTCTCCAGGCCTGGGACTTGAACCCCATGTTCGGCCATATGGTATTTGGCTCCTTCAATCACCAGGCCATGGGGCTAGCCCTCAAAGTTTAATTTGTTAACCATACCTGGCACAGTTGCTGGATCATTCTATAAAAATGCAGGCTCACTACCTCCTGCCAGGCCTTTGGCATGAGGCTTCTTTGCCAACTCTAGAATGGTTAGACTTTGCTCAGCATTCCTCTGGCCCTACCCTCTAATCTTTTCCCTGTATATGTATGTTTGAGATGTCTCTGTCTTTACACTAGAAGAACAATTTGCCTGGGTTTTATGCATTTGCATCATGTGTTTTCCTTAACACTTTATAGATATTTCTCCAGCATCTTTCAACACTGAACATTTGTGGAGAAATCTAAAGCATGCCTTATTTTTTTTCCTGTTACAAGTGACTTTCTCTTTCTTCTTGAACATCTGAATAACCCTTTCCTTAACCACAGCATTCCATAGCTTTATCGATACACCTTAATATTGGTTGATTGGGTTCAGTTTTCCTAGACAATAGGGCTTACTTTTTGCATTAGTTTCCTAGGGCTGCAGTAAGAAATTAGCACTAATGGGGGGGGGCATAAAACAATACACATTTCTCCTTTCTCAGTCTGAAGGCCTGGAATGCAAACTTAAGGTTTACAGGGCTACTCTCCCAACAAAGGCTCCACGGGAGGCTCCCTTCCCTGCCTTCTTCAGCTCCTGGGGCAGTAGGAATCCCTGGGTTTCTCAATTTCTTTTGACAGGTGTCATGACTTACTCTGGACACGTGTCAGTTCATCACACTGTCCCTCTTCAAGGCAGCCTGTCTTCAAGCCTCCTCACTGCCTGCAGAGCTGACGTCTGTGACAGTTTTTGCAGTCAGCTTAGGGTTAATGCAGGAGCAAAAACTGCCGCTTACATGGTCTATGTGGAAGCAGTAAGGCCTCAGGCCTTCGCTGTGGTTGGAACAGGGTCCCAACATGAACTTGTCTACCACCATGGCTGCTCCCCTAACTGGGAGATGTCAGCTGACATATAACTCAGGTCCTCACCCCTGCCTCCATGTTTAAAAGTTTCCTGGAGGTGAGATGAATTTTGAAGTTTTTTAGGGGAAAGTGGGTAGAGAGAAGAGGGAAAAACCACAGAATTCTTTTATGAAATCAGGGAATTTTAAGCTTTTAAGAGAGAAGATTATGGTTGTTAGGCAAAAGATATCCATCACTGTGAGGAGAAAATAAAAAACTAATCGTATATAGTGATAAATACTTTTTCTTGGTCATTAAAAGGCACAGGTGGCCAGCAGGTGGCATGGAAGTCAAGGCAGCTGGATCCCATGTAGCTAACAGAGCAGCACAAGTCCCAGGCCTGGAAGCATGCGGGTGTGTGCATATGCCCCAAATCCCTAGAGGAGAATGGAAGAGAAAGGATTGTGGCATGACTATCCCTGCTACAGGGTGATCTCTCACTTTCTCTCTCTGTCTTTCTCTGGAAGAGTGCTTGCACCCTATAGAAAACAAAAAAAAAAAAAAACTAAAAAACTAAAAAACTAAAACTAAACAAACAAGCAGAAAAAAAAAAAATCACGGGTAATAAAGGGTTATAGATGCCTGAACAAGAACAGCCTCCTCCCCATGTCCAGCCAACATTACAAGCGCTTCTTGGTCTCACTGGCAACTGCATGCATACCCGACAGCCCAGCAGGCTATGTGGGAAAACGCCAGCACACCCCAGTGGCCTGGCTCACCCCCTACATAGCCAGCTAGGCTGGCATTCCACAGCCACACTAATCACTCCTGCAACAAGACTACTGTCCTCCACACAATAGTCCCAGTGACCAGGAATTTCCTCAGCAGACACGTCACCTTTCTTCCCTTGGCTTGGAATTTCACCCCAGCCTCTGCAACATCTCATGAACAGAGCCCTTTTACACACCCCCTCCTCACTTCTGCCACTCTGGTGTGTTGTCACTTTTTCGTGGAGGCAGGGAACACAAATTCAGAGAAAGTCAGACTAAAATGTAGGCTGGTGGTGCAGGGGTAAAATGCAATGCTCTGTGAGGCTGGTCTACGTGGCAGGGTTCTGGGCTCACCACTAGGAGCCTCACTGAGTATGCCAGGCATATGTGTGCTTGATCCAGGCTTGCTGAGGCTGGAGGTAGATGGTGCCATCGAGACCTTGTTGGGGGTGCTATGCCTCTTTCTCCCTCTCTTGCTAAGGAAGAAAGAGCTGAGTAAATTTTAAAAATAACAACAAACACAAAAAGGTAGATTGTATTATTTCCCACATCTCTGCTCATTGCCCAGGTTCTCAAATTGTTTTTTACAACAATTTCAACAGAAGCTGGCTTTCGAGAAAATTTGACTCAAAAGTCACCACTCGGCAAAGCCTGTCACCATGTCAGATAGTTTCTGAGGTACATATTTTGAGAAGAGCAATGGGCTCCAATAAATGAGGCAGCCAAGAAGTGAAGCAAGGGATGGCCGTCCAGGGGACAATAAACCCTCTGGGTTGGTTTTCAAGTAGCGTGTCCAAGCAGCAAACAGGAGGCAACCCCATTTTCTGCAAGGTGACACTGGAAGTGAACATTTTTCACGTTGAGTTCTTGCCAAGACCGTTACTCCCAGTTTGCAAGTAGTCTCAGCCATAAAGGAGAACAAATAATAATCCCACTAGCCCTATAAACTTCACATATGCACTCGAAATCAACTGAAAATCCAAACATTAAGGGTGTGGGTTTTTTCTGGACACCTTACCCAACACCACACCTTACCCAACACCACACCTTACCCAACACCACACACCAGCATCATAATCTGTCTATTATTTTGTTTAGTTCAGAAATTTCCCACATAATTTCCTGCTTCTTTGGGCTCAGTGCCATACATGTGCACATGCACACATACACATGCACATGCATCTGCGTTTGCACACACACGTGCACATACACGGTAGTTTCACCTAGGACCGCAATGCTGAGTCACCTGAAGAGTCATTGAAAAAACATAGTCTCAAATTCAGGGGATGTTTTGCACTCTTGTAGCATAATTTAAAATGACTTAGAAGCATATAAGAAAGTTATTGCCCTCACTTTACGAGCAAGGAAAACGGAAATACCATGCAGAGGAGGAATGGCCCAGCAAGATCCTGGAGCCCTGACTCTGTTTCCAGTTTCCTTCTCTACACATAGAACTCACATTCTGCTTCTTCCAGAAAATAGGCATGATTAACAAAATCCTGTTTCCATGAGGATCTTGGGGCTTCACATTGCGACACTCACTGGCTTTTACTTACTCCAATCTGGCCAGCTACACCAGAGGTCTCAGGCCTTCCATGGCAGACACAGACATAAATCCTCTCTGTATAGAGTGAGGCAAGGAGCAAGAACTGAGTTGAGAATACAATAGAGGAGAATGACATGTCCACCAGCACCTGCCCATAAGAGGTAGGACAGGGAACCAACCCAAATGCCCAAGAACAGATGAGTAGATTGAAAAAATGTGGCATATGTACTCTGTGGAATATTACTCAGCCATAAGAAACAATGAGACCTTGACATTTGATACAAAGTGTATGAATATGGAAAATTCAAAGCTAAGTGAACCAAGCCAGACTATGAAAGAGAGACATTAATATATACCAGATGTCTGCACTCTATGGCAGAAACTGAAAATTAGAAGGTATGATAGCAGGGAGGGCAACTGTAGATACTGGAGACAACATAGGAGGAGGTGGGCAATAGGGGGTGGGAGGGAAGGGATCAGAGAAAACAAATAAAATAATTAATAGGCACAAACATGAAAAGGTAACCGTTGATGATAATGTATATGGTAATATCTTTGACTGGACCAATAAGCACCATATTTATACTGGAAAAACCATGTTGTACACTACAAAGATGTACAGTGGTTAAATATAAATTTTAAAAAATTTTTAAAAAGAACAAGTCTTGAGAGGGACTTTGTAGAGAGGGAGAATTGCAGGAATTGGGTGGAGATAATTTTTTTTTGTCAGGTTCTTAAAAGTAGCAAAATCTGGACCAGTATATGGCATAATGATTACATAGCTGGACTCCCACATTGTTGACTGTTCAAGTCCTGGACCTGGTAACTTAAAACTCACACCAGGCATGTGTGCATGTATGCCCAAGATCCTAAGAGGAGAATGGAGGAGAAGGGACTGTAGCATAGCCATCTCCTCTGAGGGGTGATTTCTTGTTTTCTGTCTCTGTCTCTCAGGTGAGCACACGTGCCCTATAGCAACAATTTCTCTAAAAAAAAAAACCAAAATAAATAAAAAGGCAGCATAATCTGAAATCCTTCCAGCTACCGCCTTTTCTCCCTTCATGGCCAGGGTACCAGTGTCTTGATTCTTCACATCCCTTTCTCTCCGTAGCCTGCTCAGATGGGGCTACAGTCTTCCCCCTCTGCTATGGGCCAAGCTTACCAATGACCTTGGTGCTCCACACCCAGGGCCACCTCATAGCTCTCCCCTTACTCACCCAGCCAGTAAGACAGCACTGGCCAGGACCGACCTGTCTTCCATGAAGCTTCTGAAATATTACCTTCCTGTTTTCCCACTCCAACCCTTATTTCCCAAGACTCATCCTCTAACTTTGCATGGTGTTTCTGAGGATTCTGCATCCCAGTCTCTAGGGCATCACTGTCACATGGGGCCTCATTGTCTTCAGATACACTCCCAGCACAGAGTGCCTCACTGGGAGCAGGGCCATGTGTGGCACATCTCTTTATCCCATACCTTGGACAGTGCCAGAAACATAGCAGGTGTTTAATAAACAGTTGTTGAAAAAATGAATGGAAGTCAGGGTAGAGTGACTTTTGTGGACTGGAGACCAAGTGGGAGTGATGCATGTTCCAGGAAAAGGAAGAGTGTTGATTCATTTATGGAAGAAATCTGTTTTGAGTGGCTACCAATTATACACATCATCTGAGAAGAGAAAAGAGCTTGATGATCTATTCTAGAAGACAAGAAAGACGATGTGTGAAAATTCTACTGCCCTACAACGAAAACCTTCTTCGTTGGCATATATGCTTAGACAACATGCTCCAGTTCCCACTGCCCTGCCCAAGCCTACAACACGAGATTTTATAAAATAATCACAAAACCACAAAATGAGGACAACCGCTGTGCACATGTTAC
The DNA here is from genome assembly GCA_026018925.1 of Tupaia tana. Classification (NCBI taxonomy): domain Eukaryota; kingdom Metazoa; phylum Chordata; class Mammalia; order Scandentia; family Tupaiidae; genus Tupaia; species Tupaia tana. The sequence goes on from JAKSZU010000001.1 coordinate 138,155,468, forward strand.
AGGAGGGTGGGAAGGGGACATGTTTCGAATGTGAGTATTTTTCCTGTGGCACGAGCCCCTGGGAGACAGAGTGCCTACTCTCCACTGAGCAGATCACTGCACACATGCTGAGCTTGGGGTCAGCTCTACACCACTCTTCATGAGCCACTGCCTGGGCAGGTTCTCCCCTCACTGGGCCTCTCCACACTCTCCTTAGGACAGGGAGAGACTGCTCAATGAGCAGTGAGAAACCAAGGCTGGGATCTAATACACAGGCAGCTTTAGGCAGCAAGGAGGAAAACTGAGCACACCGAGCAGTCGCTGGGATCCCCAAACTTTGTGTCATCTCAGGGAGCAGAAACCTCTGACCCAGGAAAAAGGCAGATGCCACAGAGATCAAAACCTAACAGATTCTGCAGGAGAACACTTCTGTAGTCTTGGGATGGTCAGGACTTGCCCTAGGCCTGGCCCTGCCTAGATAAGACTCAATCTTTTTTTGTTTGTTTATTTTGTTTTGGTTTGTTTCTCTTCATTTTTCTTCCAGAGCATGCATGTGCTTGTCAGAGAAAGAGAAAAAAAGATGGAAAGCGAGAAAGAATTTCCTGTGGAGGATGGTCATGCAGCAATCCCTTCTCCATGTCTTCTTTCAAGATTTTGGACACACACGCACACACACCTGGCATGTTTTTCAAGCTGCAGGGTCCAGAACACTCAGACTGTGTAGTCAGCCATGTGGGTCCAACCACCTTAACCACCATGCCACCAGCTGACTGTGGCTCTCTCATTTTTAAATTGGCACATTTTGAAAGGCTTCATTTTCCTCACTTTGTATTGATGCAATTCTAAGCCACCCTAACCTTTTCTGTTAGCTGAATGAGAGTCAACTACAAACTACTCACAGCTGGTAGTCTCTTTTTGATGGTTCCCATAATGCTTAGAACAAGTAAGAATTCACTAACTGCTCATTTGTTAAGATGGGGAAAATCGATGAGCTTATGTGGGAGCAAAGGGTAAGTAGATTAAGAAAGCAAAGTTGCAGGACTAGCAGATGGTGTAGCGGTAATGTTGCCAGACTCCCACGTAGTTGACTGGTTTGAGTCCTGGACCCGGTGGCTTTAAAACTCACACCAGGCACCTGTGTATGCATGGCCAAAATCCCAAGAGGAGAATGAAGGGGAAGGGATTGCAGCATGGGTGGGTGCGGATTTCTTGCTTTCTGACTCTGTGTGTCTCTCTTTGTCTCTCTGGCAAGAGCACATGGCCTATAGCAAAAATCTTTCAAAACAAACAAGAAAGCAAAGTTGGGCTCAGTCATGTGGTTCACAGCATCCCCTTTGGGGAGTCTGGAAGGCACATGAGAGGCCAGGTTCAATTCTCAGGCCAACCAGTACACACTGGACACTGCTATACACACCTATAACCCCTGGATAATAGGGAGGCTGGAGCAGGAGCATCACAGCATGGCAAGATCTTGTCAAAAATACCTATGTGGCCTGGTGGTTAAGGTGGCTGATCCCACATGACCAATTTTGCTATTCAAGTCCAGACCTGGTGGTTTAAGAAACACACTACATACATGTGTGTTTGTGCTCCAAATCACAAAATGAGGGAGAAATGGAGAAGGGATTGCAGCATGATCATTCTCCATGGGGGTTACTTTATCACTCCCCGCATCCACCCTTCTGTCTACGACACACCCTCTGACAAATTAAAAGAGAGGAAAAAAAAAGTGGCAAATAAGTTGGAAGTAGCAAGTTTAACAGGCCAAACTCCTAATGCATGTGTACAAAAAGTTTATTTAAATTTTCTAGAATAGGCAAGAGTAGGCTAAACTAGTGAGCTTCCCAGTTGCTACATAAACAGCTACAAGCTGCTCTCTTAAATGTCCAAGTGTAACTGAAGTTGGAAGTGAGAAGACAGCAGAGGTTGTCGGGGCCACCATATTCTGTAGGCACTTCAGCATCTGGTGTTTTCTCCAACTTCAGAAGTGAGCCTGGGCAGGCCTAAAGTGCTGGGGAGTGAACACTCCTGAAGATACCCTTGGCCAAAAGGAAACAGCTGGTGGATTCAAACTCTGCTCCCTTACTCCTCAGCTAGGCTCCGGGCCAGCTCTCAGGAGTCCCTTTCAGGACTGAGCCCTGGCTAGCCACTGTAATAACCTGCTCCACAGTACAGCTCGTGTTCATTCTCTCAATGGCTCGGGGTAGGGAGAATCAAGAGAAGGTTTACTGAGACTAATCTCACCTTTGGGCAACATAGGGTAGTTAAGATGGCTGGATCCCACATGGCTGATTGCATCGTAAAAGTCCTGGATCCAAGGGCTTGTAAAAACATGCTGGGTGCAGGTGCATGCGTGACCAAAATCCAGAAAGGAGGAAGAAATGGAGAGGATACTGCAACACAACTGTCCCCTATGGGGGGGGGGTGCTTTTTCATTTTTCTGTCTCTCTTTTTCTCTGTCTCTCTCTGGTGAGTGCATGCATCCTCTAACAGATTAAAAACAACACAAAAAAGCCTCGCCTTGTGCACTGTTACAGTCTGAATATTGGTGTCTCCATCCTCAAATTCATCTTGAAACCTAATCCCCAATGAGCTAGAAGGAAAGAGTGGGGCTTTTAGGAAGCAATTCAATCACAAGGGTGGGATGAGCGCCCTTATAAAAGTACCCCAGAGGGCTCCCTCGCCCTCTCCGATATCTGAGGACCAGTGAAAAGGCACCATTTCTATGAACCAGGAAGGAGCCCTCACCAGACATAGAAGCTGTGGGCACCTTGAGCTTGGACTTCCAGCTGCTGAAACTGTGAGAAACAGCTGCCAGTGATCTATAAGCCACACAGTTCTGAGTGAACTATGACAGCCTCCCTAAAGACCAGATATCTTTTAACTCAGACACTATATAAGAAACAAGAAAATTGACCTCCCAAGGCTAAGAACCATCCGATGAGCCACAGATCTGCCACCTGGCTGAAACCTACATTCAGACTGTGTATTTCTCCTACCCCTTCCTAATCTCCAGCTGATGCATTGGGTAATAACCCTACAGAAAGCCATTTGCTAATTGCTGCAATAAGGTAAAACATTGCATTAAAGGGAAAAACTGGGTGATTCATCTAGATAGTGATTAGCAGCCTAAGATTTCTCAGATATCACTGTCTCTTTTTGAGCAGGTTAATAGATAGGAAAATTAGCAGATAATTTAAATAATGGCTCATTTAACACAACGATTCCTAATTATATTAGCGGCCCATCTGCCGAAGTCTGCCGGCAAACCCAACCCACAGCGGCGGCGGCCTTTCCGGCCCAGCTACGCAGGGCTGTTTGCCCACAGTTATTACATGTGATTGTAGGCACTGATTTTGTTAATCAGGTTCTTTCAGAGCCTCCATTCTAGAAATGAATCTCATTTACTTAAACACGGTCTTGTTGAAGAAAGCAAAAAATAATTGCCACGCGCCATTTCTCCACAATCTAAAATTAAGGTTGTTTTTATAAAGGAGGGGAAAAAATCATTTTCAAAGAGCACCACTTAACACAAACAGATGTTACAGAACTCAACTAAGAGGAGCTTGATTATACAATTTATTCTGGCTGTGTGTGCGTGTGCGGGTGTGCGAATTATTTCACTATTGCTGCACAGGGCCCCTACTAGAAAAACACGATGAGAGACACATGGACACCTGGCCCCTTTGGGGGAAACACAGCTGCCAGTTAAATGGTGGGGCGGGGCATAGGCTGGGCTGCCCACGTCTGGACTGTGGTGATGGTTTTCTACTCATGTTTACTGTTTAGCAGGTTAAGATGGCTTCAGAGATTGGGGTTGAGAGACGTATGCTTAGGGAGTACGAGGTCCCTGGATTGAGAACCTCAGATGTCACTAGAGCCAAACTCCAAACTCAGAACCTTCTGTGTACAGGGTCACTGGGTAGGCGTGGTTACTGCGGGGAGGCTGGCCTCTCTGAGTTGTGAACCTTCAAACCTGTTCCGAGTATAAAGAGTGGAAAGGACACATTTTGAAGGCAGGGTGAAATTGTATTCCAGTCCCGTAGCCAAAGGCCTGAAGTATGTTGGCAACTGTCCATTCATGGGATTCCTAGGATGCCAGTGTCAAGTTCATTGTCTAGCTATGTCTCAGGGTACGCCAGCATATACTCTACGAAAGACTGCAGAGTGAAAGAGCACGGGCTTTAGGGTGCATGAGACCTGGATCTGAACGTCAGCTTACCCTCCTGTTGGCTAAGAACTCTGTCTGAGGTTTATTCCCCTCCTCTGTAAACTGGGGTCACAAAGGCATTGCTCTGAGTAGTACAGGAGACACCATTTGTCACGCCCAGGAGAGGACCTGGCACATGGTACATTTTAATCTCTCGAAGTGGGGTGGTGGTGGCTCTGTTACAGAAATTATTTCTCAGATATGTCACTCTGTCCAGCACATGCACTAAATGACCCATCAGATTTCCATTTCTCGGTCTGGACGCACACCAGAAATGCCACACACAACCTCTAGGACCAGGCACAGCATACTTAGCAGTCTTCCATGGTGCACCCGGACTGAGCCCAGGGCAGGAGATGGAACAGGCAAGAGCAAGCCATGTGTGTCCAGTACTGGGCCACGGCTGGAACCAGGCAGTTCTGTTTATGAACACTCTGACCCTGGGGCTGCGCCTACCATTGCTGTGATAGCTGCTCTTCCTTCCTGTCCTGCGAGTGGCCACCCGTCCTCCGGCTGCCTGAGCTCCTTTGTTCCCATCCCCTCCACCTCCACTTCTGTGCCCCTGTGTCCTGTCAATTCTACGCCGGCTTCTCTGCAGAAGTGGCGTGTGTCCCTCTCTCCTTTCAGTGTCTCTTACCCCTAGCTCTGAGCATGATGTCAATACACAGTGAGTGCTAAATAATGGTGTGTTGAAAGAATAAACAAATGAATGGTGATCAACTGTCACTGAGGCCATCCTGCCAGGAGACTCAAGGCCAGTTCGTTTGCTCTCTCTGGCCCAGACTTCCTGGGGTCAGACGCCCTCCGCAGGGTGTGACAAGCTCTTGGGTCTCATCACTGCAGCGACTCCTCTGACTCAGGATTCTGTTTCCACTGAGCTCCCAGACTCCCTCATACGGCATTTCTAGGAGCTGTTCTTTTGCCTCAGTGTGGAACTCGCACCCTTTGCAGAGACTGGGAGAGGGGGCCAGGTGAGGTGGCAGGAACACAAACAGGGCAAACCTCCCTCCCTTGCCATCCCTGCCACTGAGCTGCCACCCTGTGGCCTGGCCACCCCCTTCTCCAGTCCTGTGCAGCAGCAGGGGGCAGCAGCAGCCAGTTACTCCCAGGTCAAGTCCTTATTGTCTCTACCCATGAAGGGGGCTGCTAGGTTGCCCCTGTGAACAGCCTCGATGCCACTAACGCTGTCCCTCCTTTCCCCCTACCAGCCCTGCAGGACAGCACAGAAGAAAGAGGGGGGACTTGGATTCTTGCAGTTGGCAACTGTAGATGCCCTATCCCCACCACAGAAGGAAGGAGCCTACAGACATCTGGGCTTTCATACTTTCTGCCCCCTGGGGACACACTTTGAGCTACATCCCACATGAGCTGTCCCATGAGGTGCAGGCAGTGGCCTATCAGGTCACTTAAGAAAGAAAGAAAATAACTCTTGAAGCCCTCTGTTCTTATCGAGGGGTGTCTGGGGGTTTTCCAGCTCTTGATATATGTATACATGCAGGTATCAACTTGGTTTGTCTCACTGGATATTCTAAGGCTCTGCTTACTCATAGGCTGCTGAGAACAGGCGATGCCATCTACGTGCAGGTCCCTCACTGCGTAACACAAGCCCCAGGGGTGATCATGGTCTGGAGCTGCCTGGCTAGGGGTTGGCAGAGCCAGACTCAGAATTGGCGGCCATTTCACCCCTGGGCTTGGAGTCCACAGAGCACCTACCTAAGGTAGGTGTCCCGCCTGAAGCAGGTGTCCTGTGAGAGGCAGGTGCCCCATTCGTAGCCACCGGCTATTTGCCAAGAGGCTGCATGAGGTGGCCTTATCCTCAGGGGCTGTGACAATCCAGGCTCCATTTCTCTCTCTGCCTCTTGGATGCAGAAACCACACGTGGACTGAAAGGGGAGCTACCGTGAGCAGCCTCTTATCCACCGAGCTTCCAGAGGTGAGAGCCGGAGGCCAGACCATGCTGATACCTGTGCAGTGACTGAATGCTTCCACCTGCGAGCAGAGCCCCTTCCTCTCTGCAGACCACCTCCTCCAGGAGGGGTTCAGGCATCAGCAGGGGCTGGGGAGGTGGAGACAGAGAACAAGGGCTGTTCTTTCTGGAGATGATGCCAGAGACCCACGGTCCTCCCTTGGGGCCCTGGTATTTCCCTCCCAGACTCTGAGGTTCCAAATCTGCCACCGGCAGGGTGCAATCCTACAGATTAAAGAATGGAGACGGATATTTAAACAGTCATGTGTGTGAGTCACAAGGCTGGATTTCAAGGATGCCAATAAAAACAATGGTATTTCCCAGGGAATGGAAAGTTCACACTACACCACTTTTAAGAAGGAAACTATTAACAGGGACAAAAGGAGTTTTGTCTCATATCTTGGTGATAGTGGGGGGAAGGGAAAAGTAAAAAGACAGCAGAGGGTTGGTTAGCCTTTCTGGCCCCAATTATAGCTACTCCCCTAGGACCCCCAATAACCTGCGCCACATTTCCAGGGACTTTAGGAGAGGCCATTTACGTAAAAATTACAGGAAGAACATTTTCCGAAGTTGTTTAACTGAATTCTCATCAAAGATATAATGTGTTAACTCTCAAGACATTTCTGGAGTTGCTCTAAGAGCTTCTATTTGCTCAGGAGTTGATAACTGCAATTGAAAAGCCATTTCGTTTGTGATCTCTCCGAAAAAAGACATGGTTAACTTCACCCTGGTTTCCAACATTCAACTATTGCACTATGTTAGTAAACATCAAAAAAGAGAGTATATACATCTGCCACAGCAACAGGCAAGCTTTTCTAGAAACTATTTTTTTTTTTTTTTGAGAGAGAGATTTTTGCTATAGGGCACATGCTCTCGCCAGAGAGACAGGGAGAGATAGAATGCAAGAAATCACCCCTTAGAGGGGATGGCCACACTGCAGTCCCTTCTCCATTCTCCTCTAAGGGTTTTGGGCATGTTCACATGCATCCAGTGTGAATTTTAAGTCCCACCAGGTCTGGGACTCAAACTGCAGTTTACTACATGAGAGTCCAGCAACGTAAGCTTTATGCCATCTGATAGTCCCTCCAGTTACTATTATTAAGAAACTATTACTCCTTGCCATTATTCTAGGTATTAAGATTACTTAAAAAAAAAAAAAAAACTGTGGTAAAATACATATAATATTTACTTTTTTTTTTTTTTTTTTTTTTGGCTAGAGGATTCATGTACTTACAGGATAGAGATGGAGAGAAAGAAAAAGCAGGAAAGCACCTCCCATGAGGAATGGTCACTCCACAATTCCTTCTTCATTTCCCTCTTCTTTCAGGATTTTGGACATAGATGCATATGCATCTGGTGTGTTTCTCAAGCTGCTAAGTCTGGGCTTGAACCAAGAGGTTGGCCATGTGGGATCCAGTCACCTTAAACATCAGGCCACAGGCTGGCCCAAATTTACCATCTTAACCGTCTTAAGTGTATAGTTCAGTATCAATAAGTATTTCGCACTGTTGTGGAACTATCACTACTGTAGGGTTACTCATCTCCAAAATTCTCTTCATCTTGTGAAACAGAAATTCTTACCCCTTAAACAACAACTCCCCACTCTCTCATCCTCCCAGCAATCATGCTCACACTTTCTGTTCCTATGAATTTGACTGCTCCAGGAATCATATACTTATCCTTTTGTGAATGGCTTATTCCATGTAGCATAATGACCCCCAGATTCATCCATGTTATAGCATGTATCACAACTGACTTCCTTTTTAAAGCTAAACCATTTTCCATTGTATGTTGTTTTGGACTGAATGTCCATGTCTCCACTCCTGACCACCATGAAATATCTTCAACGTAATGGTACTAAGTGTGGGGAGGGCTGGTCCTGTAGCCTTCTGGTTGGGGGAGCTGGATCCCACATGCTGATCATGGCTTGAGTCCCATTCCCAGCTGCTTGAGAAACATGCCAGGCAAATGTATGTATGTGCCATGGTGCAGAGAAGATGAACGGATGGAAGTGGGAGTATCATATTGTGGCTACACACCATTAAAGGGTGCTTTCTCCTTCTTTCTATCTGTCTCTCTGACAAATGCACGTGTCCTCCTTGGCAGAGGAGTGGAGGGGAGGAAAAAAAGAAAGAGTTGTGGCTCTGGGAGGTGATTAGGTCATGAGGGTGGAGCTCTCATGAGCAGGATTAGTGCCCTTATCAAAGGGACCGGAGAGAGCTCTTCACTTTTCTCCACCATGTGAGGTCACAGTGAGAAATATGTAGTCTGCAACTCAGAGGGGAGCCCTTAAGGGAACTTGACCATGCTGACATCTTGACCTTGGACTTCCAAGCCTCCAGAACTGTGAAGAAAAAACTCATACTGTATATAAGCCACTCGGTCTGTAGGATTTTGTTAGAGCAGCTCAACCTAAGGCACATATATGTATCACATTTTTTCATCCAATCTTCTGTCAATTACACTTAGGTTGCTTCCACCTTTCGGTGATTGTGAATAAAGCTGATGTGAACTCATGTGTGAATATTTCTTCAAAATCCAGAGTTCAATTCTTTTGAGGAGATTCATTTTTTCAATAAAGTTTTAGGGAGCAGCTACCATTTAGTTGAGTCATGAAGACGAAAAAGATACAATGACCCCCTAAGGAATCCATAACCTAATGTTTAGGCAAAACGCCAGCCATCTCTTTCATAACAGTTTTTAATTCCAGTCGAATGGCTATTGGTGAGAAATGAAGCAAAGCAACAATAGACAACTCATATGAGATGTATACACTGAATTAAAAGTTTAATCTCTGAGCTCTTTCCTCTATCACTCAATACACTTAAAAAAATGACTTTCTGTTTATTATGATATTTTTCAAGGCAACATAACCAATTTTAATACCGTGTAAAACACAACAGAAGAAGGAAGGTAAATTTCCTCCTGGGGAAGTGGACTGCCAATCACACAGTCTATTATTTTGAAATATGCACACAGATGACTATTAACTATATTGGGTTTAAAGCTGACACTATGGTCTTGTGGGGTTAGCCTCTTAGAGTTTTATTTTACCTATGAGAATATATCTAAAATAGTGGCTGTTATTAAACGCTTTGGAAGTGGAAAGTGTGATTGAAACTCTAAGTGTCACAAAAGTACAAACATCTCCTAGAAATATCAATAATTATACATAAATATGTTTACAGATGATCTAATAGTCTACAAATCCTAATACTCATCTTCTATGAAATGTGTGATACCACCTTTACAATAATATCTTCTATTTATTTATTTATTTATTTGGTTTCTGCCATAGGGCACATGTACTTGCTGGAGAGAAACAGAGACAGAGAGAGGGTAAGCAAGAAATCACCCTCCAGGGAGGATGGACATGTCACAATCCTTTTCCTCCATTCTCCTCTCAGGATTCTGGTTACATACACACATGCGGCCAGCATGATTTTCAACTGGTCAGGTCTGGAACTAGAACCAAGGTTGGCCATGTGGGAGTCCAGTGCCTTAACCACCACACCATCTGTTTGTTCCTACAATAAAGTCTTAAAACCTCAATTTTTGTCTCCATTTCACATTCATCCTGAGGCATACCGATTTCAACAGATAAACTTGGAATTTATAACACAGGCTATTGTTTTCAGTCCGCTTGTCTTTGTTAGTGTCAATACACCTATTTAAGATATCAACTATTCGGGACCGCAGTAAGCATAATGGCTAAGTCACTGGACTCCCACGCAGCTGACCGTGGTTCAAGTCCCAGACCTGGTGGCTTAAACTCACACCCAGCGTTTCTGTGTGTGTGCCCAGGATCCCGAGAGAAGAATGGAGAAGGAGGGATCGTGGCATGGCCATCCACCCTGGGGTGATTTCTCACTCTCACTTTCTGTCTTTCTGCCTCTCTCTGTCTTTCTGGCAAGTGCACGTGCCCTATAACAAAAACCTCTCAAAAAAAAAAAAAAAAAAAAAAGAAAAGAAATCAACTATTTCTACATGGTTCATAAAAGACTTTGATGCTTTTTTCCTGTTAAGCCCACAAGGAAAAAATAGGTTTTTAATAGGCATATGGCAATCAAAGATACCATTCTCTGCTAAAGAGATTACTTTTAAAGCCCTTCCAAGTAAATTCCTTTCAGGAAAACACTGTATCTCTATTGGCCTCTGCAGGTTTATGATGTCCAGACAATTTGAAAGAGTGTTAACCTGTGACTGATGCATTTCTCTTTCACTTCTATGCCAGCAAAATACAGATATTTTCTTAATTATGGTATGGAACAGCCCCATGGCAATTTTCCAGAACATTCTATAGAAACTAAGATGGCCTGGGGAACACCTGCTTTGTATGAACCTTGGCAAACTCTCCAGTGCACACCTGAGAATCCTTAGATAGCACTATTACATGTGTGGTGGACAGCAGTGGAGACTGACACCATGCACATGCCTAGCTCCCACCCCCCTTTATGGGTACTGGAACCGTTCCACTGCTCACAGGGCAGCGCCGCCCCCAGCCCTCTTCTCTTCTGCATCAGATACTTTTCCTTCTCTGCCAGGATCACACCCATCAGCTTACAAGTAGGATGAGGTATTTCCCACCCTGAGAAAGAAAGCGATGCAATCTGTCCTCACTTCACATCGTCCTCCAGCCCTTTTTTTCCTGTTTGCCTTTATACTGAATCTCCTTGAAAGAGATGACTAGGCACATGGACTCCAAATCCTTTTCTGTTTCTCACTCGAGCCCATCACACCATAAAATACCTCTTCTCTCTGCCCACAAGATTCCTCACAGGCCAAAGCCAGCCACTAGGGCTATCCCTGACCCACTGTCCATTTCTGCCTGTTGCCCTCGGCTCCTGGAGCACTACCACCTCCTGGTCCTCTTCCTGCCTCCCTGGTCTCTCCCTCTCAGGGCCTATGGCAGATTCCACCTCACCTTCCCTCCTCTAAGTTTGGGGTGCCTAAGGGCTATCCTTGGACCTCACTGCTCTGCGTCTAACTTCACTCCATGGGGCGAGCATGGCTTTTTGTTTCTCTGCACAGCGGCTCTCAAATACAGGCGCCCACTTGGCACCTCTTGCTGGAATCCCTTCTAGTGTCATGACAGACATCACAATATAGCATTCTCCTGCTCAACATGCATTTCTCATCAACAACACCCCATCCTCTTTTCTCTGAGCTCCTCTCTCACATGCCTCTCACATGGTCTCCTTGGAGGGTTCTGCAAACACTGGCTGTACTTTCTGTGTGGAATACCCGTCCCCACATGCCTCCCTCTCTTTCTTCAAATCTCTGCTCCAAAGCTCTGTCAGCTCTTACTGCCCTTCTAAACTAGCGACATGTCCCTGGCACTCCTTTGCCCATGCTTCAATGTTTTTCACAGTATCCCTCGCCACCCAGACCCCATGAGTTTTCATTGTGTTGCTCTGCCTGCCTGTCCCCACTATGATGGACACTCCAGAAGGCAGGGCTTTGTCTGCTGCTGACGGCTGTGTCCTCTTTGTCCCAGGACAGGGCTGGCAAGTGCCAACAGCCATCCAACCCTTGGTGAAGGTTTGTCGTTACAGGTGGATTACAGTAACCCCTCATCCAACGTGAACCAACTCAGTCCCTGGACTCAATTTTACTAAGAAACATAAAAATCAAAGAATTGATAGGAGTCTTAGGGGTCATTACTTGGGCTAATCACTGGAATCACCCCAGGAATTTAAAAATGTACAGAATCTCCAACCCAGAGAATGGGGCTTGGAATCCATACATACTTTTAACAAGGTCCCCAGGTTACCGATGATGGATCAGCTCTATCTGGGGAACACTGGTCCAACCTCCCATCTAGACTCACCCCAATAGGTAATTGTGTCTTGTGGGATTCCTCAGTGACCAGAAGTGCATTACCTTATGGCCTACCCGTAGGGCATCTGTTTTACAACATTCTCCCCTTGCCAGTTTTTAAAAACAAGTATGCTTAGTGGACAAAAAATGAGAAGTTATTTGCTGATGATAATGTATATAGTAATATCTTTGTCTTGACTGACATGCATAGTATTTGTGTTGGAAAAAGAAATGTATACTGTAAAAGACATGTGCTAAAATGTAATAAATAAATAAATAAATAAACAAGTATCTACGGAGGAGCTGCCTTTCACCACAAGCAAAGTGCTGGCCTGGGGACAGCTGGTGAAAAAGAGGGACTTGGTGCCTGGCTAAATATTCCTACCCCCTGACTACTTACCAACAGAGCTAAATCTGTCTGTCCTCTGCAGCAATTTCCTCTCCCACTCTGCAGCCTGTTCAACATGGGGAGCGCCCTGCCTAGAGTCCGTAGCCTCCCCTCTCTGGGGTGGGGTAGGCAGGCTGTACACCCCCCAGAGTCCTCCAAGTGTTGGTCATGTGACATGATCTGCTCCTTTCCACCGTGGTACAGTCTCAGGGTCCCATTTGAAGTGAATATCCTACTCCACACCACCTTCAATAATTCACTAATAGAACACCTCCCAATTTCTTTTCACAGCAACAAAGCCTCATCTACACCATGACACACACAGTCAACATCTGATTATGGTCATGTCTGATCATTTAACACAAAGACCTTCAAAACCAACACATAGTGAAAAGTGCATGTGACTTTAGTTTCCTGACATACTAAAGATTCTACAAAGCTGACCTCAGGGAGAGCCAGGATATGCACTTGGCAGAGTTTTTAGTGCTCCAGTAACTATGCTCCCTTTAACACAGGGTTTCTAATGGGTAGCATCCAGCTGAAGTTCAAAGTAGCTGAGTTTTCATTTTAATCGTTGACAATGATCCTAAAAAGTGCTGGGTTTGTTAGCTTGGAAAATATTGATTACTGTTTGAAATTGCCAAAATTAGTGCAAATTTAATCTCCTCCACCACCAAACAAAATAGATTTCCTTCACGAAGGAGTGTAAGTGCAGACTCTGAAAAAAAAACAAAAAACAAAAAAAAAAAAACACCTCGCCACAATTTCCTGAACTCTGATTTATACACAAGAGCCTTGTGGCCTGAAGGTGGAACATCTGTACACTCCTAACCAGCTCACTTCTACACCTTTTGGTTTCTGGATGAAATGGGGATTTGGGCCAGCTGCTGTACCTTAAATCCTCTCTCCCCAGAGATGCCTGCCAGATTTGGAGATCAATGAACTGCCGAGACGGAGACAAGATGGTAAGAGTCACAGCTGAAAGCCTCATACTTTTAAGTGCCAGGTTTTGTTCTAAACACACCAATCCTTTTTGGTTCAAGTGCTCAGAAGGGCAGGCATCTGGAAGGTCTGAGCCCTTGGATAACTGGATATAAGAGAAGCCGTCATTTTCTGATTCACCTAGATGTCACAATTTTGCCCCAAGTAGATGTGTCTTGATTTGTGAAAAGCAAATAAACTTAACTCTATGAAATGTGTTTCTCTTAAAACCACCTCCCGTGTGAGAGGGGAGTGGCTCTGGCACACAGCAGCAGGTGCAGTGGATGCTCAGCGTGTCTGTTACATTAACGTGAGGTTCTAGAGGAACAGACTTCATTAAACATTATTTGATGGTCCAGAAAAATAAGGCCAGGTGGGCTATGATGGCAAAGGGACAATTGTGTCCATGAAAGCCCTCTCGATCTCCTCATTGCTGCCAGCAGAAGGTAGTGTAGTGGTCGAGACCGGACAGGACAGGTGGGACCCGGGATAAGCGAGCCATGGAATGAGTTGTGTGAGGCTGCCGACAGAGGCCCTGGGAACAGGGTGCATGTTAGAATCTGGTCAGGAGCTGGATTGCAGGTGTGTAGATGAGCCCACCCTGGCTGCTGTGACAAAACACCACAGCCTGGGCACTTAAACAATGGGCATGTGTTTTCCCACAGTTCTGGAGATTGAAGTTCAAGATCGAGCTGTGGGAGGTGGGGCTTCCCCTTGGCTTGCAGACAGATATCCCAATGCTGCTTTTCCCTGTGGTCATCCTTTCAAGTGTACATCCCTGGGGTCTCCCTGTGTGTCCTAATATCTTTTCTTCTAAGGACTCCAGTAACGCTGAATTAGAGCCACACTACTGACTACATTTTAAATTCACTATTGCTTTCAAAACCCTCTCTCTTCAGGCATTTGTGCATGCATGCCCAAACTCTGGAGAGGAGAATGGAGGAGAGGGGATTGCAGTGTGGCCATCTCCTCTGGGGGGTGATTTCTTGCTTTCTGTCTCTCTCTTTTTCTCCAGTAAGAACATGTGCCCTATAGCAAAAATCTCTATTAAAAACAAAACAAAACAAAAAACAAAAACCTCTCTCTCCAAATAGTCACATTCTAGGCACTCGTGGTTGGGACTTCAACATACAAATTTTGGGGGACACAACCAGCCCATACAGTCAGGCCAGCACAATGAAGGGACAAGGCTCCAAGACACTGCAGCTGATGCATTTCCCATTCAAGATCCCACGACCACACACATGCCCACATCTGAGTCCAGGGGCGAAGAGAGTGGATCCTGCTATTTCCTTGGCTTCTTTCTTCTCCAAGTTTCTACAGCTCAGTGTATTTTCTACAAGCAACTGAGGTCTGAATCTAAATGACTGAAAGATTCAGATAGACTCATAAACTAAACCAACCGCAACTGTCGCCAACTATATTCAGGCCCGGCAGGAAAGGTAATTGTATTGGAGTCCAGAAGTGTGGGGTGTGGGGAGCTTCACGTGGGCATGTGAACTGGGTAGGTAATCTGCACAGGCCAAGGCACCAGGGGCAGAAAGAGCTGGCACCCCAGCCCTCTCCTGCAGGGGCAGGCCATCACAGAGCCTGCAGAGGGCCTGCAGCTGTGGAGGGAAACAAAGCCTTGCCCAGACAGGAATGGAAGGGGAGTGGGACTGATGCACCAGCTCTTCCCTTGCCCTACTGAGCCCATGAGAGGCCAGGAGAAAACAGAGCCTGGACTATAAATAGTTCATGGAAGCTGGCCTCCCTGGCACAGGACAGAGGAGGTTATCCTAGGAAAACTCCCTACTCCTTGAGCAACCACAGGTGAAAGCCACGGGGTGGTGCCATTTTCACCTGGCTTGATGCTTCGTCAAGGTGTTGGGCAGGGCCCCACAGAGCCCACAAAGCATCCCTAGCTTCTTATGGATCCCTCAGGCAGCTGCCAGAAGAATTGGGTCCTACCTTCTCCCCAGCCTCCTTCTCCATTGGTCTAATAAACTAACCAATGACACACCAAAGCCTGGAAACAAGCTGGCAACAGGCTGCAAAGCAAAGGCACATGTGAGAGTGGGCCTCGCACTCACTGAACTGTGGCATCAATAGCCACTGGGCCACAGACCTCCTAAGTGTGCCTGTGGCTTCTTCCGGCAGAGGATGGGGAAGAAGGCAGGAATGGGAGCAGGTAGGCGGGAGTGGGAGAAAGCTGGTGTGGGCAGCCTGCCCCCTCTTCACACACACAGATGAGCAGACAGCAAGGAGCACCTGTTCCCTAAGCTGGCCCCTGAAAGAGTGGGCGGTGCTGAAAGTCAAGGAGTGTGATCATTTCGGCTGATTGGAAAGAGAGGTAGAACATGCCACACTGCATGGGCCTCACTGCTGGAAGCTGATATTTATGGTTTAGATAAAGCTTTAACAAATTGTTCAGTTCTATTCTGGGACTGCTTTCGTAGGCAAGCTTATTAAAGAAGGCAGCAGGTGTATTCTCCAGAAGGCCAAGTGTCAGGAGCAGACAGGTGAGCATCTGTGACACTCCAAGAACTGGTCTGAGTACCAAGACCCACCCTGACTCAAATCAGTGTGAATCAGATGAGGCCTCTCATTCCCTATGGGGTGCAAGAAGTCTCACAGGCAAGTAACTGAAATTTTGTAGCTAAAAGGCCTCATCAAGAAAAAATGATCAACCCTGTGTGTGTGTGTGTGTGAATTTATTTATAACACACACACATCCTCCCTTTGTACATTATGTACATGTATATATTATGAACTTGATTAAAAACAAAAAACAAAACAAAACAAAAACAAACAAACAAAAACAAGACCAGCTCTGTCACCTGGTAGTTAAGGGAGCCAGATCCCACATGGCTGACTGTGTGATTTGAATCCTGGCCCCAGTGACTTGAAAAACCTGTTGGTCAGGTGTGCATGCCCCAAATCCTGACAGGCTAGAGAAATGAGGTCCTGCAATGTGACCATGCTTCACGGGGGTGTACTTTCTCTCTCTCTCTCTCTCTCACTCTATTTCTCTCTCTGGTAAGAGCATGTGCTCTCTGGCAAATTTAAGAAAAAAAATTGGATAAAATACACATGAGGCACCTTAGCACACTAGCTCAGAGTGCACAGTCTTGGACCAGCCAACTTATTTTCAAATCCTGGCTCTGGCCTCATGAATTATGTTATCTCAACAATGTATCTTTTCAGTGCCTCAGTTTCCCCATATGTAAAATGGGGATAATAAACAGTAAATTCTGATCTTCCCTCGTGTCAATCAGTAGCTCTAGCAAGCTAACCAGAAGGTACTACTTATATCTAGTTGGTTGGAGTTTTCTTTAAACAATTATGATTCTTTGGAAGATCCTTCTGTAAGAAGAAAATTCTATTTCCAGGTGAAGGGTTGAAAAGTATGTTCATAGGTAGTAAATTTATATAATTTTTCATAGTAGAAATCAAATAATGATGGAAACATTTACATTGTTATCTACATTTTCAAAAGACTCTCTCCCTAGCAGGAGTTTCTTTTGAAAAGTAGTTTTTCAGTGTTAAAACGCCACCTGAAAGGGACATTTTTCATTGTGCTTATTACTTCTTTCATTATCTACTAAGTAGCATACCACCAGCCATTCAGTTAACAAATCTGGGACTATGACCTTCTGGGAAATAAAAACATCTTTAAAGATCTTGCTTTTTAAGATAAACCAGACCAATGACACGCTGAAGCCAAGAGACTGAAGCCAGCAACAGGCTGCAAAGGAAGAGTGTTCAAGGTTGGACCCTGTGCTTGCTGAGCTGTGGCATCACTGGGCCCTGAACCTCCTCAGTGTGCCACAGCCACTGGCGACCAGGCCACTCAGCAGGTGGATGAACAAAGCAACCTGTGTCTATCGCAACTCAGAGAACCCCAATTCCTCATTACTTTAGGTAAAAGCCAACGTGAAAATTCTAAAACTGTCTTCCTGCACTCCAGTGGGCCACTGTGCACACCCTGGAATGTGTCCACCCCAACTTTAGAGATCTCTGTTCTGGGCAAATTCTCAAGAGAGGCACCTACATGTGTGACTTCAGATTTCCTAATGAACAGTGTCCATCCTCTTTTCTCCATCTTGCTTTTCTCCCGTGAAGTGAATAAAGGTCTCCCTAATTCATTTACACTGCACTCCATGTGCCAACAAACCATAGTTCACTTAACCAGTCTCCTTTCAGTAAATGTGTGGGTTGTTTCCAATCACCGGCTACTACAAACAGCTCCACAACGACTAAACTTGGTAATTGCTTTGCATGCTTTTTCTAGTGTAAGTTCTGTATAAACTCCTTGAAGTCGATTTCTGAGGCAAAAGATAAATGCATATGTAAGTTTGCTAGACATTTGTAAACTTTTCTCCACAGGGTTTGGGAAAATACTTTAATAGAACTTTCTCTTCCCATACAACTACCTTCAAACAACTCAGTAAATGTCCATTTCTACCCTGAAATGGAATTTGGGCAAAGCCTATAATTTTTCAATAGCTTCATAGTCATGTATTTTTTAAGGCACTCTATGGCCAGTCCTATCTAATTCTCAAAGCTTCTACCTGGCATCCAGGGAGTTGGGCCTGATTCTGGCTCAGAGCTCTATAGTGGGAGAAGAGGTATGGCTGGATTTATTACTACTTCCCACTTGACTTGTGATGATTTCTAGTTCTCCAGGTCTGAAACAGGGAACATGGTGGCCTGAGGGGACAAGGAAAGTCCTTGCTTGGCTCCCACAGCTGGTGTCCCCAGGCTGCCCCTTCCTCTTCTGGGCACCCAGTGGGTACTGGAGGGGCACCAGCTATCCTCCCTCACACCACCACTACAGACCTCCCACCTGCAGCTTTCCAGCGTGGGCACTTTCTCTGGCTAGCTGGCCCCTTACCACTCCCACTGTGGTCTCTAGCACCTGATGGTCTAACCCAGAGGCCAGCAGATGTTTTCCATATAAGGTCAGACAATAAACATCTTAGCTCTGGTGATGTGGTATCTACCTCCACTGCCCAACTTTGCCACCACAGTGTGAGAGCAGCCTTAGACAATACAGAAACAAATAAGCATGACACATGCCAATAAAATTTGATTTCAGCTGGATGATGCGGCCCATGGGCCTTGGTTTACATTCCTCTGGTCCACCCCACACATAGTCTTCTCCTGTGGGGTCCTATCAGTGTTGATTAAAGTCCAGATCCCTCTAACAGGGTCCATATCTTCTCCACTAGAAATATAGGGCTTATCAATAAATCAACAAAGACAACTGTAAAAAGACTTTCGAACCTGTCCTCCTATACCTAACGACCTGCCACTGACCGGCCCATCCTCCTGCACCCAGGCAACTTCGAGAAGATGGAAAAATGGAAAATTGCCTTAAGCTAGTTTCTTAATTATTAAACTATTATTTTTTTCCTGAAAATTTATGAGGGAGTATGTCTGAAAGTAAAATACAAGTTTAGAGCTTGAACAAGTAGAAACTAATTTTTCTCCCATACCAAGAAGCTTCTAGACAAAGTTGGTCTTAGATCAACATCTTGAAGAAACTGTGCTGGATATCACTGCTATCCCCTGACCTCTCTCTCAAGGTCAGAAGATGACTGTCCCTGTTGAAGGCCATGTATATTCAGTAAAAGTAGAAAGGACAAGGAAGATTTACCCTGGCCATACCTGCCACATTTTTTTTTTTAAAAAACTTTATTTACTCACTCCGTGACTAAAAAAAAACAAGAGACAGAGAAAAAGAGACAAAGAGACAGCACCCCTCAACAGGGTCTTGACTCCACGATCCAACTCCAGACTCTGTCAGCCCAGATCATGGGCATATACATGCCCAGCATACTAGAGACGTCTCCACATGTGAACCAGCGACCATACCCCATAGGTCTGCCTCACAGAACATCATGTTTCACTACTGCACCATCATCTGGCCCCAACACACCTGCCAATTTTATCAGGAATACACAAGCTTTTCTTAAAGTCTCTCAGGAAACCTCCATGCAGGACCCACTGTCTGTAGTTGTACGGAAAAGCTGTAGATCAGAATGAGGAGAGTTAAGAAGATGTTTTAGTTCAGTGACCAACTTGAGGAGATCAGGTAACATCGAGTCATTATCATTGCATGTTGCAAAAACTAGTCACAGACATAAATAGTGAAAATGCATTCTGTACCCTCTCTACACACAGCAGTGAACATCCATCAGTCCTTTAATGCTTCTCTTTTATATATGAACAGAGATATTTGAGAAATGTCTTTAGCTAGAGATACAGAGAGACGACAAACACACTGAGAAAAGAAACTCAGAGAAGACAGTAAGGGAGGAAGCAGAAGTAAAACTTCATACAAAATCATAATTAGTTTCCTTTGAGAAATAGGAGAAGATATGCAACTTCAAAAACAACATGTCAAAATTAAAAAGGAACAGTCAGAGAAACAGAAAATGCCCTTGAAAATAAAAAATATGGCAATAGAGGGCCAGCAGGTGGCATGGTGGTTAAGGTGCTGGACTTCCACATGCCTGACCACAGTTTGAATCCAGGACCCGGTAGCCTGCTTTCTCACTTTTCCTGTCTCTCTCTCATTGTCTCTCTCTGGTGACCATATGTGCCCTACAGCAAATTAAAAATAATAATAATAGTAATGATAATAATAATAATAAAATTAAATTAAATTATTCTTTTTTAAAAATGGTGATAGAAATAAATACAGAGGATAAAACCAAATAGACAGAAATAGGAAACAGGGGAGACCAAATAGGAGGGCCCAACATGAGGATAACTGGAGGGCCAAAAAGAGCAAAAGAGCAATTTCTAGAATATTTCTCAGAACTAAACATCATGAGTTTCCAGAATGAAACTACACCAAGTGCCCAGAATAATTTTTTTAAAAACCCACACTAAGACACATCAACATGAAATTTCAGAATATCAACAGTAAGAATATCTCAAAAGTTTGCCAAGAAAAATAAAACAGTTCATGCACAAAGAATCAGGAATCACAATTACATCAGGCTTATCAACAATATCAATAAAGATCATGTAAAACTAGTTTCAAAATTGTGCAGGAGGGGCCAACAGGTGGCATTGTAGCTAAGGTGCTAGACTCCCACATGGCCAACCATTGTTTTAGTTCCAGACCCGGAGACTTGAAAATCATGCCAGGCACATGTGCATGCGTGCCCAAAATCCCAGAAAGAAAATGGAGGAGAAGGGATTGTGGTATAGCCATTCCCCCTGGAGGTTATTTCTCACTTTCCCTCTCACTCTCTCTCTATCTCTCTGGTGAGTGAACACACACTATGATGAAAACCTTAATAATAATAATCAAAACTCTACAGGATACATGAGAGATGCTGTTTGCTCAGAGGAGCCAGGACCACTAATCTCTATGCCCCCATTCCTTAGCTCCACTAGGTAGGGTCTGAAGCAATTAGAGACTTAAAGAACAAGGATCAGCAGGTGGTGGTTAAGGCGCTGGACACTCCCACATGGCTGACCATGGTTCGAGTCTCGGACCTGGTGGCTTGCTTTCTCATTTTCCTTCTCTCTGTGTGTCTTTCTCTTTTCAAGTGAAGGTGATTGAATGAATAAATAAAATTAAATAAATAATTCTAAAAAAAAAAGAGAAAAGAACAGCAGTCAATGGGAAACAGTGTACCAGCGACCACTGGCTGTGCAAAGACCAGCAGTCCATGAAGAGCCCTGTTGAAATTAACTGAGGCATGAGACTTAAATGCGAGATTTGAAAGTTCCCTGCCTCTCCCCAGGCATTTTCATTTCTCTAGGCAGCTTCATGATTGACAAACTCAGTACAAGATCTGTGTTTAGAGAGACAGAGACAAGCACCCAACAACCGAGACGTGGAGGCGACGTGAGGACTGTGCTTGGACACACAGTGATTCACTCGCTAGGAACACCGCCCAACCCGGGGCTCACCAGACCAGCCTGATCGGCAGCATAGTCTCTCCTACTGGGAGAGAAGGGGGAAAGAGGTGGAATAATAGATATTGGCCCTGTGTACTACAGGGTCAAGTTAAAATATACACACATTTACTAATCAAAGTATGATTTAAAAATATAATATATATCTTAAACATTTGCATGCACTTACGAACTGATGTAACATAAAGTACAAACTATTACACAATAAATTCTTATGTTTACAGAAGCCAGGGGAGTCAGCCTTTGGTAAATTTGGTTATGAGTTACACGTCATGTGGGTGGACCAGGAACTTACACATGTTCTGTAACCTTGGCTGTGCCATAACAATGTGAGGTCCCAGCCATTCCAAAGATTTTGTTTAGAACACTCAATCCTCAAGGGAGGCTTTGTGATCATTTTTAACCTCAAATTCGGTTTTTCATTGGCTCCCAACCATGCTTTCTCACTCAGTACCTGCACATTATGTCCTCACCATGTGGAAAATATGAAAAGCACAGCAACAACAAGCACACTCCAGAGAGTGACTCTACACTCCACAGAGTGACTCGGAGAACTTCAGGAATTAGACTCTAGACCACACAAGGAGGTCAGGATTTTAAAAAAAGAGTTTTGAGGGACCAGCTGTTAGCGTAATGGCTATGTCACTGGACTCCCACGTAGTTGACCGTGGTTCGCATCCCAGACCCTGTGGCTTAAAACTCACACTGGGCGCGTGTGCGTGCGTGCCCAAGATCCCGAGAGGAGAATGGAGGAGAAGGGATTGCGGTGTGGCCATCCCCCCTGGGGGGGTGATTTCTCGCTTTCTGTCTCTCTGTCTGTGTCTGTCTGGTGAGCGCATGTGCCCTATAGCAAAAGCCTCTAAAAAAAAAGAGTTTTGAAAATCTGCATTATGCTGAAACAATGCTCTCAGATACATTCAGTGGTAGACAATATTTGTTCTTTCATTTCTCAAATATGAGCCTAATGGTGCCAGGCAATGTTCCAGGTTCACAGTGGCTCTCGCAAGCTTCCCACCATTCCTGGTCACCTGAGGATGAACCTTCTGAATGTAAGCCCTTGGGACTCTGCCAGACAGTCTCTCTGGCCAGTTGTAAGACCACAGCGCTGAAGAGTGACTGGAAGGTGCCCTCACCTATGACTGACGAGAGTGGGGCAGTTGAGTCTGTATGACCTTATCTCCCAGAAGTCACCAGGTTGTCTCCAGGTTGTCCACACCTGTGACCTTACCTTATCGATCACACTTTCCCCTCCCACAACTCTTGGAATCCTCTCCCACATAAACTCCCTACAACCACATTCTTGTCTCAGACCCATTTTTGAGGGCCCTCAATCACCAAGGATATTGTTAAACACACACACAAAGTCTTGGTGGGCTGTTCCCTACTCTTTCCTCACCGGCCCTCTAGTTCAACCTTCCCTCTGAGCTCAGAGCCTCCTGGTCAAGCACATCTAACGGCCACCCCAATCCCCTCTCCCTACAGACACATTGCCTGTAAGCACCGTAGTAAAAAGCTTCCACACTCTTTGCAAGGGCCTCATTCTAATAAAATCTAACCCCAAACCCCAGTTTCAGAACAGATGGAAACATCTGCTCGGACAGCACAGCCTACCAGCTGGTGGCCCCACTGCACACCCGCCTCGCTGTGTGCCCTCCCAGGGACGTCTTCCCCTCATTGGCTCCAGCCCAGAGCACATCTCCCCAACTGCTCAAAGCTGTCCTATCATGCCCTTCTCAGCTCAAATTGCACCTACTCAGAGAGCTCTTCCCTGACAGCCTGTCCTAAAGCAGTCATCTTTTCTCCATCCTCAGGTTGTACTGTCTCAGAGCACTTATCTAAGCTTCTGTTAACTTTATAATCTGTCTTCCTGACAAAAACAGAGCTTCCATAAATGCAAAGACACCTTTGCCTAGCTAACTGTCCCATCCAGGGTGTAGGCCAGGGCTGGTATACAGCAGGCACTTAGTAAACATGCTGAATAAATATGCTCACCCTGTGAGTGTAGTGCAAAATTCTGTCCCCTCTTTAATCCCCAATCAGCCCAGTTAGAAGTGATTTCAGCTCCTCTAATGCTTCACTGTGTCTGGTCAGAAGACCCTCACAAGGTCGGAGAGAAGTCAGGACACAGACCTCGGAAAGATCACCAGGTGTCAGTGCTGCCCACTGTCCCTGTGCCCACTGCTGCTGTCCCACATGGACACTGTCCTCTCAGCACCTGGGCAGCTGCTCCCAGGCCAGGGTTTCTCATCCCTGGGACCCTTGTCAATTGGGTCAGTCCCT
Source organism: Tupaia tana (assembly GCA_026018925.1). Lineage (NCBI taxonomy): Eukaryota > Metazoa > Chordata > Mammalia > Scandentia > Tupaiidae > Tupaia > Tupaia tana. The sequence continues at coordinate 138,179,015 of JAKSZU010000001.1, forward strand.
TCTTTGCTAGGGGAGGGGGCTGTCCCGTGCACTGCCAAGTATGGAGCAGAATCCTTCAGATGCATTAGCACCACCCACGTTGTGACAACTAAAATGTCTCCAGAGATGCCAAATATCCCCAGGGGAGTCAGAATTACTAGGGTTAGACTCACCTCTCACCCCTGAAGCAAAGCTCTATTGCCTCTCCCCTATGTTTTCTTAGTCACCAGAGGGCACATGTGCTCACCAGAGAGAGACAGAGAGAGGGAGAAAGTATCTCCAGTGGGACACAGTCACGCTGCAATCCTCTCTTCTACATTTCTCCATTCTGGTGGGATTTGGGGCACACAGAGACACACACATACACACACATGCCTGGTGTGTATATTTCAAATAGCAGGGGTCAGAACTCAAACTGGGCAGTCAGCCATGTGGGATCTGGCTCAAACAATTATCAGGCCACAGGGTCAGCCCACCAACCCCTCTTAAGATGGCCAGGAAGCAGTGGCTTTGGACTGACAGAACAGAGCTCTAATCCCTTCTGGATAGAGACCCCGATTGTTAAATTGTTAGGTACCTAGTTCTTGCTTTGCATTTTTTTTTTTTTTTTGTCAGTCCTCCTGCATCCCCCCCCCCCCCCCCCACACACACACACATACACACACAATTTGTTTTCCAGCAGCCTGGAATTGGCCTTTTTTCTAAGCTATGGTGTATGACACTTGGCATGCGGTTGCTATTGTGCATAGGGCATTAGATGTTTTACCTTATTCAAATCTTTCAATAGCCATGAAATGCATATTATTTTCTTTTAGCCCTCTCTGGAGAGGACAAAGATTTCACCTATCCTGTCCCAGAGGCTCATTACTGGGAAGTAACTCCTCTGACTGTCTTATTTCTGTTTCCAATCTGCTGTGACACTGGGAGGCAAGGCTTGGAATCCTGTTAAAATTAAGAACGGGCAGGCGCTGAGGGAAGGCCTGCCTTATTTTAGAGCACAGAGTTTTGGAATGTCTAGGTTGGATTTAGATCCTCTCCCTTCTCCGCCCCCCTTCTGCTGATTTCCAGCTTCTTGGTAGGGTTCCACCTCCACGATTTCAAAGCACTGGCAACACGTCCAGACGTTCTCCGGCCTGGCTTTCAAAGGGATCTGTGCATTCTGGGGCCAGCCTCAGTTTTCCCCAAGGAGCATTACTCCAGGGAACAAAACCCTTCCCAATAGTATCACATTTCCTTTCTGCTTTAACAAAAATAACCACTGTCTCATTAAAGGGAGGAGGCAGTAAAACAAATTTGTTACTGGCACCACTTAAAACCAGTGTAGTCTGCCCGCCTCCTAGAGCCAGCACACTTTGTAGAGGACCACCAGGGCAACAAGGTAACCATTGAGTAGGAGGCTGGGAAACAGATCAGCAAAGGGGAAGGCCACATCTGTTTAATTAAACAGTGACACATTTTACATGTCTTTTTCTACTTTATGTGATTTACAAAATTCATTTTTCTTGATTTGCAATATTTCACTCCATGAGAGACTAGAAATTTCACAAGACGACTTTTGCCCTAAGGGTCAGACTTTGAGCAGCAGTTTCCGAACTGAATGCCTGGAGAAAACACTCTGTGTTTTCCACCTGCCCTTCTAAGAAGCTTCTGGAATCTACTTGAGGCAGACTTTCTAGCACAAAGGGAAGGAAGCACTTACCCGAACAACAGTATTTAGGAAGATGAACAAGCATACTCATTCTGCACAGGAAACCACTGAGCAGAGGAGAATCTGGTCTCGGTCACCCCATATAGTGTTATGGGGCTGGGGCGGGGCTGGAGGCAGGCTGGCTGCATACAGGGGACTCAAAGGCTGTGATGGAATACAGACTCTCAGGTCAGCTCTGTAGTCTGGTGGTTGAGGCAGTTGGGTCCCACATGGTTGACCATGTGGTTCAAGTCTCAGACCCAGAAACTTGAGAAACATGCCAGGTGTGTGGATACCCATGTTCTAAATCTCAAAAGAAAGGAAGGACTACAGCAGGGCCATGACTCACGGGTAGTGTTTTCTCTGTCTCTCTCTGGGGAGCACACACCCTCGAGAAAAACTCAGAAATGGAAAGAAAAGAAATGTGAATTCTCAGGCCTGATGTAGTAAGATTGGATTAGACCTTGGAATTTTTATTTAAAGAATTATTTTATTTGGGACCAGCAGTTGGTGTAATGGCTATGTTGTTGGACTCCTTTGTAGTCAACTGTGGTTCAAATCCCAAACTCAGTGGCTTAAACTCATGCTGGGCGCATGTGAGTACATGCCCAAGATCCTAAGAAGAGAATGGAGAAGAAGGGATTGCGGTGTGGCCATCCCCCAGGGGGGTGATTTCTCGTTTTCTGTTTCTCTGTCTTTCTAGCAAGTGCACATGCCCAATAGCAAAAAAAAGAAACAAAAACAAAAAACAAAACAAACAAAAAAAAACCCTCTTTAAAAAAAGATAATTATTTTATTTACCTTTATTTATTTAATTTATTTATTTGGTGAAAGAGAGAGAGAGAAAGTGAGCAAACAAGCTGCCAGGTCTGGGACTCGAACCATAATCAGCCATATGGGAGTCCAGCACCCTTAATCCCCCATACCACCTGCCAGTGAATTTGTGTTTTTAATCTGTTCTGCATGGTATTCTTCCTTCATACAATTAATTGGTTTGGGGAGCTATGGCTCCAACATGACCTGTGGATTAGCAACAGCTACCCCCTTACCCCCAATTCTACTTTTTAATAAAGACCCAGGGGATTCCTCTATAAAGCTGAAACAGAGAGCTCTCAAAAATTCCCACAAATAAACTGGATCATCTCACAGTCCTTAGGCTCTAGGCAGAGAAAGCGGGACCCACATGACTGACCAAGGTTTAAATTCCAGTCCTGTCAGCTGGAAACACACAGGATCCTAATGAGGTGGAGACTGGAGAAAAAGGTGTACTATGTGACCAGGCCCCATTGTGGAGGAGAGCTGTTTCCTCTTTTTTTTTTTAAGAATTATTTTTTATTTAACTTTACTTATGTGTGTGTTTGTTTATTTATTTATTTATTTGTTTGTTTGTTTGTTTTAATTTGACCAGAGAGGGGGAGAGAGAGAGACAGCAAGTGAGAAAGCAAGCCGCCAGGTACAGGGCTTGAACTGGTCAGCCATGTAGGAGTCTACTGCCCTTAACCACCACGCCGCTGGTCTCTCCTCTCTCTTTTTTTTCATTCATGTTTTATAAAAGATCATAATTATCCAACATTAGAGCTTCTAGAAATGATCTCAGCCCACTTAGTCAAATTCCCTAACTTATAGATGAGAAAACTGAGGTTTGGATGGGTTAAGGACTGGCTTTCTAACACTCAAATTCAGGAAGTAGAATATCCATGATCGGTGCCCCAAAATTGAGTCGCTGGCCCAAACACAAATCACACAGTGCTGCTTGCTTCTTCCTGGCTATTCTGACTTGGAGAAAGTTTATGACCCTTCCAGGAGGCAGCATGATCAGTGCAAAGGGTTCCAGGTGCCCCTGAGGCCTCTGGAATCTATGCACCTTCACCAATAAAGGTTTTCCTCTGGCCACAGAATCTCACTTTGAAAACGAGTCAGACTACGTCAGATGTGGTGCCCATACATGGGAAAACTCTTTGATTTTTTCCCCCATATATGGGAACACCCCACTTCCCAGCAAGACCTTTGGAGGGGTTACTAAGGGGTTATTTCCTTCACCTTCTGGCAGGGGTCTGCACAGCTAAGGCACTGAACGAGCCTCCTGCCCAGCACCACCAAGGCCATTTCTCCTGCCCCAGTCTCCAGGGGCCAGAGATCTGCAGTTGGAGCACGAGGCTGTCTCCATCAGGCCAGATATAAATCCTGCCTGCTGCCACTCTCAGTCTAGTGTGAAATGGAAGGAGAGCATTTTCCCACTTCCCTTTATGGCTCCTGGAATGATGAAGCCAGCCTAGGGCAGCTCGCATTCACTCTTCAGACAGTGTTCTTCGTCTTCCGGTAACGGCAGTGTTGAGACCATGCCTTTCCAGGTACAGGTATGTGATAGGCTGTATAGCAATCTGGAAGCATCCAGCCCAAGACCGGGGTTGGATAGCAGGCTGCAGCTCAAAAACAAACCTCCTAGCTTTGTTTCCTTAATGTCATTATGTCAGGGCTGCAAGAGTACTTTTACTTCTTTTGTGAATTCTTAGAGCAAAAAAATACCTCCCCCCACCTTTTTTAATTGAGTAGCAATAGGCAAAATATCAAATAGTCTTCTTGGGCCGAGAAAGACCAAGGGGAACAAGTGACACCCATCCCAGTCATACTCCACACACAAAGTCCAACACAGCTAGGCACACCAGCCCAGAAAACACGATCCACACCCTTGGTCAGGTTCCAGAAGCACACATTCACACCCAGAGAAGTTACGGATGCCAAGATAGCCACCCACCTGCCTCCCAGGTGTGCTTTGTTTTCATGATAGTATCTGTTGTCAGCAATGTGGAATGAGCCCATTGTGGACTCCTAGCCAAGGCTGGGCAAGCAAAATGTCCAGGAAGAGGAAAGCATTGCACAGAGCTGAGTAAGAGCAGAAGGCCTCTGCTGGCTGTCAAGGAGACTCAGGTCACAGAGCCAGGCCTTGCTTTCTGTCATATAGACTCCCACTCTGTTCCTGTTGTACTCGGTGTGGGGGTAGCATAACGGGCAGCAGCCACTCTCTGACCACCATCCCCCCACACACATCCCAGTCTTGACAGTAATGCTTTCTAAACCCTGCTCCCCAGCACAGCCTTCTGAAGGGCTGCTAACTTCACCTTCTGGTGGAGGTTTGCATAGCTGGCACACAGAGCCAGCTCCTGCCCAGTCTAGAGGAACCCTGAATCCTGGTCCAGGGGCTTGGCCTGCTCTATTCAGTCACTGAGATAAAAAGAAATACCAAAGCATGACAACAAATACCATGGGGAAGTAGAAAATGCCACCTTCAAATTTTTCCCTGGTCCACTACAGTTCTTTAGCAAGGAGAAACCATGATGATAATAGCTAACTTACCCTTTCCCTTTCAGTTTTTGACCAGAGGGAGTCAGGAATGACTTTAGGAGGACACAGGAAAATCAGACAGCCAAGAAGAGACTAAGCCACTGTCTCTACAACAAAAGAAATCAGAATACAGCAGGTAGAAGTACTGGAGGGGGAATGGTGTCTATTTCATATTAAATAGAATTTTATTAATTAAGGCATGGCAGATGCCTTACAAAATCTTTAAAATGTGAACTATATAAGCTTTCTACACCTGCACTGTTAACCTGAGTACTTGTTACCCGTGGGTAGCTCAGTGTCATTGATCTGAGCTTGCACAAGGGGATGGACTTCTCCCATGTCATGCACTAATTCCAGCAATTCTAGAATTATGCAACGTGAGGAAAAATGTTTCAAAATTGTAAGTGATTATCCTTGAGTGGGGAAACTGATACAGAAAAGCAGCAGGAATTAGTTCTAGTGAGATCTGGTTGCTGTGAGAGAGATCAGTCAGAACCTCTCTGTCTCTCTGTCTCTCTGTCTCTCTCCACATGCCTGCCATCTTCAGTGCTTCTGTGGGCCATGCTGTAGTCCTAGGACTTTGGACCTTCCTGCCACCAGAATCATGAGTTTATAAATAAACTTTTATCTTCTTTATAAAGCCACCAGGCTCAGGTATTTGTTAGCAATGCAAGAACAGGCTAAGACAGGGTTAAATTGTGCGCCCTCAAAGATATGTCGAAGTCCTAACTCCTAGTACCTGTGAATGAGACCTTTGGAAAGTGGGTCTTGGCAGATGTGATCAAGTTCAAATGAGGTCAGGCTGGATTAGGGTGCACCCAATCCACTCACTTACAGGAAGAGAGGAATTTAGGCACCGAGGTACACAGAGGCGAGAAGGCCAAGAAGGGGATGAAGATGGGAGAGATGCAGCTATGAGCCAAGGAATACTGGCAGCCACCAGACACTAAGAGGGAACCTTCAGAGGGAGAAATCATGCTGACACCCTGGTGTTAGACTTCTGGGCTCCAGAGCTGTGAAAAAATGAATTATTTTAAGCTTCCCAGTTTGTGGTCATTTGTGATGGCAGCCCAGGAACTTTAAAAATAATCAGTTATTAAGGAAAAGGAAGCTCAGGGAACTTTCCTCATTGCTTATTCATAGTCGTGTGCCTAACATTAGAGTGTCCAAGACCTATGGTCAATCCAGATGCTTCCCACTACACCAAATCATGCACAGAAGAATGAGGATAGATCCTTTTCAAAAATTACTGTTGGGCCAGCAGGTGGCATGGTGGTTAAGGCACTGGATCCCACATGGCCAGCTCGGAGGTTCAAGCCTGGGCTCAGTGCCTTGAAAAGCACACAGGATGTGTGTGCATGTGTGCCTAAAACCCAAAAGGAGGATGGAGGAGAAGGGACTGCAGCATGGGCATCCTCCACGGAGAGATTTCTCACTTTCCCTCTCTCTCTGTCTCTCTCCCCTGTGAGCACATGTGTCCTATTACTGTCACTGCACATAGGGCATGGAAGTGGAGAAGTGAAGACATCAGTTGTTAGATCTGGGCAGGCGTGGGCTGATATCTGCACTCAGGCAATGTCCAAGCATGGTGGTCTTGGACAATTACTCAGCCCCTCCAAGTCTCAGTTGCCCCATCTGAAATCTAAGTAATGATCGTGTGTACTTGACAGGACATTGTGAGGATGGGATGAGGTGAGCTGAACAAAACGGTGCCCAACATGGTAGACACTTAGCATGGCGCCCAGCACCCAGTGAGCTGAAAATAAACAAAGCTGGCAGTTCATAGCATGGGTAACTATTTCTCAGGCTCTGCCCCTCTGTGCCCTTTTGAGCTGCTTCCCTGCCTTGCCTTTTAGAGCCCTCTGTGATGGAAGCTTGGGCGAATTCTTTCTCTAAGGCCAAGAGCCTCCACATTCCACTCGAAGGAGCTAGTGTCAGACTTACTTCGCCTTTTCTGCTCTTTCAACATCTTCCTTTTTCACTGTCCTTAATACTTCACACCATCTCAGTCTGTTCCATCAGATTTCCTTTTGCAGGCATGGTTTTCCCTTTTCCGGCCTCACCTGCAGTCAACTTAATATAATTTGGGGACCTTAGATGGCTCATTTTGAAAAATAAAAACTCCAAAAGGTATTTACTTGATACCTATTTTCAACCCCAAATCTCCCAAATAATTGTGCACCAAGAGGTGATGATCAAGTAAATGTGCCATGAGTAAAATATGATTCGCCAAATAATTGGTTAGCTCTTTACAGTGAAATGCTTAAATATGAATAGTTTCACTGTCTGTTTTATACATATTAGTGGAGATGACAGAAAATCTTCCAACAGAAACCCCAAAAGCCTTTTAGAAGCCACTACCAGGTATCTAGCTCCAGACCTTTTCTTATCTTTAGTTGGATTTATTGTGTTAGCATGAAAGTCTTTTTTTTTTTTGAATAATGGAAATTGCTGTAATTATAATCACTTTAGAACACCGTTATTATTATTAATAAGACCAAATTGCATGGTTCAAGCAGACGCTGGTTCTCCACTGTTAGAAAGACGTCACATAATGGGATCAGTGCACAAACCCGGTGCTCATCTCCATGCCAACGGGGTCCTCTCTGCCACTGCTGGTGCACAGGTGCAGCTCTCGGCTTCTGGACTGATATCTGTGACTCTGCACAAAGTCATAGGGCCGAACAGCGGACCTCCAGTTCTCGATTAAATCATGGTGGGGGGGAGGTTCCAGCAGATGGCATGGTGGTTAAGGCACTAAACTCCCACATACTCTGACCATGGTTCCAGCCCCGGACATGGAAGCTTGAAAAATCACTCCAGGTGCGTGTGTATGCATGCACAAAATCCCAAGAGGAAAATAGAGATTGCCACCCCTCTGGGAGGGTGATTTCTTACTTTTCCTCTCTCTGTTTCTCTCCGGCAAGTGCACATGCCCTAAGGTAAAACCTAAAAAAAAAAACAAAAAAAAAACAAAAAAAAAAAACATCAGGGAATAAGCCCACTTCCAATAGCTGCCTTTCCCAATGGAGGGCAGGGATTCGTAGGGCTCTAGTTCCTGTGGGACCTACTCTCTTGTTCTTGTTCTCTTCCATGCATACCTGGACCCAACTATTCATGATGTTGCTCACTAAGCATTTCCCTAAAGGAAAGAGGAGATGGAGGCCAGGTGGGAACTGGGAAAGAGTACAGTGTCTGTCATATACTAACACTATTGGTTGTAAGGTTGAGGGATCTATTACCAGAAAGTGTAGCTTGAACCCAAAACCAAAGAAAAGAAATAAGAAGCCCTAGGGGTAGAAAGCAAGGATCTGCCCAGTTGTTCAGTCCTTGGATTCTGGAGTCTAGCTCCCCAGGCACATTTCCTGCACTCCCTCTTTCCTGCCTTGTACCTTGGCAAGCTATACAACTTCTCCAAACTTCAGTTACCATCTCCCAAATGAGTATAAAAACCACAGGGCGAAGGGTGACCAGCAGTTGGTGTAATAGCTATGTCACTGAACTCCCATGTAGTCGACCACAGTTCGAGTCCTGGACCTGGTGGCTTAAACTCACGTGGGGCGCATGTGCATGCGGCCCAAGATGCCGAGAGGAGAATGGAGGAGAAAGGATTGCAGCATGGCCATCCCCTCTGGGGGGAGGGTTGATTTCTCACTTTCTGTCTCTCTGTCTCTCTCTGTCTTTCTGACAAGCACACGTGCCCTATAGCAAAAACCTCTTCAAAACAACAACAACAACAACAACAACAAAAACCACCATGGGGGGGGGGGGGTGACCAGCAGCTGGCGTAATGTCTATATCACTGGACTCCCATGTAGTTGACTGCAGCTTGAGTCCCGGACTCAATGGCTTAAACTCACGTCGGGCATGTGTGCATGCGTGTCCAAGATCCTGAGAGAATAGAGAAGAAGGGATTTCAATGTGGCCATCTCCCCGGGGGGTGATTTCTCACTTTCTGTCTCTCTCTCTGTTTTTCTGGCAAGCATATGAGCCCTACAGCAAAAATCTCTCCAAAAAAAGAAAAGAAAACACACACACACACACACACACACACACACACACACACACACACGGGGGGGGGGGGGGGGGGGAAGGGGGGGGAGTGGCGGGCGGTTCCCAGGAAGCATACCTAAAGCACCAAGCACAGAGCTTATCTTGCACACAGCCCCGGACACTAACTGTGACTATTAACTTAGTTCTTGAAAGATTCTCAGTTATTTATTTCTTGAATTTACAATTCTATTTTTCTCTCCACCTAAGCAATTTTTATTTTAGGCTTCAGAGAATCAGCAGAGAATAAATGCAAGACTCTTGGACATTAATAGAGCAGGGAAGCTCACTCCAGTTCAGAAGTCGCCTCTCTGCTGCCCTCCCTTTCCTGCTGCAAATGCCCTGCCTGCTGGTGGTCAGAGACATTTCAGGGCAAGACAGGCAAGAAGCGAATCCTAATGCACTAGTCACTACTGCCAAAGAATTTACGGGAGGCATTTGGAAAGACTGCACACATGGATTTTACTATAAAGCAGCTTATCACTAAATCAAGCCAGGAAGGAGGTACAGAATATTTCAACCCCCATCGCATGTAAAACTTAAATCTGTTCTTGTAGAAACAGCCCTCCCTGGATTCAGGCTAACGTTTAACTGACAAATGACCTTGAACGAACTATATCCTCGGTTATGGTAAAGATATGAGTATCAGCACTCAATACATTCCTGTTAATTAAATTAATTCAACATCGTTTTAAAGTAAAGGTCATTGAATTAATTAAAGAAGGCAGGTGATTATTTATAAAAACTTTTTATTGAGAGTATTTTTTAGTCCTTGAGGTTTTTTCCCCTTCCCCTTTCCTCTGGAAGGTTTCAGGACTTCTTTTATCACAACCTTCAAACTGTGGAGACCTATTTTGAGAGAAGAGAATTTCCTTCCACTCTAAACCTACAGGAGCTTTTGTTCATCAAGGCACATCCCAAAGTCACCGAAGGCCTTCTCCAAATTAGCCATAGACCACTGGTGCAATCTTGTGAAAGGCAACATTTATAAGGTTCTCACCACCAGGCACGTGTTTTCACATGGTGGTGTGGCCAGACCGACATCTGATGGTCAAGTTAAGCTCCCTCAGCTGACCCTGACTCCTAGTCCTAAGGCCATCCTCCCTCCCACATTGCAAAGATCTTCTCAGGCGGATTCCCACGACCTAGATGAAAGGTAACTAGAATCAAAGTTCTAAGCAGGAGATGGTTTTGAAGGTTTTTTTTTTTTTTTTAAGAAAAAAAAAAACTAATTAAACAACTACAGAAGTTATTCAGCAGTGTTTCCTTTTTTAAAAAAATTAGCATGGCATGCCTTTCCTCTCAAAGACTTGAATAATCTAATTAGAATTATACAAAAGTCATGAGTATGTTCTATTTATGGGGAAATCAAGACTGAATTAAACCCAATGTTAAAAATAAAGTATGTTCATACAGTATATTCAACTGATGTCAAAACTTGACTTCAAATCATTTGAATCAGGTAATTTGAAAGGGGGAAGGGCGGATCAACTTCTGGGGGGGGGGGTTGTCTTTTTTTTTTTAGATCACCGTGTCTGGGATATTTGTTTTTTTTTTTGTTTTTTTTTTTTTTTTTCCCCTACAGAAAGTGCTAATAAGTGAACATCGGAGTAAGAGGAAAAGAAAGCTGTTCGGTTTTATTTTTATTTTATCATCGGGAGACCATTTGGTCCCCGAAGCCTCTCTCGGCCCCTATTTTTCCGCGCCAGCTTGAATGCCTCTCGTTACTTTCCAAACACACACGTGTCGATGCATCGCTCCCGGCAGAGGGGCTGGGCGGCTGGACGAGCGGAGAGAAAGCTGACAGACCAAGTCTCGGAAAGGAAAGCGGGCGCAGAGGAAACGCTGCTCCCTCCACCGCAGCAAGCGAGCCACTACAGAACCGGGCTGCTTTTAGCTGAGCTCATGCATAAATCCCTTTTAAAGGGTACTGCGCCGTTGGATGCTGGCCACGAGCCTCTTTAGCAATGAGCCAGCATGGGGGGTGGGGGGGAGTGGATATTAACACACGGTGATTTCCCCAGTAATAATAGCATCTTACTCAAGGCCCCCGGCACCGTCTCCTGCTGGAAGGAGGTGTCTTTTGCAAGAAGGAAGTCACGTTAGAGGCAATTTACAAGTCTCTGGCATCCAGTCACACCGAGTCAGGAACTAACAAGTTCAAAAACACTTGCGCACAGCCTTCCGCTGAGCCCCGGGCAGGGGCTGCCGTCCCTCAGAGTCCCAAGCGCGCGCGCGCCCCCCCTCCCGCGCCCACCCGAGCCCCTCTGCATTCCTTCTCTTTCCAGACAGCTGCTACTTGGGGCTGGGGGCCTGGGGGCGTGGGGGCAACGCTAAGCCATGCGGAGGCATCTGTGGGCCGCCCTTTGAGTCCCCGAAAAGCCCGCGGGTGCCGCGCGAGAAGGACGGCAGGGGTCCCGGGTCTTGAAGGGCGGACTAGCCAGCGAGCGTCCACCCACCTACCTTCTGCGGAGGGGTCCCGATCAGCATCTCCAGGTAGTAGCCGCGGCCAGAGTCGCCCTGCAGGTTATCCACCATTGCCAAGAAGTTGGCGGCGCCCCCGGCGGGCTCCAAGGCGAGCGCCAGGCCGTCTGCACGGGGCGCGGCGGGGGTCCCCGGCCCGCTAGTAGGAGAGGCTCCGCGACTCGTGGCCCCGGCCACTTGGAGAGGGAGCGTGAAGGGAGCTGGAGCCAGCGCTGGGGCCGCGTGCAGGAGCCACTGGGCCAGCAGTGGCAGCAGCAGCGCCCGGGCCAGTGCGCCCATGCCCGCAGCGGGGCCCGGGGGGCGCGCCCGCCTGGCCGGTCCGGTCCGATCCCGCTACGGTGGTAGCGGCGACAGCTCAGCTACTTGGCGGGCGCGCGGAACTGCGGAGCTGCGGGGCAGGGCGGGGCGCGCACCAGGTCTGGCAGCAGCGGGAAAGGATGGGAGGACCGGGGGGGAGGAGGCTTGGAGAAGGCGGAGGCCGGGAGGAGGCGGAGGCGCCGGAGCTGAAGCCGGAGCCGCCCCAGTCCGCGCTGGCAACTTGAGCAAGTTCTTCGTCGCTGCCCCCTCTGGCGGGCAGCTGCTGCCCCGCAGGGGCCTGGCCCCTCCCCCGCGGCCAAGGTCAAAGCGGAACGCAGGGCCGGCCGGGGTCCACCTGCCCCCGCCCTGGCCACACTGGCTCGTGTCGGGCCGCGCCTCTTCCTCGGGAAACTCGAGTCCCGAATTTCCTTGGAACGCTCCCAGGCGGCTATGGCCAACGGATGTGACGAGGCTCATCTGATATCAGGGGCGAAAGTTTCGGGAACCCTTAAAGGGGCAGTGAGGGCCTGAACTAGCCCCCTGACCCTACGCCAAGGAGCCTGCGGGTGTTTGCTTCCCCCGTAGCGGCGGGAGGCGCCGAGGGTGTTCGGGGACCCCGGAGGAGGTAGGGAGTCGTAAACTAGTCACGATTTCCCCAGCGAGTCTTGGAGCCCTCGTTCTCCCCTGCTAAGTGCAGCACCTCTCCAGCCTGAGTCCAGCCCTCCCGGGCCTGCCTGCTTATCTGGACATTTCCCCTTCCGTGCTCTTTCCCACTGCCTCTTCCCCACCGCAGCCCCTGAGGGATTTTGAAGCGGTCTGAGTGGAAGCTGGGAGGGTCAGAGTTGGGGAGGGAGGGGAGAACTCGTGGAGACTTCTCCCTAGGAATCCTGGTGGGGGGGCTTGGCTGCTGCTTGCTGCCAGCCCAACCCTACCTTCTCGCCTTGCGCCCTCTGCTACCTGCTGGGGCAGCAGCGCCCGAAGCTGGCTTCGAGCCCGGACTTCTCTGCCCGATGCTCATGCACAGTGCACAGACGCTGCTAGGACCTGATCTCACACCTCCCCCAGAAGTCCCCTCGGTCCACCTAGTAAGTTGCTTTCCCTAGCCAAAGTCAGGGCCCCTGAGCATACTCCGTGCAGTTCACAACCCCCACCCCCACACCAGCCGGCTCTCCATGGATTAGCTAATTAATACTTGTTTAGCCATGGACACCAAGCCCGCAGAAATGGGTTCAGTAATGCAAGCAATGAGGGTTATTTTATTCTAGATACTAAACGCAGGGGGGACAATTACACAAGCTAAAGTCGATCGATTTCTACTGAAACAAGGAATAGAAAAATCTGTCTACCTCCTCCAGCTGAATTATGTTGGTTGTTTTAAAAAACACAAAAACAAAGCAAGGCCATCTTCAAACGGTGGGGAGGCAGAAGCTCAAGCCCCCTCTTCATGGCAATTTCCACTTACTTCTACCCAGGATTTGATTTTTATTCCTGTCTTCCCAATTTTAGAATTGTGTCTAGCTCTGCAAGGGACCCTTATGTCAGAGATCTTCAGCTGTATTGATTTTTAGATGACTTTAAGGATAAATCACATTTTCCCCTAAACTATATCCCAACTTTAGCAAATCCCCAGCTACACAAAGAAAGGCCTTGTTGGGTCCCATGATGTAACCTAAAGTGGTAGTGTCCATAAATCTGCATAGTTACTCCAGAGCTATCACATCAATATATTCACATTTCAAATTCAAGGTTGTAGAGGAAGTGTAAATTTTAAAAAAATGATTATTTGTACTCCTCAGTGTCCAGTCTTGAGGGATTCAAAAGACCTTCAGATGGCTCTCAGAAGAATAAAGTCCTTGTAAAAGGCAAATGGTTATTAAGGGCATTGATATAAGGACTAAGTAGTGCACAAGTTCAATATGAGAGATGTTTGCTCTCTCTAATAATTAAAAACCACAAGGGAAATTTGTAAAACATCAAGTCTAATTAAGGTTTGTACTTGAAACTTCTAACTCCATCTAGTGTGAGGATTCCCGAGCTTTTCAGTTGAAGAGAGATGGTTTAGGTTTGCAGGTGAGAGATTCTTAAAGATTTATATAGGAGCAGAGGAGTCAGAATGGATGACATAGCTGTCTTGTCAGATAATAAGGCAAACAGAAGTGATAGCACTTGGTGTCTATCCTTGGTTGTCTCTTTTATGAAAACTCTTAAAATTCTTGATCCCTGCTTGGGACAGTGGGTACTGGTTGGAATGGGAAAGAATAACTTTACCTTTTAAGAGTCTGAATTGAGGAGACCAGGAAGTGGTGTGGTGGTTAAAGTGCTGGATGCTCCCACATGACTGATCATAGTTCTAGTCCCAGACCTGGTAGTTTGCTTTCTAGCTTTCTCTCTCTCTCTCAAGCCAAATTGAAATAAATGAATGACTGAATAAAATGAAATAAACAATTTTTTAAAAAAAGAGTTAGAATTTAAGTTACATGTAGCAGCCCTTTTGTGGGACAGACTCTGAATTCCTCCCATATCAACTTTTTTTTTTTTTTTTTTTTTTTTTTTTTTTTTTACGATTGCTATAGGGTGCATGTGCTTGCCAGTGGAAGAGAGAGAAAGTGAGAAATTACCACCCTCCTCCCCAGGGGGATGGCCATACTGTAATCCCTTTTCCATTTTCCTCTCTGGATTTTGGCCATGCATGTACTCATACACACCCAGCATGTTTTTTAAGCTGCTGGGGCCAGGATTCAAACTGCAAAGTCGAGCATGTGGGATCTAGCCATCTTAACCTCTACCCTTTGGCCCTCCATAAACTTTTTGAAGGTCCTTGTATGTGACTCTCAGCCAGCAAGAGCTGTCATCCAACATGTCCTGTTGATATTTGTTGGCTCTTGATACCAGTTCCAAGTTCCCTTTACATCAACAATTCTCAAACATTTTGGTCTTAGGTTCCTTATACACTCTTCAACATCAAGGATCCCCAAAGAGCTTTTGTGTATATGGATTATATCCATCAACACTTGCCAAATCAAAATTACAACTGAGAAATTTTAATCCTATGTGAAATTAATTTTAAAAATTATAAACCTATTACACAGCAATACAAATAACATTAGTGCTCATAATTATTGAGTTGTTGGAAAAGTCATGTACTTTTCCCCATGTTTTTCAAAGGCCATTTACTTATATAAAGAACAAAGATCAATCAATGTTATATTGCCCATTTTGTTTGATAACTTTTTACCATCTTTCAGTGAGCTTTAAAGTTCATCATTCACAGAAGGACCTATCTGTGAAAAACTGAACAAGGTGCTGATTTACAACCTCATCTGAATTGAACATTATACCATGAAAAGAAATTTTAAGAGAATGAAACAAGTGGAAGTCTGATGGTGCAAGGTCAGGTGACGATGGTGGCAGCACATCCCATCCAAGCTCCAATAATTTTTGACGAGTGATGAAACTTGTGTGTTGTCTTATGTTGTCTTGATGGAACACATCTCCTTTATGATCAACAAACTCTGGGTGTTTCTGGGTGATGGATTCATTCAAACTGTCCAATTGCCAACGGTCTCCATTAAAATTGATTGGTTCCTTGGTAGGAGCTCAAAAAACATGATACCTTTAGCATCCCACCACGCTGAGAGCATAACCTTCCTCTAATGAATGCCTGCTTTTCAGTGTTGTTTGAGGGGAATCATTACGTCAGGACCAAGACCATTTGCACACCATATTGTTGTAAACCACCTCTCATCATTTATCAGTCACTTCAAGAAAGGATCATTTTTCTCACATTTAATGAGCATATTGCAGATGCTTATTTGTACCATCAAATGATGTCTTTGAGTTCATGAGGAACCCAGATACCAAGTTTCCTTACCTATCCCAGCTTCTTCAGGTGGCTCTGACCCCTCGGATGATGGATGTTCAATGTTTCTGTAGTCTCTTGTGGCATGTAATGTGGGTTTGATTCAATCAATGCCTTTATTTTGTCGTCATCAACCATGGTGGACCTCCCTGACCAAGGAGCATCGTTGAGATCATAATTACCAGCATGGAATTTTGTGAACCATCATCGGCACTGATGTTCTTGTAGAGCATTGTCACCATAACTTTACACAACTTTTCACGAGCTTGACATGCGTTCTTCCCTTTACGGATGTAAACCAGTCAAGTATGGCAAAATGCAGGTTGGTTTTCCATCTTCAACTTGTATAATCTCTAATACTCAACCAAATCACTTAATTTTTTTTTTTAGAATGAAGCTAGACAAATGACAGCAAGAACATAGATGTGAATGACCTCAGTACTTTAAAAAAATGAACTAGCTCTATCTGTGGCAAAAACACATCATGACGTTTCTGACAACGCAAGAATTTTTTGGGGGGGTACCAGCAGTTAGCGTAATGGCTATGTCACTGAACTCCCATGTAGTCAACCACGGTTTGAGTCCCGGACCTGGTGGCTTAAACTCACCGTTGGGCATGCGTTTGTGCATGCCCAAGATCCCAAGAGGAGAATGGAGGAGAAGGGAATGAGGCGTGGCAACTTGCCCTGGGAGATGATTTCTCGCTTTCTATTTTTCTGTCTCTCTCTGTCTTTCTGGTGAGCACACACACCCTATAGCAAAAATCTCTCAAAAAAACCTGTTTCTTAATTGAGAAGAGTAGCATTATTTTACATTTTTCCAAATTTCTTCCAATGTCTGGCTTAATAAATGACAACTAGGTTGCTGCTGCATCCGTTAAGCCAGTGCACATTCTTAAGCTTTTGGAAAATTCTACCCAACTTTTATGAGAGAATGAAACCAAAAAAGGCAAAAAGGGCCCTCCTGAAAAAGGATAGACCACTGCTGTGAGATGTGCTGTGGTTTTTGTCTTGTTTGCGTTTTTGTTTTAGTTTTTTGTCATAAGGCGCATGCATTCATGCTCACTGGGACAGAGACAGAGAGAGGGAAAGTGAGAAGTCCCCCCTTCCCCACCCACCAGGGATATGGCCATGCCACAGTAGCTTATTCTCCACTCTCCTGCTGGGACTTTGGGCACACATGCATATGCACCCAGCATGATTTTCAAGCCACCAGGCCCATAATTTGAACCATGGCTGGCAATGTGGGAGTTAAGCTTTTTAACCACCACTGGCCTTGAGAACTGCTGTTTTATCTTTACTTTCATTTGTGTTTTATGTCATTTTCTTTTTTTTTCCTGGAGAGGTTTTTGCTATAGGGCATGTGCACTCGCCAGCCAGCCAGAGAGAGACAGAGAGACAGAAAGCGAGAAATCACCCCCCAGGGGGGATGGTCACGCCGCAATCCCTTCTCCTCCATTCTCCTCTTGGGATCCTGGGCACGCACGCACACGCGCCCGGCGTGAGTTTAAGCCACCGGTCCGGGACTCGAACTGCGGTCGACTACATGGGAGTCCAGCAACATAGCCATTATGCTAACTGCTGGTCCCCTTATGACATTTTCAACATGTGAGTCCCATGTACCGGGCACTGTGTTAACAACTAGGGGGGAAAGCTAGTAAGATTTCATCTTTGCCCTGAAATTTGTAGCCTAGCTCAAAGGACATGTTTGCTCTTGGTCCTCTGCAGCACCTCCCTGACTGTGCCAGAGGCACCTGCCACCCGCAGCATGGAGGAAGCCGACCAGTTCTTCCTTCTGAAACGCCCATTCTCTGCCTGCCTCCTAGATCCTTCTCAGCAACTTATAAACTAAAACTTAAAAGCTAAAATTCCTAAGTCTTGTCCTTGTCCTTCTCCTTTTCTTTCTTCTTGTTAAAAAAACAAAAGCAAAAACAAAAACAAAAACCTTTCTTGGGGTTGGCAGGTGGCGTGGTGGTTAAAGGTGCTGGACTCCCACATGGCTAACTGCAGTTCAAGTCCCGGGCCTGCTGGCTTGCTTTCTCACTTTCCCTCTCTCTTCCTCTCTCTGATCAAAGTGGAAAATAATAACAAATAAATAAAGTTAAATTAAAAAATAAATAAAAATAAAAACCCTTTTTGATCCTACCCCTGGGTAGATCACTGCCAGATGTCTCTTACTTCTTATACTCATAGCTCTTAAAAATACCTTCTACATTCCCTACCTCAACTTCCTCCTCCTTTCATCCTCACCCTACAAAACTCTACCCACAAATCCACAAGCTATTTAGCCACTTCCCCATCTTTATTCTTACCCAGTGGCAGCATTCCTGGCTGATTACTATGTGCTATGCCAGTGGCTTCATTTATTAGACTCACCTAGGAGATTTTACCTATGTCTCTTCTCTAAAGGTCTCCATTCAGTTGGTTTGGGGTGGGGGCTCTAGAATTGGTAGTTAAAGCCTCCCCTCCGCCAGTTGAAACCTGCATTTGAGCATAGGAGAAATGAGATAACAGGTGTCATACAACAGGAGCCCGGTAAATTGATTTGGAAATTCAGGATATATTTCTTTCAGCAAGTTAAATTTTTTTTAACTTGCCAGAGGGCATGTACTTTTGAGAGAGAGAGAGAGAGAGAGAATCCAATGAGATGTGGTCATGCCACGGTTCCTTCTCCATTTCTCTGTCCCATTGGGATTTGGGGCATGGATGCACATGCACTTGGTGTGTTTTTAAATTGGCTAGAGCTGGGATTCAAACCACAGTCAATCATGTAGAATCCAGTTCCTTAGACTACTGTGCTATGGGGCTAATCCTGAGACCTTTTATATTAAAAAAAAAATTAAAAAGCTGTTTTTTGCTGTGTTCAATGAAAATTTCTAGCAATAATAAACATCCCTAGTACTCAGATTAGTGTTTTAAAATATCATTTCTCTCTAGAGGGAACCAGTACTTCAGGGAGAGGACTGGCTTCGTAAACTGAATATGGTAATCCTAGAACATCTCATGGCGGAGAGCAGGGATGTTATCAAAGACATCTGAGGTCCTGTCACAAGTTGGGGCAAACAGGGACAATTCAAACATCATTAAAAGCCATAACTGTAATGGCCCAAAACACTTCAATTATGCTAAAATCTATTTGCTCATAATGTTCTTTTTTTTTTTTAAGTACATTCATTGATTATTTTTAAAGAATGCTAAGGACTCTAACTCATTGTTTCTAAAAACTAGCAAAGGAAAGGATCAAGCATTTATTACATTGATGTCCTGGTACAGACTATACCTCAGCATAACCAAATAATTGATGAAAACGAATTTCCTTTTATAAAAGTACTGCAACTAATAAATGCAGAAGGAATGATAGCATTCAAATATTGCCATTGTGCTGACTCTAAGGAGTTAATAGATCTAGACATTGAGCACACATGGCTGATAACGTCATAGAGAGAGAAATGATCCAACGTTCTGTGCCTCCCGATGGGAATCTGCAGGGCTACCTATGACATGTTCTTGCCAAAAATTATTGTACAGATGAAAACCTGAAGCACAGTATTGATACTTGACTGATGAGTGGTGATGAGAGTGGTTTTCAAAATCCTGGTTCCGATTTCAGAGCCTGTGCTTTTAATCATGGGGCTAGGAGCTTTTCATAGTCCTTTCTAGAGCTCAGATAAGGATCCGGCTGAAGAGCACCTCCCAGCCACGTGCCCAAGGAGTTCCAGGGGAGAGCCAAGACAGAGTGATCCTATGAACAGTGTCTTCAATCACCCAGGTAACAGACCTATGAGACCTTCCAAAAATTCGTGGAAAATGCATAGCATGAAGAAATTATGCACAGATTTAAAAAAAAATTGCACCAAAATTAACTTGTACTTTAATTCAGTTTTCCCGTGAACTTTCAAAGTACCTTGTTTGCTGAGCCTTTCTCTGTGCCAGGCAGCCTGCTGGAGTTGGGCCCACATGGGCAAATCCCTCCCATACAAGATTACAATTTAGTAGGAGACAGACTATAAATGCTTTTTTTTTTTTTTTTTTTTTTGGATACACCACTCTAGTTTCTGGGTGGAGGAGTCCTGGGGGTGGTGAGGCTGGAGACAAGAGACCGATTAGGAAGCTAGTGCAAGCATCCACCCGGCTGGTGGCAGTGGGTGTGGAGCAAGAGAGAATTTAGCATTTAGTGTTCAGGAGATTAAATCTTCACAGCATAATAAGGGCAGGATCATGATAGGACCCTCACGTGTAAAGAGAAGTCAGTATGCAAATAGTTGAATAATTTCTTCTGTTTGCATGGGGCCATTAATGATCAGTGTCATAAATTCCACCTACTTTGATCCTCAAATAACGGGAGGCAGGGATGACAGACACTAATATCCCTATTTATAAAAGGAAATTTAGGGACAGAAGCACTGAGTCCTCACCATGCCCCAGGAGTCTAGTTGTTTCACATCTTCTTTCAATTACGCTCTGCTATCCTGAGGTAGGTATCATGTACCCATGTCTCAGGAGAGGACACCAGGCACAAAATGTGGGCGCCTTGTCTAGTTTCAGAGAGAATAAACGATAAACCTAGTGTTTTTTCCCCAAATAATTTTTTATTTAGTTTTATTTATCATTATTGCTTTTTTGAAATTTGATATAGACACTCACTAGGTGGGTGGAGTGAGAAAGCAAGCTACTAGGTCCAGGACTTGAACCATGGTTGGCCATGTGGGACTCCAGCACCCCAACTGCCATGCCACCTGCTGGCCCTGATAAACCTAGTTTGAACTCAGTCAGTCAGTTTCTGTAGGCTATATTCTTTTCCCCAAGCCCTGCTGCATTCTCATAGTGTCTAATTAGGCACATACAAGGACAAAGGGGAGCAAGAATTTGCCTCGATCTTCCTGTACATCATAACCATCCCTCAAGCGTCTAACAGGTAGTATATCCCATTGCCAAGAAGTCCAGCACATGTTCAGTATGGCATCAGGTGGATAGATCAGACCCACTGGTATTATACGGCATCAGCTGGTCTCACACGGCAAGGCTCTACCTCAAGAAGTGTTTGCGAAACTCACAGAGGTGGCCAAATGTTTGTCCACCACCAGCTGTGCACTGTCAGTGAAAGAGGGGACCGAGCTGGTGTGAGGCACAGGACTGAGCCACTCAGGGACCTGGGATCAATTTCTACTCCTGCCACAGACCGTGTGGTGTCCCAGGCAACCCTCTGCTGTTCATCTCAAGAGCATATTTTCATAGATTCAAGGTAAATGGTGGCTCCTGAAATTGTGTGCCAGTATGGCTTCTTCATTCATTCACTTTGTAAGCCCCTTGCTAGGGTGAAATTATGTTCGTAGTCTCTTAATCCTGATTTGTTCATTTTTATTCTAATTGTTTTTTAATTGCCAGAGGGCATATGCCCCTGCCAGGGAGAGACAAGGGGTGAGAGAGAGAGAGAACTCCCATGGTAATGGTCACATAGTAATCCCTTCTCTATTTCTCCCTCCTTTCAGGATTTTGGGCATGCACACATGCATGCACATGCATCTGGCATGTTTTTCAAGTCACCAGAGCTGGGATTTGAATCATGGTTATCCATGTGGGATCTAGCTCCTTTAACCACTATGCTACAGGCCAGCCCCTGATGATGTTTTAAATGCTCCAAAGCCAGGACACATCAACCACTATAGTGCCTTATGATCTCCATTGGGTAGACAGCAGTCCTGACATAGTGAGGGCACACGTTTGGTTGTTATTCTTGGTACCATGATTAGAAGCTACTTCCCCTAACATCTGAATAATCAGATGACTTAAAGAGCATTTGAGAAAGGTATATGAGCCTTGGGGGTTCTGTTGACACCTTCTGATAATGTCAAAAGAGCTCTAACAGAAACACTTGCAAGAAGGAATCAGGGGATACTGGGACAACCAGAGGAAAGTACCGTCCTCAAGGATGTGCATGTCCTGATTCCTAGAACTAGAAACTAGGTTACCTGATGTGGCAAAAGGACTTTGGAGATGTAATTAAGTAAAGGCCCTTGAAGTGGGGAGAGTGTCCAGGATTATCCCAGTGAGCCCAATCTAATCAAGCTCATCCTTAAAATCAGAGGCCCTTCCCCAGCTGTGCTCATAGAGAGCTGTGACTACAGAGGAAGGTCAGATAGATGCAACATTGCAGGATTTGTAGAGAGGAAGGGGCCTGAGTCAGGAAATGCAGGTGGCTGGAGAAACTGGTAAAGGCCAGAAACAGACTCTCTGCTACAGCCACCAGAAAGGAAAGTAATCCTGCCAGTGCCTGGATTTAGCCAGTGAGACTGTTTCAGACCTCTGACCAAGAGCAGTGTGAGTTCGTAACATTCACATTGTTTTCGTTTTTGTAATTTGCTTAAGGTCATAGACATTCACCAGAGAAAGAGACAAAGGAGGGAGAGTGAAAGTACAAAAATATTACCCATAGGGGATGATAAATCTACAATCCCGTCTCTATTGCTTCTTTTGGGATTTTGGGCTCACACATATGCCCAATTTGTTTTTCAAGCTGCTGGGTCTGGGATGCGAACTGTACAGTTGGCCATGTAGGATCCAGTGCCTTATTCACCACATCAGTAGTTGGCCCAAATTCACATTGTTTTAAGCCACTAAATTTGTTGTCATTTGTTATAGCAGCAACTGGGAAGTAGTACACACTTTTAAGAAACTCTGTACCATCTGGTATCTTTTTTTTTTCTTTCTTTTTTTTTTTTGGAGAGGTTTTTTTGCTATAGGGTGCGTGCGCTCGCCAGACAGACAGAGAGAGACAGAGAGACAGAAAGCGAGAAATTACCCTCCGGGGGGGGGGGGGGGGATGGCCATGCCACAATCCCTTCTCCTCCATTCTCCTCTTGGGATCTTGGGCACGCACGCACATGCACCCGGAGTGAGTTTAAGCCACCGGGTCGGGACTCGAACTGCGGTCGACTATGTGGGAGTCCAGTAACATAGCCATTATGCTAACTGCTGGTCCCCACCATCTGGTATCTAAATGGCCCAGAGAAGGACATTGCATGGGAGAATCTGGATCTTGACAACTGAGTCCAAAAGTGACTCAGAAAAGTTAGCCTGAGTGTGAAAAATTTTAGGAATAATTTACGTTTATATAGGAATGTCTAAATAGGTAAAAAAAAAAAAAAAAAAAAATCCTTTACATACATATGAAACTAAAATTCCTAAATGATGATAAAGTATCATGGTTTAATGGTAGTTCATTTTTGTTTCTTAGTGGTACATAAAAGAATGGTTTTTGGGAACCAGCAGTTAGCGTAATGGCTATGTCACTGGACTCCCACGTAGTCAACCGCGGTTCGCATCCCAGACCCGGTGGCTTAAAACTCACGCTGGGCGCGTGTGCGTGCATGCCCAAGATCCCGAGAGGAGAATGGAGGAGAAGGGATTGCAGCGTGACCATCCCCCGGGGGGGTGATTTCTCGCTTTCTGTCTCTCTCTGTCTGTCTGGTGAGCGCACGCACCCTATAGCAAACCCCCCCCCCCCCAAAAAAAAAAAAAAGAATGGTTCTTGGGGCAGCAGGTGGCATAGTGGTTAAGGCACTGGATCCCATATGGCCAATTGCATGGTTTGAGTCCTGGATCTGGCAACTTGAAAAACACTCCAGGGACATGTGCGTGCATGCTCCAGATCTTTTGAGAATGGAAGAGAAGGAATAGAGGCATGATCATTCCCCCTAGGGGATGATTTCTCACTGTCCCTCTCTGTCATTCTCTGGAAAGCGCATGCGCTCTATGGCAAAAAATCTGAAAAAGAAAAAGTTTCTTTCTGCACGTGTGCAGATGTTACTATTGTTACAGTTGGGGAAATAGAACATGTGTAAGGTGTTTTCAACATAGTAGCCACTCAATAAATACTAGTGTATGTTTCTCAAAAATGTCTTGGGTTTTAAGCCTGTGACCCCATGTCCATGTATATCTGTTGTCCCTCTTCCTTCTTACTACTTTTAGGGCTTTGGCTGAATGCCCTACCCCCTCATAACTGGGTCGTTCCACCTTCCTCATTGTACCAAGAACAACTTCCATTTTCTCCTTCTAGACTGAGAGTCATTTGTTTATGATCTCACAGTTGTGAAGTCAATTTTAGAACATTTAGCATCTTCTGGAACTTGCAGCTCTCTTAAGTTCAGTGACTTTCAAATCATAATTAATAAGTATTAATATTAATATCATTGCAAGTGTGAAAGAAACGTCCTTGAGCAGACAGATCTAAGGTGGGTTTTCCACAGCAGATGATTCACTGGGCTGCATGTGTGTCTCCTTTGTTGTGGTCACTTCTAAAAGTCTCAGTCTCTTCCTTTCCCTGGTAAAGGTCTAGAGGAAGACAAATTCGAGATGATGTCTGCAAAAGTGTCTGTTATAACAGGAACCATTTAGAGACAGGACTGTCTTTTGTGTGGATTTATGAGTTTATTGGAGGAAAAAAAAGTGAAAGAGTGAAGAAGGGAGGGAGTGAAGGGGGAAAACTAGGAAAGAGAAGGCAAGAGAAAATATAAGTAAGACTATGGAGGGGCCATCTGGAGATCTGCATTTTCCTACACTGCTCAAGAGATTCTTGTGCTCAGCTGAGATTCAGAAACCCTGGCTGGTTATGTTGCAGTTACATCCATTTCATCTCCCACTGGAGAGAGAAACAATGTGCATCCCAGACTCCTTCCCTTCAAGCTTAGGGTACAGCAGCCCATAATGGGTCATCTGGGTGGAGGCTAGAAGAGGGGAAGGCAAAAGATCTCAAAAGACGAATAGTCAGGTGGGGCCCTCCCTATGCACAGAGCAGTCAGCAGTGGCATTTGACCTCAGAGTGCCCCTGGGAGTTGCCTGCTAAGTAACATGGGGCATCTGGCCTGGCTGCGTTCTTAACAGACAGTAGGTAGGATGTCCTAATACAAATTGTGGGAGAAGAGCGCTCCAAGCAGTGGGGAGATGCCCAAGCATGCACAGCCCCTCCCCTGAGCTTCTCTGGCCTTTTCCTTGACATGTCAGAGATGCCCTATGATCCTATCAGAAGAGAGAGGCTAGAAGGGGGGTTGGGGGGACTAGCAGTTAGCATAATGGCTATGTCGCTGGACTCCCATGTAGTCGACCGCGGTTCGCGTCCTGGACCCGGTGGCTTAAACTCACTCCAGGCGCGTGTGCGTGCGTGCTCAAGATCCCGAGAGGAGAATGGAGACGAAGGGATTGTGGTGTGACCATCTCCCTTGGGGAGGTGATTTCTCGCTTTCTGTCTCTCTGTCTCTCTCTGTCTGTCTGGCGAGCACACGCACCCTACAGCAAAAAAAAAAAAAAAAAAAAAAAAAATCCTCTTCAAAAAAAAAAAAGTGGGGTTGGGAAGCTGGAGTCATTATGGGAGAGCTACGTAGAGAAGAACCTGAATACTTCTGCCACTGTGCCCCCCACGATGAGACTGTCCAGGTTTCTCTTGCAAACTCCAGTGCCAAGAGCCACCCACTGGGCTCAAAATTTCAGCTTGTGAGTTGGCTCTTACCTTTATGCCACCTACCCTCCATCCCACCTCTGCAACCGTGCCCAAAGGAAAGCAGGTCAGCTCCTTTGCTTCCAATTCCATTCTCTCTACTCTCTCCCAAAGATTCCCACTACACAGGTTATAGAGAAAGCCTACAATAGCTACCCAGATCCATGAACCAGAGGTTTCACTTATCAGTCTGGGTAGGCAATGAGAAGTTTTCAGAAACATGAGGAAGGTCTGTGATTGAGAGAGGGTCACGGAGCTGAGAGGGCAGTGGAGAACTTAACAAATAATTCTGGCATTTCTTTCCTGAGGGAAATTTCATAAGTTATTGTAACAAGGAAATAAGAGCTTTTGGGACCAGCAGACAGCATAATGGCTATGTCACTGGACTCCCATGTAGTTGACTGCTGTTCGAGTCCTGGACCCGGTAGCTTAAACTCACGCTGGGCACGTGTGCATGTGTGCCCAAGATCCCGAAAGAAGCATGGAGGAGAAGGGGTTGTGGCATGGGCATCCCCTTGGAGCATGATTTGTTGCTTTCTGTCTCTCTGTCTTTCTAGTGAGCACATACGCCCTGTATCAAAAACCTCTCCCAAAAAATAAATGTAAGAAAAAGATAAAAGAAGAATAAGGGCTTTTACCATAAAAATAAAGTGAGCAGTTGCAGCTTAAGAGATAATCCTTGAAGATAAAACATAACTTTTTAGAACAAAACAAAATTCTGTGGCCGGCAGGTGGTATGGTGGTTAGGGGTGCTGGACTCCCACATGGCCTACCACGGTTTGAGTCCTGGAGTTGGTGGCTTGTTTTCTTATTTCTCTCTCTCTATCTTTCCTTGGTCAAATTAAAATAAATTAATTCATTAAATAAATACAGTTCAATAAAATAATTCTTAAAAAAAAGAATAAAAGAAAAATGCTAAGTAGAAGCAGTCATGGCAGGAGGGCCCAAGTTGAAACCTGATGTCATGAATCAGTGGCCCAACATAATCTCAGAAATCGTTGCAGCACAGTGCAGAAAAGCAGAGATGGAAATGATAAAAGGAACTATTAACATGAAAGGAGATCCAGGAGAGCATTTATTTTATTTTATTTTATTATTTTATTTTAATGTCACAGGGAACCAGGAAGAGAAGACAGAAATGGTGGAAATGAAGCAAGGATCCAAGAAGTAAGAAGCTTTTCTTGAGCTGGAGACTTAGGCTTGATTTGGGAGCAGCGGCGGAATCAGAGGTGGCAGAGGGAAAATACCAGAGTCAGGCCTTGGGGTTTAATAAAACCAGCATAGTTTATTCTGCAAAAAGCTCTCTGGTGAGGTCCCTTGGCCTGAGGCTGAGGGAGTCACGCCCAGGGTGGGTGCTGCTTGTTCTTAAAGGGCCATTGTCCAATAGGTGCTCTCCATGGGTCCTTGTCTGGCCAATGGAGTTCGCTGTTTCTGTTCAACTTTGGCGGGTGCGCCAAATGCTAAATGGTAGGAAAGTCCGTTGGTGATGGCACACCAGATGCAGAAAACAGGAAAGTTCTGCCAGCGTGAATGTTTTCGCTATGTTTCTTTTCCCTTCCCCCAGACCTTACAGAGACATCAAATCAAAAATGTTCACGAGGGCCCAGCCAGTGAAGCAGCAGTAAAATACAATGCTCTGCAAGGGGAGGTTCTGGGTCGGTGTCTGGAGACCTCCTTGAATACACTAAACACATATGTGCCCATGATCCAAGGCTGACTGGGGCTGGGTGTGATCTCTCTCTCTCTCAAAAGAATTAATAATAATAATAAAACTTAAAAAGGGCTTGCCAGGGGACCAGCAGATGACGTAGTGGTTATGTCACTGGAATCCCACATAGCCAACCATGGTTTGAGTCCTGGACCTGGTGACTTGAAAATCACACTGGGCACCTATGTGTGCGTGCCCAAGGTCCTGGGAGGAGAATGGAGGAGAAATCACCTTACTGTCCCTCTCACTGTCTCTGTCTTTCTGGCGAGTGCACACACTTTAAAGCAAAAAAAAAAAAAAAAAAAAAAGGGAGGAACTTGCCAGACACTGGAGGAACTACATTAAAAAGCACTTAAGAATTCCAAAGATAAAGAGAAATGGTTCAAACTTGTGTGTCCGGCTGGCATGTGAATCCCTCTAGAAGACTGAATCTATAATGAAGATCCAAGGGTAAGAAGTGGTCCCAGAATTTTATTTCAACCAAACTATCTGTACTGTGGAAGGGAGTATAGGAATGTCATGGACCATTGCTGAAAGGCTCTTGCTTACAAACTTCACCCAAATGGGAAACAGTTGACGCAGGAAAGCGGGGTCACAGTGGTGATCTGGCCAACACTCGCAGTGAGACGTGGGTTCTTGTCCCAAGGTCAGGAAGAATTAGAGTCACAAACACAGGGTGTAGGTATAGCAAAGGGGGAGTTTATTAGCAACGCGGGGAATTTATTAGCAAAGAGGGGAATTTATTAAAGGAGAGGGAAGGGAAAACAGAGGTCCCAAGAAGGGAGGGGTACTGGAAAATGGGTTGCCAAGGAAGAACTGTGGCAAGGGTTTTTATTTATTTATTTTTGTATATACTTTCAATCATATTGTTTGGCTTACAATGAGACCATTTCGATATGTGAACATTTCTCCCCAGACCCGTTGATCAAAATATCTTCAACAGATAACACCACACCTCCCCATCCCGTCAATGCTCTACCTCTGTATCCCTTCTCCAAATGTCTTTCGTTGGGCCCCACTCTGGCAAGGGGTTTTTATTTGGGTCACGAAGGGCTTTGTCCGGACTTAGGTTCTGGGTGGGGTTTGTGCATGCATTCCCCTACTGGTAGGGAGGGGCACATGCTGGATGGGTCCGATTATTTTTCTAATTTTGAAGTGGGTATCAATGTCAAGAGATTCTTTATCTTGAACCTTTGGGCCATGAAAACCATTATCTTATCTTCTTCTTGGAATGTGGTGGGGCATGGAAAAAGCCTTTGTTTTAGGTCTAGGTCATGCTGCCTCGGTCAATCACTGAGACATCACTGCCTTCATCTCAAAACTTAGCCATTTTGTGATTCCATTTTGGGTCTATATCCTAACGATATTTTTAGGGTCCCTGTCTCCTGCCTCACAAGAGAAGAAATTCAACAGAAGAAAGTCAAGTATATGAGAAACAATGATATGAAGAAACACAATGGGATCTCAACAATTTTGATGATATGAATAAATTAATTGCTAAGTAATTAGTAATTAATTGCTAAGAAACTATTCTTGGGACAGAGGTATGATATGAAAAAGTTGAAACCACAAAACAACTGAGAAGGAATATTCCAGATGATTTCAACTCTTTCATTTGGGGAGGAGTCAGGCGAGAATGGAGGTGGGGGGAAGAAAGGAGCCCCCAGAGTCTCCTTTGTGTCGGAGTGGCACAGGGGTGTAATGGAATGGGGAGTGTGAGGAATGGATTCCCTAGACACATAAGAGAGTTGTCTAATTAATCTCCCTGGAGCAACGACCAGTAAGCAGACCCACGTACACAAAGCAAGATATAACTGTTGCAGCCATAGGGTTGGAGTCAAAAATCAATAATGTTCCTGCTAGCTCCTTCCAACCATTTGGAATCCTGAAGAGCCTTTATCCCCAGTAGGATGAGGGACGGTGTTTGAGGGCACTTCTTCTACTCATCTGGAAGGCTTGTTCCTATCCAGGTAATACTCTCATAAGAGTCACTACAGGGAGCCTGGGAGGGCAGACCTGGGTGGTCCTTCAGAACCTGGATTTTGGATCTGATACTCCCACAGTCCTGCCTTTGGATATTCCTGATGGGGAAGGACCTTTGGTAGAAATTTATCTTCTTGAGAAGTATGTTTAAAACCAGATGAGCTGGGACTGGCAGTTGGTGTGGTGGTTAAGGGCACTGGACTCCCACATGGCCAACCACGGTTTGAGTCTTGGACCTGGGGGCTTGCTTTCTCACTTTCCTTCTCTCTCTCTCTTGCTCTGTCCCTCTCTGGTCAAATTAAAATAGATAAATGAATAAATAAATAAAGTTAAATAAAATAATTCTTTAAAAAATTCTGTTTAAAAACAAACAAAACAAAACAAACAAAAAATAGATGAGCTGTGTTATCACAGACATTCCTACTAGCTGCCACATGCCAGACTCATACATGCTAACTCATTTGCATCTTAAGTGACTGTGGGCCATGGGTATCATTATCCACAAATTACATGTGAGGCCACCAAGATCCAGAGAGTTTAGGAATTTGCCCTGCATGGTCAGAAACCTTGGATCCCAGGGACCAGCAGTTAGCGTAATGGCTATGTTGTTGGACTCCCACGTAGTCGACCACGGTTCGAGTCCCAGACCCGGTGGCTTAAACTCATGCTGGGTGCGTGTGCGTGCGTGCCCAAGATCCCGAGAGGAGAATGGAGGAGAAGGGATTGCGGTGTGACCATCCCCCCTGGGGGGGGGGTGATTTCTCGCTTTCTGTCTCTCTGTCTCTCTCTGTCTGTCTGGCGAGCGCATGCACCCTATAGCAAAAACCTCTCCAAGAAAAAAAAAAAAAAGGAAACCTTGGAGCCCAGTGCTGGGGAAACACATGCATGAAGTAATTAGAAAGAATTTGAGGGCAACACACATTTCTTAGGCTTCTGCTTTATCATGATTTGTAAAATACTTTCATTTAAGAAGTTCTTTCACTTGTTCTTGAAAGAAAAATACTCTAACATTTCCATATTTAAAAGGGTGTATAACAGTAACATTTTCCCTGCAAAATAGAAACACCTTATCTCTCTTTTTTTTTTGGAGAGGTTTTTGCTATAGGGTGCATGTGCTTGCTAGAAAGACAGAGACAGAGGCGAGAAGTCACCACACCGCAATCCCTCCTCCTTCATTCTCCTCCTGGGATCTTGGGCACACACACACACGCACCCAGCGTGAGTTTAAGCCCCTGGTTCCGGGACTCAAACCACAGGAGTTCAGAGACATAGCCATTATGCTAACTGCTGGTCCCAACCTTATCTCTTTTTGAAGGCCGGTGGCTTTCCGTTTGTGAATGGTGTTTCGCTTGTAACCTTGCCTTTCTTTTGCTTGGGGACATAATGGCTGTAGTGTTTTTATTTCCAAAACTTCTTGTGCTAGACCTTGGGCTTTGGTATTTTGTATTCAAAGCATGAAGGTAAATACATAAGATTTTATCTTTGGGTATCTTGTCACCACATTGGACCCTGGACTCTGGAGACCAGCTTCTACAACCAGGGAAGGACAGTCAAGGTAAGAAAATAATCCGTGGTTCAAAGCCTCAGAATGGATTTTGGGATTTCTCAGTCCTCCTCTGACCCGAGTTCCTGGCAACATTCGATGCAAGGGCTGCCTATTCCACCTTTATTCTCGAATTCTGTAACCACCTCTCCTCTCTCCTGGTTTTCCACTAAGCTCTGGTCTTCTCTCAGGTTCTTCTGCTGGTTTCTCCTTTTGTCCTCATCCTCCTTGTGTCAGAAATGCCAAGTGTAGTTCCCTCGCCTTGGCCTTGGTTCTCTTCTGATCCAAGGTCTCTTCTGAACCAATGATCCCATCCATTATTGCTGTCTGGAGATTTTGCTCCAAATCATGGCTTGAAACATCATCTCAGTTCTTAGGACTAGCTCGGATCTCTATTGAAAGCCCAACACTTGGGACCAGCAGGTGGCATGGTGATTAAGGTGCTGAATTCCCACATGGCTGACTACAGTTGAAGTCTCAAATCTGGTGGTTTTGAAAATCATGCTGAAACGTGTGCATGAATACCCAAAATCCTGAGAAGAGAATGGAGAAGAGATTGTGGCGTGACCAACTCCCTGGGCAGTGATTTTTCACTTTCCCTCTCTCTGTCTCTCTGTGTTTCTCTCCAGTGCATGCAAGTGCCCTATGGCAAAAACTAAAACAAAAACAAAAACAAAAAAGAGAAAGTCCAACACTTAAACCCCTAGCCTCTTTGCTAATTTACAAAAGAGGCAAGTAGACAAAAAGTCATTAGCCTCGGGAACCAGCAGTTAGCGTAATGGCTATGTCGCTGGACTCCCACGTAGTCGACCGCGGTTCGCGTCTCGGACCCGGTGGCTTACAACTCACGCCGGGCGCGTGTGCGTGCGTACCCAAGATCCCGAGAGGAGAATGGAGGAGAAGGGATTGCGGCGTGACCATCCCCCCTGGGGGGTGATTTCTCGCTTTCTGTCTCTATGTCTCTCTCTGTCTGTCTGACGAGCGCACGCGCCCTATAGCAAAAAACCTCTTCTGGAAAAAAAAAAAAAAAAAAAAAAAAGTCATTAGCCTGAAAATGAAGTGGCTGGGGAGGTAAGTGGGATAAGAGGATTTTGTATTTGATGCTATTTTTGCAAAAATATAAAATCCTATACACATTTAAATAAGCATCAGAGTTTTGTTATTCATGTATCTCTAGGAGATAGGAAGAATAGATGATTTCAATGCCTGAAGGAAGCATTTTAGTGCATTACTATTTTACAATATTAAAATGACAAGATTGCAGGCACAATGAACAATATTATTAAGGGCTTCAATAGCGACTCTTTGGCGCTCTTGCAACATAGCAGGTGTACAATGAGCTGGAACAGTCAGGTTGCCCTAATTCACAGCAGCCCACCAAGACCTGCATGACTGCCCCTCCATAGGTGAGAACACTGAGGATCCAGGGCTCAGTTGCTCCACTTCGGTCAAACCAGACTCAGCTACAACTGTGCATTTTCACAATAGTCATTTAAACTGCGTTCTGCCCTGCTCCTGTGTGCAAAACCAGCCATGTCTTTGGGCATGCAGGGCAGCTGCTCAACCATCCAGTGCACAGACCTCTGCCCTCCTCCTCCACGATGAGCACCCCCAGACATGCACTCACCCTACACACACACAGATCAATACCTACAGCATAATTGCCAGCCATAAGCCACGTGGTGTCTGCTCTCACAGAGCCCCACTGTGGTCAGGTAGGTTTCGCTTGGCCCTGCCCCAAGTGTCTCAGGGACAGGGACTGTGCATCATAGCTGTCCCTAAGGCATGTGGTGGTCCTGGCTGTCCCTGTTCCTCTGCCAAGTAACCTGCCCAACTCAGCCCTGGATAACTAATATAGATTAGTTGGGAGCTGGGCATTTTCTGGAGACAGACTGCAACTGGTGGGTCCCTGGAACTGACAATGAGAGGAACCAGTGGGCACTGACTCGGTTTCCCCAAGACAGTTTGACTTGAAGAGGCCTCCAGACTCAGGCAGGTTTCTCTCAAATGCTCCCTGCTTTCCTGGTATCTGCCCCACCCCCATTCTGTGTGGTGAGAAAGCAGAAAACCTGCTACAATGTTGTCTATATCAGGAATTCACCTGCCTGGGGCTAGGCCAGTGGCTTTGCTGAGGGCTAAGTACCTGTGGCCTGCTCCTTGGTCCATGGTGGGTCCTGTCCCATGTGGGCCCAGGAAGGGATGAAGAAAGTGTACGGAGCTGTGGAGCTCTGTGGAGTAACTCTGGGAATTCCACATCATCACATCCCATGGTTCTCCTGTAGTTCAAGGGCCTAGACTTACACACAGGTCACTAAGCCTGACAATGTGAGTGCACCCTGGGGGTCATTTCCATGTGAGCCACCTCACCTTTGTGGAAAGAAGGTCCTAAGATTGTCATCCCCACTTACAGACGAAGAAACAGGCGAGGGACAGAGGCTGGTTAAATGCTTGGCAAGTAGCTGTGGGATGTAGAGCAGAGCAAAAGGCAATTCTGCTGAGCAGCACGGTCAGGGATGGCTGCCCCAGTCTGTCCATACTTCCTCTGGGCACTTGCAGTCATGTTTTAGAGTAGTGAGGTCCTTTTCCCCAGAGGAAGATGCAGTCCCTTTGGGGACAGTAACTCTCCCAAGAAGCAGGACCAGTTAGCTTGCAGTGGAGGGACACAGTCACATCCCCTCGGATCTGCACCTCACTGCCAGTTACTTACAACTGGCACAACAGTGTCATCCTTGAACTTGTGTAGGAGGACAGCGAACAGTGTCTGTTTGTCCAAGATGAATTAATAGATAAGCATTTATCGATCTCAGATCAGATTGTGTCTGCAAATATTTCTATTTGTCAATCACTTAACTGACAAAGGGTGGATGAGCCA
Source organism: Tupaia tana (assembly GCA_026018925.1). Classification (NCBI taxonomy): domain Eukaryota; kingdom Metazoa; phylum Chordata; class Mammalia; order Scandentia; family Tupaiidae; genus Tupaia; species Tupaia tana. The sequence continues at coordinate 138,212,308 of JAKSZU010000001.1, forward strand.
GGATGGCTGGGCGGTTTCTACAGAATGAACACTGTTTCCTGAGCCTATAGTTCCAGTGTTCATGACCGAAGGGATCAGCCAGGTCTTGTCTGCAGTCCATCTTTAGAACTGCATAAACAGGTGAAAAAAATATCATAGTGGGGGCAGGATGGCAGCAAGATGCCTCACTCTGTGAGCCTGATCCATGTGGGCAGGTGGCCAGCTTGAGTTCAGAGAGCTCCCTGAAAGTCAGGCACTTGCCGGCACATGCTGCAGGCTTGGTTGGGGCTGGTGCTGGGGATAGATTACAACATCAGGATCCTGGCACTGACGGCACTGTTTCTGCCTCTGTCTTTCTCACTCATGAAATAAGTATATAAACTTTTAGAAAGTATTTTTTTTAAAGATCATTGTAGCGAAATTTGGACCAGTTTGTAAGTCGGTCCCATTTTAGGAAATCCATTATCCCTTTGCTGATACTTGTTTGCTTTCTTTAGGGTGCCCTTGCTTCTATAGGCAGCAAAGAGTTTCCTTTAAAAATATAGATGTGCCTTGGGAACCAGCAGTTAGCGTAATGGCTATGTCACTGGACTCCCACGTAGTCGACCGCGGTTCGCGTCCTGGACCCGGTGGCTTAAAACTCACACCGGGTGTGTGTGCGTGCGTGCCCAAGATCCCAAGAGGAGAATGGAGGAGAAGGGATTGCGGCACGACCATCCCCCCGGGGGGTGATTTCTCGCTTTCTGTCTCTATGTCTCTCTTTGTCTGTCTGGCGAGCGCACGCGCCCTATAGTGAAAACCTCTCCAAAAAAAAAAATATATATATATATATATATATAGATGTGCCATTGCACAGTGGTTAAGCACTGTGCATTGGAAGCTGGATCCCACATGGTCAACTGCAAGTTCAAATCCTGGCCCCAGCAGATTAAAACACATTAAAAAAAAAAAAGTATGTGAATACCAGGACAGTTTGAATAAGTTCAGTTTCCAATCAGTTTCCTCCTCTGAATCAAAAAAAAATTTTTTTAACCGGACAGAATATTTTTAAAGAGAAAGATAGAAGGCAAAAAAGAAAGAAAAGATGTGCGTTGGCTTGTCCGCTTGTGTACATCTCTTTCACAGGGGCAGTGAATACCTCATTGTTTGCCCCTACAAGCCCAGGCTTTTATGTCTTCTTTATTGTGACCATGTGTAGCACTGTACCAGGTAATGAGAGGATTCTTCTTATGTTTCTGTTCTTTGTTTTCAAGAAACAACAGAGAGAGGGTATTCCCAGATAAGCGAATGCGTTCCCAGAAGCGAGTGATCAGAGAACGTGAAGCCCGGAAAAGAGAGCGGAAGAAACCCTGCTGAGCTGCCTGCTATTTTTCCTCTCCCAATACTGAACCACCACACCTTCCACTACCAAGTGCGCAGTGTCATTTCCCATCCTGCACTCAGCCTAGAGGAGCCTCTTTTGCATACCCTTTTCCTGCTGAGCATGTTAGACAGCACTAGGGGGCGCCATTCCCAGCATAGTCCATGGAAATGAGGATCCTTGAGTTTGTGCAGTTCAAACCCTAACCAACTGAAAGCTACTGAGGTCCCATTTACTTCATTAAATTCCTGGCTCGGAGCCATATGGAAATATCAAAAATATATTATACTAATGAGATCAATGATCCATGACCTTTTGGAGAAAGAGGCTTTGACCTTCCTGCTCAGCATGAGCAGAATAAGGGAACTTTTGAAGAGAACAGCCCCTCAGGGAGCCCTGACAGCTTGTCATGCCCCCTTCCTGAGTGGTATGTCTCAAAGTCCTCAGCTCCAGGGATGGGTGAGGTTGCTGGCTGGCCCTGCCACCCTCCCAGGTGTCACCTGCTTCATTGTCCTCTCTTGGCAGGTGATCTGGCCTTCAGAGTGCCTGAATGGGTTCCAGGATCTGAAGGTGACATGGTAATTACATTAATCTAGTATAGTTGGGTTGAAAACAATGACAAGCTCCTGGCAGCTGCAGTTTAAAGATCTGGAAGTAAGGTGGGCAAATACCTGTGCAGGAAATCTCACCAAATGGCTTGATAGCATCTAAGGGAGAACAGGTGTCCCCAAAGCTGCTGTTTCCTGACCTTTGCTGGGCTAGGTATTCCTGGGAGCCCTCTTCTCCCCTGCCTTAGAGTCTTGCTTTCAGCTGTGAGGGGTGTTTGTCAAGGGAGGGTAAGAGTACCCACAGAGGCCAAGGAGGGTCTCTCAGCACCTAGGCCAGGATGTGAGGACTTCTACACACTCTGTCCCTATTCCCTGCCCATGCCCATTCCCTTCTGTTTCTTATTTTCTTCCTCCCTTTCATGATTTATTCTCCTGTTACCCCCACTTCCCATCTCCCAGTTAGCGTCCAGTGGGTAACAGGGTACTAAGTCACGAAAATCTGTCTCTCTCTGGTGGGATCAGGACAGACCACGCTGTTGCCTCACGGCTGATACTGACAACAGCAGCAGCAACTAATATATGTGTGTTGGATTCCAGGGTTCCAAGAAGACTCCTGGCTTCATGAAATCCTTTGCTGTTCACAGTAGTTGACTGAAAATGAAAGTGGTAGGGTCTAGCTTATTTTTATAATGGTGCTTTTATTTGGGTTTAATAAACATTTTGCTTTATCAGGCATCACATATATGAAAAAGAGTTTTTTGGTTGTTGTCAATCAATATACAATAAGGCTTTCTAAGGGCTTGTGTATACCACATCTTTACTGTCACAAAACCTAGGAGTAGAATGTGAGTATAATAACACCAATTATTCTAATATTCTCTTTACTACAGGCCAAGAATAAATACTTTGCATTTGTTTTTTTTTTTTAGTGCTTTCTAAAAAGTAAATCTACACTCAACCCTCAACATCTCTCAACTCCTGGTGTCATCTCAACAGTCTTACAAGGTAAGTGGAAAAGCATATCTGGTTTGCAGATTAAGGAAACAGAGGCTTGTTTAGGCTAGTAGTTGTTTAGGTGAAATAAGTTGTTTGGAGTTACAAATAACTTGCAGATAGCAGGGCTAGAATTTGTAGATTTTTTCTGATATTTTTACAACAAGTCAAAAATTCCCTTTTTAAAATTTTCGAATGTCTGAGGGGACTTGAGAAAGTATGTGGAAAATGGAATTAATGTATGAATTTATTTTGGTACAAAAATTTGTGAAATCCATGCATAGTTTTTCATACGCATTTTCTATGGACTTTTTGAAGACCCCCGTTGTGGATACAAAAGGACAAGTGTCCACACACTCTCCCCTCATTCACTACTTGTTTTCCACATCCTATGGGGCAAGATCCCCTCTCCCACTTTCAGCACACAACTTTTTGGCTGTATTTCCTACTCTACTCTCTGGTGTACTTCAAGGATGTGAATACACTGATATGCAATCTTGGGTGACTCTAGTGTGCTTGTATGACCTTATGGAAGGCCGCACATTAGATCCTGCACATGAGCAACTGTTCGTCCATTTTGTTCCCTTACCCTAACATGACTGGCTGTCTGTTTCTGTAAACCTGCTTGCTCTTTCCATGAGAAAATAGCTAGTGCTAGCCATACAGAAAACTGCATCTGGGACGCCATCCAGTACCTGTTACTGTCTTTGCTAAGTAGCCCGAAACCTTTTTGTTTAGAAGTTCTTGGCAATGTAACTACCAATCACCAGACCCACACCCAGAGCCATGGAGTCCATTAAACAAAGGTCCAGAGAGTGCCCTCAGAAATAATTAACCTGTTTGATTCAGCCTCTGTAACTGCTTGCATGGAAACCCCACTCTCTTTCCTGACATTTTGGACTTCCAGCACCCCTGGTAACTGACCCCCTATAAAAAGATTGCTCAAACTTTGGTTGGGACTGCAGTTCTGACTCTCTGCCCCAAGCTTCAGGCTATAGTCACTGGCCAGCTAATAAAGACTCCCTTTAACCTTAATCTGGCTTTGGTGGGTGTTCATTCGGTGGCACTCTACAACAGCCCTAGTGGTTGAGCTGAATTTAGCCCCAAGAGTGGCATGAGTGGTAAGGAACGGCTTTCTGGACAATCTCTCCACACACTAAATGAAAGCAGCCACAAAGTTCTGCCATTTAAACCTAGCAGGGTAGCAGAAGAAAATCAGGGCTACCTCTCCTTATAGCACTGCCCAAGAATTGTCTCAGCGCTGTGACCAGGCTACCGGATAAGGACCATGACCTGGATCACCCAGAAGACCTCAAGCACTGTGTGTAGGGAGCTCCCCAAGGATGACAGTGCCCCTGGGTGAGCTTGTCCTAGTAGCTCGGTGAGCCTGGAGCCCAGGAGAGCTCAGGAACCCACAAAGCAGAAAAAGCACATGTAGTGATGAATTGGCAGGGCAATGGGATTCCCTCAGGTGGGAACTGAAGGCAATAAAAGGAGTGATGGATGCTGGACCACAGATATTCTGGGATAGGGGAATGAATGAGTGAAAGGTGAATTATAAGGAGGGCCAGTTGGGGTGGGGGCATCTTAATCGCTGCATTCTTGCTGGCCCCCACTATTGACCCTGTTTTGTAACTCCAGTCTCTACTGAGCTCACTCTGAGATGTGAGGCAGAGGTGGAAGACCCGTGCTGTGACTGGCCATCCCTTCAAGGCTGTTCTTCCCTAACCCACTCCAAATGCCGTGGGACTGGAGGTATTTCCATGCCCTCCATCCCGCCAGAGCTACTGTAGCTTCCAGGGCTCCTCCCCTGCCTGCATGCACTCAGAGAAGGTGTTTCCTCGTTCTTTGCAGCATTTTCTCAGTAATGAACTTGTCTAGGGGTCTTGATCATCGTCCCAGCTTGCTTCACACCTTCAGTCTCCAAATTGCATTTGCTAAGAGATAGATATATATATATATACTCTCCAGCTGTCCTCCCTTCTTATTTTGCCACATTGTGACTTTGCAATCACAGTTACAGGAAGAGCTCACCACCATGCCTTCATGGTTCCTCAAAAGTGTTTGCTCCCTAGTCCTATCTCATTGGACATTGACAGTAAACACTTGTTTCTGCTGGCACCACTGATAGGGTTGTGTTTTGTTTTTAAAATGTATTCACTTTGTTTTCCATGAGAAGGAGAGAGGGAGGGAGAGGGAGAAAAAAAGGGACAACACCTCCCACAGGGTCCATACGCTGTGATCTGCCTTCAGCCTCAGCCAGCCAGGATCATAGGCAGGCGCACACACCCGGTGTGTCCAAGGACACCTCAGGACAGGAGCCCAGGGCCTTTCCACACGGCCTCACATTGTGGACCATTGCTTGTCTTCCGTGTCACCTGACTGGCTATCCTGATCTAGTCTTGACCAAAACTAGAGGAGAAAATGAACTGAGCATCATACAGTGAATTACAGGTTGATGTCATGGGAGGAACCCAAATGTGGAAGTCAAATCCCTTTGGAGCTGTTTCTCTTCTCTGTGAATTGGGCACATAGCTATCACCTCATAGAACAGCAAGAAGATATGTGCTTCCTACAGCAAGTGTGGCCCCAGGGCCTGGCATTTGGGTTTTGACAGATAAAACTGTGAGCCCACTCCCATGGCCCCCCTCTTCCTGCCTCTTTAACCCAAGGACCTGAGCCACTGAACACACTTTCCATTTATTCTGTGAATCATTTAAAGATTACCAACACCAACATTACTAAAACTAGAATACAGTGCTAGTCCCATGATCTAGCGATTGAGGAAGCTGGATTGCACATGGCCAATCACATGACTCAAGTCCTAGACCCAGCAGCTTGAAAAGCACATGAACATGCATGCCCAAAATTCCAATGGGAAAGAGAAATGAAAGAGAAGGGATTGCAGTGTGACCACACCCCACCGGGTGTGGTTTCTCCCTCTCCCTCTATGGGTCTGTGTCTTTTTTTGGAGTACATGTGCTCTCTGGCAAATTTTTAAAATCAATTAAAACCAGAACTCACTCCACTCATGGTGAAAAAGAAAAAAAATCAAGGACACTTTTGCTTTCTAATGGTCTCATAATTGATACTGGTCAGATGCTGTGGTCATTCCTATAATTATATGGAAGGTGAAAAACATGGGGTACTTATATATATTTTTTTCAACAGAGAACTTCACAGTTTTCTGTCTGTCAAACATTTCCCCACCTTGTACTTCACAGCCACCATCCACTGTCCCTGCTTGCATTCTCTAATATCCATACCCATCCTCTCCACCATCACATCTTCAGCTCTCTCAACCTCTTCCATGGAGTGCAGACACCCAGTACAGATGGACTGGGGATATATTGTACAATGTGTTTCTTTCAATGTGTATCAGTCTGACTCACTTCGTTCAACATTAAGTCTTCTATATTCATCTACTTTGAGTCAAAGGATAGCATCTTAAGGGATACTTTTTTTGTTGTTTTATTTTAAAGAGAGATTTTTTGCTGCCGAGTGCATGCGCTCACCAGAGAGACAGAAAGACAGTAAGGGAGAAATCATCCCCCAGGGGGATGGCCATGCAGCAATCCCTTCTCCGCTAGTCTCCTCTGGGCACACATGCACATGATTCTGGGATGTGTTTCAAGCCTCCAGGTCTGGGACTCGAACTGTGTTGGCCATGTAGGAGTCCAGCAATGTAACCATTATGTCATCTGCTGGTCCCAGGATATTTGTTTTTTAATAAAACATCGAATTGGCTTTTATTCCAAAGTACCCAGTCATCTTTGCTGGGAGATTACTGATATTTGGATCTTCAGTGCTGAGAGGTGGGGGAAGGGGTGGAGGCTTGAGACTGCATTTCAAAATCAGCACACAGAAACTCTTCCAAACACGGTCGTACTCCATCCATATACATGTACTGACACAGAAATGAGGTTTGAGCTCTTCGTGGTGACGCTGTTAATGCCTTGTGTTATTATGTGGTGACTATTTCTAGGGCACACTGCGGCCTGTTGTCCCAAAGAATGCACATCTGAGCTTTCCTAACTTACACGCACATCAGAATACTTTGCTCATCACCTGTGCTTCTCATAGCTGGTCAGATACTGCTGTTGCTAGAAGGCATCACTTACGTCTAAGCCACACAATTTGTCAAATGTTACCCAAAGCCCTCAGCTGACAACACTGGCAGGATCTCCAGAAGGGCTCACTCATTCCTCAGAGCATCTTTAGGAAAGACAAGCCCTTCCAATACCCTCAGGGTGGCTGAGTTTGTGGCCAGCTTTGCACAACTATGTCCAGACGCAGAGCATACTGGTGCCTAGTGGGGTCTGCGGCTGGAGTTTGGGATGAAACTAGATGATGGAGAGACTGGGGTGTAGCTCAGGGCAGCCCAGAATTGGGGGGGGGGGGGGCACTCAGGGAGGCGTCCTGCATTCTGTTTTTTGTTTTGTTTGCCAGAGGGTGTATGCATCAGAGAGAGAGAGAGGGAGAGGGAGAGGGAGAGGGAGAGGGAGAGAGAGAGAGAGAGAGAGAGAGAGAGAGAGAGAGAGAGAGAGAGAGAATGGTCACACCACGATTAATTTTCCTCTCTTCCTTTCTTTAAGAAAAAATTATTGTAGAGTGTGTGAACTCACCAGAAAAAGAGAGGCAGAGAGAGAGAGAGAGAGAGAGAGAGAGATGAGAAAACATCCCTCCTTAGGTGGGATGGTCATACCACAATCCCTCCTTCTCTGTTCTCCTCTCAGGATTTTGGGGATACGTACACACATTCTCACTGTGTTTTACAAGCTGCAAGGTTGAGACTCAAACTGGGCAACTGGCCATGTAGAATCCAGCCACCTTAACCACCATGCCATCTAGCTGGTCCCATCCTCCTTTCTGCCAACATTTTGGGCATATATACACATGCATTCAAAGTGTTTTTCAAGCCTACAGGACCGAGATTCTAATTCCAGACCACCATGTGGAATCTGGCTCCCTGTGCACAGGGCTTAACCACCACATCATGGAACTGGCCCATCTGGGTTTCTGTTGAACCAGTACCTGCCACCTCCCGGGAACCCAGTGAGCTCTACTCAGCAGGTGACAGAGCTCATGTGAGAGACTGTTAGGGATACAGCCCCTAAGGCATCAACTAGAGTGATCTTAGAGATGTGGGCTCATGTGTACTTTGTGTGTATGTGTGTGTGTGTGTGTGTGTGTGTGTGTATGTGTTTATGTGTATATATGTACATGCACACATGTATACTCTGATGAAGGGTTTGCAGGCATTTACAAGGTGCTGGCTTGAGAAGTCCAGTGTATTCCACAGCAAAGGCCTCAGTCACTCACTAGCTCTTTCTGCTAGGAAAAGTTCCCTTACATTAGTTTCCCACATTTTTTTTTTTTTTTTTAGCTTTTTACCATAGGGTGTGTGTGGTTGCTGGAGGGAGACCGAGAAAGACAAAGAGAGGGAAAGTGAGAAATCATCATCCCCCAGGGGTATGACCCTGCTGTAATCCCTTCTCCTCCATTCTGCTCTTGGGATTTTGGGTATATATGTGCATGCACATGCCCTGGAGTGATTTCTTTTATTTTCTTTTAATTAATTTATTTTACATGCTTTCACTGAACATCACCACAGCATACCAAATGTGATTTTCCAGCCAGAATACACTGTAAAGTGGCTTAATCATACATGTTATCATCAACAAATAATTTTCCATTTCTTTTTATATATATAAATATTTCCCCCTATTTCTCACCCTCTGCCATTTCCCATCTTCCTCCCATCTTGTCTGTCTCTGGTATCTGCAGTTGTTTTTCATTCTTTTATTTTTTTCCCACATAGTATTGATTCACAAAATATCATAATTAATCTAAATACTTTCAATAGTAAGTTCAGCTGATATATACATATCTGTGAACAAAATTTGACTTTAGACATGAAACTGTGGGTAGAATGAATATACTATAAAATAGTACCTAACTGAGACTATATAGTTTACTGTGGTTACTAAATAGGTATTTTGAGACCAGCAGTTAGCGTAATGGCTATGTCGCTGGACTCCCACGTAGTCGACCGCAGTTTGCGTCCCGGAACCGGTGGCTTAAAACTCACGCCGGGCGCGTGTGTGTGTGTGCCCAAGATTCCGAGAGGAGAATGGAGGAGAAGGGATTGCGGCGTGATCATCCCCCCTGGGGGGTGATTTCTCACTTTCTGTCTCTATGTCTCTCTCTTGTCTGTCTGGTGAGTGCACGCACCCTATAGTGAAAATCTCTCTCTCTCAAAAAAAAAAAAAAAAAAAAAACTAAATAGGTATTTTTAAATACATTTTTTAATTTCAAGAAAAGCAGTTTTAGCTTTAATAAGTCAAAATCAAAAAATGTTAAGAGAGCCTTGCTTAATATTTAAAGCCAGGAAACAGGTTAGGATTCTGTTCAAATAGTAGGTACATGGACCTGTCCATAACATGAGAGAAGATAAAACTCCTTAACACTGGAAAATGAAGCATAAAAGATCAGTAATGTTTTATTCAAAAGTTATAAAATTCTATTTCACTAGTTTAAACTGATGTACTTTATCTTCTGTTGTGGTCTGATCTTTCTGTTTAAATTCTGGAAGATAACGTTCAACTCTGGACTTGTCTCTACCATTAAGCTGGCCATATTCTTAGCTGTTTTATAGCTCTTATTTCTGTGTGTCTGATTTTAGTTTTCCTAGGGTAGGATAGCACTCTCTTCAGAACTTCTTGGAGAACTGGTCTAGTGTTGGTAAATTCTTTCAGGTTTTGTTTATCTGAGAATGTTTTTGTCTTCTCTTCCCATATGAAGGGTAATCTTGCCAGATATAGTTTTCTTGGTTGAAATTGTTTTTCACTCAACACTTCGAATATATTTTCCCATTCTTTCCTTGCTCACATTGTTTCTGATAAGAAGTCCACTGTTAGCCTGATGGGTTATCCATTGTAGGTAACTTGACATTTCTCTCTTACCAATCTTAGTATCTTGTCTGTGTCTGTGGTTTTGGTCATTCTAGCTATAATGTGTCTTGGAGAAGATCTTCTTGGGTTGATCCTATTTGGGGTCCTTTGTATTTCTTGGGTCTGGATCTTTGAATGCCTCTCTAGGTTTGGTAAGTTTCCTTCCAGGATTTCATGGAATATATTGTCAATGCCCTTATTAGTCTCTTCACCTTCTGGAATACCGATTATCTGGATGTTTGGATGTTTAATGGTATCTAATATTTCTCGTATATTGTTCTCATTTTTGGGGGGCTATTATCTCAGTCTTCCTGATGGATTTTACTAGCCTAGCAATCCTGTCTTCTACATCTGAGATTCAATTTTCTGTATGATCCAGTCTGCTTTTAATACTTTCAAAGGAGGTTTTGACTTTCTGTATTATAGCCTTCATCTCCAACAGTTCAATTTTATTCCTTTTTATGATGGCGTGTATTTCCTCTTTCAGCTCTCACAAGAACTTCCTCACCTCCTGGAACTCATCAGCTTTTTCCTTCTGATGTTCATTATCTCTCTTCTCTTCCATCTCTGTTAGTTTTGCCACTGTGAATACTCTAAATTCTTTGTCAGACATTTCCATGAGTTCCATTGTACTGTCTGTGGATGAAGAGGAGTTATTCTTTTCCCTTGGCAGTGAGGTATTCTCTTGGTTTCACATATTTTTCATGTCCCTGTGGTGATTTCTAGTCATCTGATGAGTTATTCATTTCTTCCTAATTTCTAGAAGATCAATCTGAGCATTCAGAGGTGCACAGGAGGATGTGGTCTGTAAACTCTTTGGCATTGCACTTTTCTCCCTTTTTGTAGGGGTTCTACCAGGGTAATTCTCAGCAGAACATCTTCATTGCCTTATCGCTGAAATCACTAGGTATCAGCTCTCATGGCAGACTCAGTCTTCTTCTTGTCCTGGAGTGATTTCTAAGCCACTGGATCTGGGACTTGAACTGTGGTCGGCCATGTGGGGGTCCAGCACCTTAACCATTACAGTTTCCCACATTTTAAAAATATAAACCTTTTGTGGGTTCTTTTGCAGGCTTGAAGAGCCCCCTGAACTCAATGTGTCATGATTTTAATTTCTCCCAGGAGGGAAGTGGCATTAATAGGATGTTACAGCAACTTTTGTTCTTGGCTAAACCTCAGTGAAAGTTGTATGTTCATTCCCAGCAAGGAGGGACAGTAGGGAGCTCTTCTCTAATTAGAAATTAGGCTTTTTATTTTCCAACAATTAAATTAGAATAGAGGAAATAAGCCCCTGCCCTTTGCTCCTCAAATGAGGTGAGATGGTTGGGATCTAGTGCTTCATTAAATCTGCCCACATGTGGATTAAGAACTGCTGTAGCAAGCCAGACTATGAAAGAGAGGCACTGTATGTCCCCACTTAATATATAACAAGTGTCTGCATTTCTATGTCAGAGACTAAAAGATTGGAAGGTATAAAAGCAGGGAGGGCAACTGTAGAGACTAGAGAGTGTGGGAGGAGTGTGGACAACAGGGGGTGGGAGGGAGGGAATCAAGGGGGGAAAAAACTTTTTTTAAGAGTTATTTATAATTTTATTTATTCATTCATTTATTTTAATTTAATTTGACCAGAGAGAGAGGGAAAGTAAGAAAGCAAACCACCAGGTTTGGGACTCAAACCATGGCCAGCCATGTGGGAGTGTCCAGCACCTTAACCACCAAGCCACCTGCTGGTCCCTACGAAAAACATTTAATGGTCACAAAAATGGAAAATTATCTGTTGATGATAATGTTTATGGTAATATCTTTGACCAGGCTAATATATAATATACTCATGCCTGGAAAATCCATTTTATATGCTGTAAAAATGTACAGCAATTAAATGAAAAAAAAAAAAAGAAAATTAAAAAAAAAAAAAAAAAAAAGAACAGTTGTGGGCTGAATTGTGTCTCTGAAATTCATATGCTGAACTCCCAATCCCCATGACTGCAGTCTGTGGCCTCATTTTGAAATAGGGTCATTACTCATGTGATTAGTAAGATGAAGTCATTCTTGAGTGGGGAGGGCCCTAATCAATACACCAGTGTCCTTATAAGAAGGGGAACTTTGGACGCAGACACAAGCACAGGGAAAGCATCTGTGAAGGCAGAGGCAGAGGTGGGGTGATGCGTCTATGAGCCAAAGAATGCCAGGATTGCCAGCCAACACCTGAAGCTGGGGAAGGCCTGGGACAGGTTCTCCCTCAGTCTCAGAAGGCGCAAACCCTGCTGATCAAGACACTTACCACCTTGATCTTGGACTTCTGGCCTCTGGAGCTAAGACAGTAAATGGCTGTTATTGAAGCCTCCAGTCTATAGTGCTTTGTTACAAGAATCTCATCTCGGGGTCAGGCCTGGCCCTTTCTTCCTTCACCTGGGAGAGGTGAAAGGGGTTCCCAGGCCTTTGGGATAGAGGACCACAGTAGGACAAAGGCTGGGTGCCATGTCCTGTCTGATGTGACATGAGAGAAAATTAGCACCTTGAAACTTCAGCACAGAGAGTCTTCCTTTGTCCTGGCAGGACTGAGGCTTCTGAGTAAGAGTTCTCTGGCTGAGAAAGTTGTGAGAGAAAAACAAAGTTGCAAACAATTGGTCCAAGGCTTGCGTCTCTGCCTGTCCCTGTGTGTGCAAGACCTGGACTTTCTCTTTCTACCTACTTCCTTTGCAGCAGTGCCTGGGACATCTGTTTTGCTCATCTTTCTTCTAAAAGATCTACCTGCCTTATTTTCCAACATCTAGCCCAAGTGTTTCTGAAGCCCCAGTGCATGGGACTAACAGCTAGTTTTGTGAAAAACAGGTGAGCATTAATGACTAGATACATGTTGGAATTGTTCATGAAGCGTGTGTGAGTAGTGACCCACAGCAGGAAAACCAAGGGCACTGGGGACTACATGAGGGGGTCTTCAAAAATTCATAGGAAAGGCCTATTAAGAAAACTCTATGCACAGATTTATTTTTATTTCATCTTACTTGCATCAATATAATCTTCTGCTTTTATCCATTTTCCCACAAGCATTCTGAAGTCCTCTCTTTCATTCTCATGTCTGTACAAGACGTACAGCTGACCTCAGGCTGAAAGGTATGCTCAGCAAAACCTCCTTGATCCAAATTAAGTAGTTCCTGCCCAGCCTAGTCAGTCCTCAGAAGGAGGCAGAGAGAGAAGAAGAGGATTGTTTCAGAGTTTCTAGAATGCAGAAAACACTAAATGTGTTAGGGTCTTGTGCATGTGGACTTCCAACACATGTATGTGTGTCTCATAGCCAGAAAAATCTCCCCTGAGAGCCCTCTCCTACAATTGAGAGGACAAATGGAAGAGTGGTTTCTGGAAGGCTCTATTACCAGCGCTTCAGGAGACTGTCTTAGAACTCCTTCTCATCAGCAGGAGTGTTCATCAGATCAGCTCAACGGCCAACTGGGCTCTACAGGGATGAGGGACAAGCTGGTCCACTGAATTGCAGAGGCAGAAAGAACTGATGAAGCACCCAGATCTAAACCAGAAACCTCAGGAAGAATCCTAGCTCTGCCATCACCCACCATGTGGTCTTGGGCATGTTCCTTAGCTTATACTCAGTTTCCTAATCTGTAAAATGGATTTAAGAATAATATCACCCTTGCAGATAGTTCAGAACTTATACACACAGAGCATTGACTACAGTGCTTGGGACATAGTAAGCACTAATCACACTTGTGTGTGAAATGAGTAAAACAGGTCTTCAAAAGTTAATGGGAGGGATCAGCAGTTAGCATAATGGCTATGTCGCTGGACTGCCATGTAGTCGACCGCGGTCCGAGTCCTGGACCCGGTGACTTAAACTCACATTGGGTGCGTGTGCGTACGTGCCCAAGATCACAAGAGGAGAATGAAGGAGAAGGGATTGTGGCATGGCCATCCCCCCTGGGGGGTGATTTCTCACTTTCTGTCTCTCTGTCTCTCTCTGTCTGTCTGGCGAGCGCACACGCCCTATAGCAAAAACCTCTGCAAAAAAAAAAAAAAAAAGTTAATGGGAAAGGCATATATATACACACACACACACACACACATACAACTGTGCATGGATTTTTGCACCAATCGAAATAAACCCACATTTAATCCCATTTTTCTATGAACTTGTGGAAGGGGCCTGGGAAATGAAGCAGCCAGCTAACTGTGGGCCCTGTAGGGCAGAGAGGCTACCTCCCAAGATAACTGGTGAGTGAAAGGAGGACGTGGGAGGGAGTGCCCTGCAGAGAGCCCCTGGGTGAGTGTCTCCTGTAACCTATTCTGCTCCTCTCTACTGGAACGGAGTCACGTCCAACTCACACTGTGGGCTCCTTTCTGCCAAAACACCTCGTCTTTAGCGTGAGCAAGAAAGTTGTTCAAGTGGATGAAGCCAGAAGTCCACTTGGCAAGAGTGAGGCTTTGGAAAATGATCAGCGGTGTGGGCTGGAATGAGTTTTCTGTGCCTTTCCCTGATTTCTCCAGCTTTGTGGTACCCTGGCTGAGCAAAGCAGGGCTGAGTGAAGGCTGGGCGGCAGATGGACGGAGATGTGCTCGAGCTTCTTCTGAGCCAATTTCAAAATAGAGCCAGGGGAACAAACCTTGTTTTCTCTTTACAGTTTTGAGAGGTTTCATATGCAGCACGATTTTAGATTTCATTTTTTCCCTATGGGAGATTGGGAGATGGTGACACTGGAATTTCTCACCCTAGTGCCCATAACTTTCCCATATTTTACACTGGCTATAACTCAAGAAGTGGGTGGGTAGGGTTTTAGCTAAAGACACACAGAGAGAGATTATGTAGGAGTCTACATAACATAAATAAAAACCAATTTTGGATTAATACTATGATATTTAACAGACGAAGTCAGGAGTTTTGGTCTGCTCAATTCTCAACCCTTCTAATAGACTGATTGGTTAATTGACTCATTCAAATACTTGCTAAGCACCCACTGGTCAGACCCTGCCTGAGAATTCAGCAATAAAGGGAATGAGAGCAAAAAAAGCCCTTGTGAACCTGACCTAAGAATAAGGAGATGTGACATCTGGCCAGCCTGTGAACAGAAGTCATGATCCAGGGAAGGTCACCAAACTTGTTGGGACTCTGCCTCCATCGCATTCCCACCTACTTTCATTTCCCTGTAGGACCTTTTCTGCTGACCCCATGCTCTTGCTTACTTTGCAGATGACAACCTCTGCTGCAACTTTCTTTCATAATTAGACACACGTGGGTTCAAATCCAGGCTCTGCCACTTAGCAGTGGTGGCACCAGGTAAGTTAGATCTCCACTATGAGACTCAGTTCTCATACATGGAAAATGGATCCACCACCTTTCTCACTGAGCTAGCATGAGGAGAGAGAACAGAGATAGAGCACCTGGAACTAGGGCTACACTGGTTCATGACCATAAGTGGCTGCTATACTAACTGTCCTCGGGATACCACACCCAGAAGCCCAGAAAGAGAGAGCCTGAACCTCCCAGTCCCGAAGGCATGCCTTTCTCACTGTCTCAGAATGCTGGGAAAGCAGATTCTTCATTTGCCTACAACCCTAGAACAGAATGGATGGAGCTGTAGCTACTGTCCCCTCTCTAGAAAGTGCTTGTCCCAGGACAGTGGTGAAGGGGCTACTCCTCCTCCCGTGGGCTGTCCCATGCCTTTTCCCCACCCTGAGAAGCCAGGGGCAGAGGAAGAAACTCCAATAAACTCCCCTTAGCCAGCTGGACAAAGGAGAGACAATGCATAATGGGATTTCAGATTCTCAGATGCCTGGTGCTTGTGTCCACTTACCCAGGGGTTGAGTATGGGTAGCTCCATGGTCTAGATACTTCCACATTAATGGGGAAGACCCAAAACTGCTAAGTTTCTGGGGACATCATGATTCATAATCTCACCCACCTCACTCTCCACTAAGAGTCAGTCCATAGCTGGCTCAGGCACAGTTCACGGCAGACCTCGGGGTGGGGGGTGATGCTGCAGAGAATGTTAGCAGCATTAGAAGATCCCACCCGTTCTGTTGCTTCTCTCCTGCAAAGAGGATGGATGCAAGGAAAATCCTTGCTGTTCTTTACCAGCTGAGATGCTGGAGAGTCAGGCCTTCAAACTTGCAGAGCACCACTGGCTGATCGTACCCCTCCCAATCACCCATCTTTATCCTGTATCCTGTATCCATTACAGCAGAGCTCCCAGCCTTGGGACTAAGGAGTCTCAAATGCCGATGTGTAGAGTCCGCATCACGTGGAATTGGATAGAACATGGGGTTACCTGCCCATATGGATGGATTGGATCCTGCAGGGAATCCCCTGGCCTGGAAGTACTCAGACCTACCACTTCCATCTTGCGGGTGAGGGTGCTTCAATTTGCCTCTTGCACCAGATACATCAGTAGAGACTCGTGTGCCTGCTAATGCTGCTCACTTGCTTCTAACATAGTGATAATTATTCTGCTGGGCCATTGTCCCATCGGTCCTTGTTTCCAGCTTGTACAGTACACATTAGGTGCTGTGGGGTGTAAGGGCACGTGACAGATTCGGTTACACCAAATTCTAGCACGCTCCAGATCTGGAGAGTTCTGGGCATCCAATAACCCAGAATGCAAACACTGCAACCGTAATAACAAGCAACATCACCACAATACCCAACAACTTCAACCCAACACAATGAAAACAACACCAGGAACAACAGTAACACATCAAAGCACACCAGAAGCAGCGGCAGCAACAACACAGCTGCACATAAGAACCTTGGCCGGGTCAGCGAGTGGCTCTGAGGACGAAGCTTGGCCTGCTGAGAGTAGTCAATTTCCCCATGGGATGAAAGAATGCTTTGGCGACTGACAGCATCCCCAGAAGCCCAAACTTTCCCTGTAACAGTGGAGAAACGTGGAGGTATAGCAGCTAGAGTCAGGGAAAAGCAAAGCAGAGAAAGCCAGAAGGATGATGGATTGGAAACAAGGTCTACAAGAAGACTCATTCACACCCATTCAGACCCTCAGCATTCCTCTGTCCCCGTTCTTTTCCAGGGTCGGTCCAACGAGCTTAGCACAAGGACACCCCAATAGTGCCTGGTTCCCATTCATGCTGGTACCTCCTACTCCCCAACCCAAGGCTTCCCTGCTGAGGTCACCTACAACACCTTCCTTGAAGCCACTCCCATGAGTGTGTCCTTCTTTGAGGGCTGAGGGGGAAGGGTCATAAGTCCCCTCCAAGGGATGCTCCTAAGAGGTGTTTTAGTTTCTCAGGGTGCCATACCAGGAAGCAGCAGCCTGTGAGTGCTCTGCATTGGGAAACTTGGGCTTCCACCAAAGGTAGGAGACCTGCCACTGAGACCTGCCCTGTGAGATGATATCTGACATGTCACTTAAGGAACAGGAACATTGAAAATCTCATCAGCATCTAACTCATTTTTATTGCAAACCTGTGGAGTAGGTTGGTTGATGTCCTTTCTATGGATGTGACAATGGAGGGAGAGAGTAATGGGCCTCCTGAAGGTCCCAGAGCTGTTATACGTTGAATGCAGGACTGAAAAGTATGGCCCTGACACCACATCTACTTTCCAGAGAGTAGAGAGGAAGCCATGGGAGTGGGAGGGAGGGCAAGTGGCAAGGAAGAATCTCAGTCTCCACATGCACTGAACATTCTGAAAACAGATCTTTGTGTGTGTGGGGGATATACATGGGCATATGTGCATGTATGTATATGTACCTTATATATGTCATGTATTAGTCATGCATGTGTTCAATATATGAATGTGTGGTGTGCTGCATGTGGTACATGTTATGAGTATAATAATCATGTTTTATGTGTATGTCTACATATACTTACGTATGGCATGTATTTTGTGTTGCATGTGTGGCTTTTTATACACATGTACTAAAAGAGTGGTGAGTGTTGGGTATGTTGCATGTGTTGTGTGTGCATGTTGTGTATGTATGTGTTGCATGTCCAAGTGTGCATGTGTGGCATGTGCGTTCAATTTTTTTTTTAGGTTTTTGTGTGCTCTTTAGAGAGAGACAAAGAGAAATAGAGAGATGAAAAGTGAGAAATCACTTTTCCTGGGAAATAACCATGCTGCAATTGCCTATCTTCCATTCTCCTCCTGGGATTTTGAGCACACATGCACTGGCATGAGTTTCAAGCCACCAGGTCTGGGACTCAAACTGCAGTTGGCCCTGTGGGAGTCCAGGACCTTAACCACAACACCACCTGCTGGGCCCATGTGCTTATTCTTTGAAGTGTAGAAAGTGCTGAGGCAGGCTGTGTCCCTTGCTGCAGTGGTCCTATGCACTGGTGAGGTCAGCACCCAAGGTGGATAGACAGAGCTCCTAGTATGATGATGGAGAAGTTTCAGAAGGGACCTGCTAGGCCTTGGGGACCCATGGGCTGTCTGGAGTTCAGACAGGCTGGGGCACACAGAAGAAAAGAAAGGGCTGGGGAGGCCAAGGTGTGCCGGAATCACACAGCGCTGCTTTTCTGTAGGCTGTGCCCTTGTGAGCCACTGCACTAGAGTCAGTGTGAGAGGCTACAGTCAGTCCTGTGAAGGGGCAAGGATGTGAGGAACCCTGCTGTGGCCTGCACATGTTGTGCTGCCAGCCTTGGAGGAGAGGCAGGGCTCCTTCAGGTGCAGAAGAAGCCATGTACTAGTGCCAGACACAGCCCTGTGTCCACGAAGAGGCAGCAGGTGTTGTGGGGGCTGGGAAGGCTTCACACAAGCATGCTGGGGACTGCTCATTGGCCTCACAGACTTCCAGAATACTCATTCCTGTGATTTTCTAGCAATGCAGCCTCCGAGGTCTTAAATCAGAGCCCCTAGATACTCTCTACCTTTCAATTGTAGAATCAACTAGGGTATTGGAGTAAGTTCCGATTGCCAGCTTGGATCCCAGAACCCTGATTCTGAGGCCAAGGTTGAAGCCTAGGGCTCTGCATTAAAAGAAAAAAAATAATGTCAGAGGGCTCATTCACTCACTGAAGACAGAGAGAGAGGGAGAGAGAGAAAGTGAAAAAGTGTCCCCCTCCCCCACGTGGGGAATGGTCTCCTTCATTTCTCCTTTCTTTTTGGATTTTGGGCATGAATGCACATGTGCCTGCCATGTTTCTCAGGACTGGTCTAGAACTTGAACTGCATGATTGGCCATGTTGGATCCAGTCACATTAACTACCACTTCACTGGCTGACCCCAGGGCTCTTTTATTATTTTCTCTTATAGGGCATATGAGCTCACTGAATAGAGACAAAGAATAGAGAAGTGAGGAACTCCACCTCACTCCCTCCCCTAGAGGTTGATCATACCACAGTCCCTTCTCTTCCATTCTCCTCTCAGGATTTTGGGCATCCAGGCACATGCACCCAGCATGTTTTTCAAGCCACCAGGCCTGAGACATGAACTATATAATTGGCCACATGGGATCTAGTCACCTTAACTTCTATGCCATTTACTGGTCCCATCCAAACTTTCTTAGAATGAAGATAGATGGTTCTGAAATTGTGGAACTGCTCATGGTAAATTAAACCATGTAGAGATGGAGCTATTCAGGGCTTGTTTTCAGAGGACTTCAGGAAGCTAAGGTTTTCGATGTAATCTCTGTTTTCAGGGAGCTCATCCTTAGCTATAACGGAAACATCCACGCATGGTAGTGTATGCAGAAAATGCAAGACAGGCATTTGGGAGAAAGATAGACAACCTATGGACTGGAGTGCTCAGTGAATTTGTTTGACTCTGGTCTAGAAGTTTAGATGGGTTTGGGATGGGCAAAGCTATGTCAGATGGTGATATCTGCAGGGAAAAGCATGAAACAGGTGCTGGCTGACTCTCTTAGGAAGAGGTCTTGCCAGCAACCCTTGATAGACAAGGAAGATCCATGCAGGTTAAGAATGGCCTGAGTGGCATTTGTGAAGACAGAGAACAAATACAAGTGCTGGAGTAAGAGGGCACTTGAAGCTTGCCAGGTTTGGAGAAAGGAAGACCAGAGTGATCGCAGCTCAGTGAGCCCAGGAGGGCAAGTGTCTCAGGGGCTGAGTTGTCTGTCAGGTCTTGTTCTGAGTATGATGCACTGTCACTGGAGGGCATTAAACAGGGCAGAGACATGATGTTATCTCCTTTGAGAGGCTCTCAATTGTCTGACAGAGAGAGAATTGTTGGGGCCAAGACCAGAAGGGAGGCCTAAAGTCAGGAGGCTGTGGCAATGCTGGTAGCTTGGCTCAGATTATACTGATGAAGAAAGGAGGATGGTGGGGAGACCCAGGCATATTTTGAAGCTAGACTTGAGAGGTTCTGCTGAGGCACTGCTCATGGGGGACAGGCAAAGCAAGGATTTGTGATTGACTCAAGCAACTGGCAGATGTCCATGTGCAGAGATGGGTAGACAAGAGGGCAAGAAACGGGGCTGGAGAGTCACATTTTCTGTTATTGTGAGGGGCCTGTCACTCATTTAACCAGTTCTTCTAAAGCAGAGACAAGAGTACATGTGCACGTGATTTATCTGGAGAAGCTATCCTGGGGCCTGAGAAGAAGTAGAACCAGGAAGGAGGAAAGCCTATGTCCAAGTGTTCTTGAGTCAATTCCTTCTGTAGGCACGAAGGCCCAGTGCTGCTGGGGAATGGGAAGGACTGATGACCACCATCTCGTAGCCCCATCTCCAGGGCTGCCTGGGGTGGTCATCTCCTTGGCCCTTCCAGGAATGCACTTGCTCCCTCTCAGTGGAGTGGGTGGGCTCTTGCTGATAGCTGCAGTCACAGCAGCAAATTGTCCAAGGGGAAAAGGAAGAGGAGCACACAGTGCGGGCTTGAGGTGCTCCTTCTGTGTGGCTCTGGTTGCCATGGTAACAGCTGGAGCAAAATGGTGGGCTGAGAGGATGTGAGGTGGTGCATAAGAGATGTCTAGCACTTCATCCAAAAGACATGTCCTGTGAGTGGTGGGATACACAAGCCCAGAACTCAGGGAGAAGCAGGGCTGAGCTGCAGGTGAGGGGCTCACCAGCAGAGACAGATGCTCAGGCTCTGGGACCTTAGCTAGGGCAAGTCTACAGAGTAGAGGGAAGGAGTCTAAGACTGGCCTTGAGTCTCCTTATTTGAAATGGGTTGAGAAGGAAGAGCTAGTGAGAGAGTCTGAGAAGGAGTGGAAGGAGAATGAGGTCTGTGGGCATCAGTGGACATCATGGAACCCTAAGGAGAACCTGACAAGGATGGAAAAATCAACCGGCATCACTGGTGGGCTTGTGGAGAATGACTTCAGTGCTGTTGTGGGGAATATCCTGACCAATGGGCTGGGAAGGGAGGCGGAGCCTGCAGTTAGGATGTGGGCTCTCACAAGGAGTGGGCCAGTGAGTTAGGAAAGAGTGAACAGAGGCTGGACCTCTGCCCTGATGCGGAGGAGGGGAAGTGAATCCCTGCTTGGTGCCCAGAAGCCCCTTCTAGTCCGTAAGTAACATGTATATTTCATCTTTGAAATGACAAGCTTTTCATCTCCATAACAACTTTTTTTTTTTCTTTCTGTGCTATTTATATTCTGTAGTTGAGGAAAGTGAGACTTAGAAAGGTTTTATTACTCACCCATGTTCTAATGGGTGAGGGGCTGACAGGGGGTTTGAGCCTCCATTTTTGAGTTTCACTGGGACTTTGGAGTCTAATTTCTTTCTGGGATCACACTTTCTTTTTTTTTTTTTTTTTAAATAATTATTTTACTTTATTTATTTATTTATTTATTTATTTATTTATTTATTTATTTATTTTAATTTGACCAGAGAGGGGAAAATAGAGAGAGAGAAAGAGAGAGGGAGAGGGAGGGTGGGGGGGAGCGAGAGAGTGAGAGAGCGAGAAGAGAGAGAGAGAGAAAGCTGCTTGGTTGCTTGGTCCGGGACTTGAACCACGGTTGGCCACACGGGAGTCCAGCGTCCTTAAGCACCAGGTCACCTGCCAGCCCCCACACTTTCTTCTTAAGGGCTATGACTTTGGATGTCCCCTAAAAATTCGTGGATTGGTACTTAATTGTACTGTAAGAGTGTTAAGTGAAAATGTAATTCCCGAGACCAGCAGATGATGCAATGGTTACATTGCTGGACTTCCACATGGCTGACTGTGGTTTGAGTTCAAACTTGCACCAGGTACGTGTGCATGCATGCCCCAAATTCAGACAGAAGAATGAAGGAGAAGGGATTGTGGCATGGTTAACCGCCCCTTGGGGGGAGATGATTTCTCATTTTCTGTCTCTCTGGCAAGTGCACATGCCTTATAGCAAATCTCTCTCTCTCTCTCTCTAAAAAAAAAGAGAGAGAGAGAGAAATGTAATTCCTTCATGGGGTCCCACGGTGGACCTTTGAGTATGATTATGTCCTTAGGCTAGGACTTCCATAATTAAGTTCTGGTGAGTATGTAAGCTGAAGGAATGAGATTAGAATGAGACACAGAAACTTACAGACAACTGCTCTGTTCAAGATCCTGCGCTCTACCACATGGTAGCCTCACTAGAGGTTCAACCCTGAAACCCAGACCTCCAAACCATGGGCTAAATAATCCTGTATTTCTCCATAAAGTCACCCAGTTTCAGGTATTTCTGTTAGCAATACAATAATGGATTAAGACAAGGGAGAAAGGCTGGTGACATCAGCGGGAAGCAGAAGTCACAGGTGGCTACAACAGGAGCTTGTTCTCTGGGCGGAGCTTTTCTTTGTAGCAAATCCAGTTCTAAAAGGTCACCTTTCAATTTTAAGCTATTTTCCAGAATGACAGATAACAATTTTGTTTTCTGCCCTTGTAGTTTCTGTAGTGAGGCTGGCTATTACAGCATTACTGAAGTCATCCAAACAGAACATGATGGAAAGTGAACAGGAACGCAGCACGAGATATTCTTGAAGCTATTGCTTCATCTCTCTCTGTCCCATGCGCCTCTTATATTTGTTCTGCTGAAGACTTAAGTTCAGACCTTTTAAGGTAAATGGACAACAGCTGATGTAAGTTTTCCATTTTTCTACTGCATGTGCTCTCAGGATAGTGGTGAATGGTCATAGTTAATCAGTTGCAAGTGACAGTGAGGGGTGAAATAGAAACAGATGAAAACAATATCCCAACAGATATGTATTTAATTATGAACATAGCTGCCCAGAAAAACTGGTATACATCTTGGTTAAAGCCTTGAAAACTTTAAGTAAGTAAAGATTAAGTTTAGCATACTCGGAAAATAACTGAAATCTTTATCCATTTTAAATAGCTGTACTGATGGTGACCTCTAAGTGACCAGCAGATGTCAGTATAATGTAGGTCTTCCAGGATCTGTGTCTAAACAATGAGATCAGCTCTGGTGAGAACTTGCTTTTAGACATCTTAAGGCCCTAAGAATAGAGGAATGGACTAGACGGGCAAAACTGCGAAGGCTTGCATCCTGGCCTTGGCTGTGGAATGAGCAAGCGCTCAAGGAACATGGCTTCATAATTTAAGGAAAATTAAAGATATTTCAGGGGATGAAGAAAACAGAGCTAGTACTTTCCTTAACCTTGTCCAAAATCATCAGGTATTAAAATATAAATAGAAGGCCAAGGAATCTGATATGATATGATAGTCTAGAATATTCTAGAAATATGCTTATTGATATAAAGAGTCCACAGCATATTGTTGATTAGTTTCTTTTTTAAAAAATTTTTAAATTTTAGTTTGCTACAGGGAGTGTGTACTCACCAGAGAGAGGCAAAGAAAGAAAGAAAGAGCAAGAGAATGAGAAATCACCCGCTTAAGAAGGATGATCATGCAGCAATCCCTTTTCCATTCTCCCCCTGAGATTTTGGGCATGCATGCATGCCCTGCATGTTTTTCAGGCCACTGTGTGTTTAGGACTCAAACCTCAATGTTGGAAATGTGGGATGGATCCAGCCACGTTAACCTCCACACCGTTTAGTGGCCTGTTCATTTATTTTGATATTTTATCTTATTTATTTTTAATTTTTAAAGGTTTTTGCCATAGGGCACATGTGTTCACCAGAGAGAGAAATAGTGAGGGGGAAAGTGAGAAATTATTCCCCCCGAGTATATGTGTGGGGCAGTGACTATGCTACAATCCCTTCTCCTCCAGTCTCCTTTACAGATTTTGAGCACACATACAGATGTGCCCCGTGTGATTTTCAAGCCATCAAGTCTGGGACTCAAACCATGGTGGGCCGTGTGGGAGTTCAGTGCCTTAACCACAATGCCACCTGCTGACCCCCCTGTTGATTTATTTTTTAAAAGGCGAAATTAGCCTGCATAATTTGATTTCTTTTATACAGTGTGGTAAATTTTACACATTTATTTTTTAATTGCTGGAGGGTGTGTATGCTCATGAGAGAGAGAGAGAAAGAGAGAGAGAGAAAGAAATAGAGAGAGAGAGTATTCCCCAATGGAAATTGGTCATGATTCAATTCCTTCTCCACTTCTCCTTCATGTTAGGATTGTGGGCATGGTCCCATACATGGCCAGCATGGTTTTTAAGCCTCCAGGGCTGGTATTCAAACTAAGGTTGGCCATGTGGAAACTGCTTCCTTAATCATTGTGGGGTAGTTAGGCTATGGGTCTGGCCCCATTCCATACATTTTGATTTTTTAAAATGAATATATTCTCTTTCATACAAAATTAATAAAATTGTTCAAAAAGCAAACTGCATAAGCCTCTCTCATTCAAAGGTACACCTTTGGCAATTTTTAAAGTTTTTTTTGGGGGGCCTCTCTGGGCTTGGACCTAGTTGGTGGCGATATGACTAAACACCCTGAAAAGGTCTGCATCCTCGGTAAATATGGAACCTACTATGGTGCCTCCCTCTGGAAAATGGCGAAGAAAATTGAAACCAGCCAGCACGCCAAGTACACTTGCTCATTCTGTGACAAAGGCAAGATGAAGAGACGGGCTGTGGGGATCTGGCACTGTGGATCCTGTATGAAAACGGAAGCTGGTGATGCCTGGACCTACAACACCACTTCGGCTGTCTCAGTAAATTCTGCCATCAGAAGACTGAAGGAATTGAAAGACCAGGAGAAGCTCCATAGACATTTGGAATATCACTAGCCTATAATAAATGGATTAATTTATGTAACCAAAACATAAAACAAAAACAAAAATCCAAAAAATTTCTTTGTGGTTTTAAGAGTTTTATACTAGTCATTCTTTCTTGGTGGCTGTTTCGCCCAGAAGCTAGAGGGTGGTATATAAGTTAATTCTTTGTATCCTATTGCTTGTTTCTTTCTATTTATTTTTCATGGTAGGAGACCTGTGTGTGAGGGTGCATATGCATGTGCAAGATAGAAGCACTGCTGACAGAGGCTGGTCATGCCACAATCCTTTTCCCCAACCTTCCAGCTCATCAGAATCTTGGGCACTCCAGTGCATGCCCAGAGTGCTTCAACCAGGCTGGGAATCCAGACCTATGGCTGGCCATGTGGTCTGCAGCACAGCAGTTCAGTATGCTATGGAATGTTTGTCTTATATTTTTTGATTTTAGATTTTTCTAGCTTGGCCCAGAAGGAACAAATGGTTAAGAAAGTTGAGATGATTAAAAAGATGAATAAGACCTAATCATTTTCCCATAGGAATTTATTCCCAGTGGGGAAAAGAATGCACATAAAGATAATTCTAGTAAATATGATTAGCGTTGTTCTTACCCAGATGTCCTTGTCCTTCCTCCTTACATGATCAGCTCTAGCTCCTCAGCTGGTGCTTAGTGCATGCAACAACAATTCTACCACGATGAATACCCACAATGCCTAAGGGTGACATTCATTTTTGCATTTGCTGCCTTGCCTTAAGGCCTTCTCCCATTGCACAATCATGTGGCTAGGGCATGGTTCTCACTGAGTATTCCAGAGATCTTCTGTGTATCAAGAGCAGCCCTCCACCAGTGTTTAGCTGGTAGTTAAACATCCAGCTCCTCACACCTTAGTAAGGAATCCTGGGGGCATGTACTCCACAGTTTCTCAGACATCTTCCAGAAGGGTGGGGCCAGGTACACACAGTGGCAGCCACTTACGACCTTGGAGCCCAGCTGTCTGGGTCCTGACCTCACTTCTATCACTCCCCACCTATGTGACTTTTACTTTAGTGATATAGAACTACAGTTTCTGAGACATGATATTATGAGGTGTCAACTGAATTCTTAGGGTATTTGCTGAGAGCTATCAATTCTGTTGAGTTGGAACTCTTTTTTTTTTTTTTTTTTTTTTTTTTTTTAGAGGTTTTTGCTATAGGGCACGTGTGCTTGCCAGAAAGACAGAGAGACAGAAAATGAGAAATCACACCCCAGTGGGGATGGCCAGGCCGCAATCCTTTCTCCTCCATTCTCCTCTCCGGATCTTGGGCACACACGCACATGTGCCTGGCGTGAGTTTTAAGCCAGGGGTCCAGGACTGGAACTGTGGTCGACTACTGTGGGAGTCTAGCGACATAGCCATCATGCTAACTACTGGTCCCTTGAGTTGGAACTCTCATGTCCTCCAGATATTTTCAGGTTCTGGTCTCTATTTGGCTCATTTCCCTAGTAGTTGTTATTTTCCCAGTCTGGTTAAGTCTCATGCTACGTATCTATAGCTTAGCATTCAGCCAAAGACTCAAGGGGACTCCTGTAAAGATTTTTAGAACTCCTCCTCTATGAAGCTCCCTCCTGTCTTGAACTGGGTATCACACATTCCCATTGTGTTAGTAGCCAGGACCTAAACTTTCTTCTCTCCTAAGCAAGATTACTATGCTCTGCTTGGACTTATCTTAATCTATGCTATGATCTGAAAGGCAGAAAATTGAGGAAGTCATAGGTTTCACATCATTTTTCCACTCAGAGATCTGTCCAACATCTGCAGACAGTTGTTTCGTATACTTTGTCCAGCTTTGTGGATGGTTTTTGGTGGGAAGGCTAGTCTGGTACCAGTTACTACCACTGTCCCCTCTGAACATTATGAGAAGACTATAGGATGCAGAAACAGGGATTTAAAGTCTGTGAATGCCCAGCTCATCTCAGAGTACACAAGCTTACAGTTGATGTCTATGGTGGTTTGAGGATAGTTTCCCAAAGATGCCTACATCCTAGCCCTAGGACCTGTGGGCATATTACCTTTTATAGCAAAAGGGACTTTGAGGATGTGATTTTTAATTAAGAATCTTAAAATGAGTAGATGATCTTTAAGTGTTTGAGTGGGACAAATGGTAACAAAAAATCCTTATAGGGCCTTGATAAAAGAGGGATAGACACAGAAAAAGGAAGTATAATGATGGAACTAGAAGTCTGAGTGGTCTACTTTGAAGATGGAGGAAGTGGCTATGAGCCAAGGAATGTAGATGGTCTCTAGATCCAGTGCTTCTACAAAGTCTCCAGAAAAACAAAGCCTTACTGACACTGTGATTTTAGACTTCTGACTTCTAGAAATGTAATAGAATAAAATTCTGTTATTTTAAGTCATTAAGTTTGTGACAATTTGTTACAGTAGCCATACAAAACTAATACAATGCCTGGGACCAGCAGTTAGCATAATGGCTATGTCGCTGGACTCCCATGTAGTCGACTGCGGTTCGAGTCCCGGACCCGGCGGCTTAAACTCATGCAGGGTGTGTGTGCATGTGTGCCCAAGATCCCGAGAGGAGAATGGAGGAGAAGGGATTGTGGCGTGACCATTCCCCTTGGGGGGTGATTTCTTGCATTCTGTCTCTCTGTCTCTCCCTGTCTTTCTGGCGAGTGCACGTGCCCTATAGCAAAAACCTCTCCAAAAAAAAAAGAAAGAAAAAAGAAAAACTAATACTGTGCCTTGTAAGTATTTGTTCAATGGTCTAAGTGCAAAACATTCTGAGGAAATTGAAGTTATTCTTTCAATTCTCTATCATTTTGACTAGTTACATATGGAATGAAATGAGAACCCTTCAAAGACAAATAACTGAAATGAGGAGGGAAAGAGACCCAGAATGTGAGCATTAGTGGGGAACAGGGTGTAGTGTGTGTGGGGGGGATTAGTCTCATCCTCTTGACACATGGTGAAGGGGAAGAGATATTTATGTGCTCATAATATAGATAAAGGAGTCAGGCCTTTCCTGTGTCTGCTAAAATAATTCTCGTCTAGTACCTGCCTCCTAAACCTTAGCTCAGTTCATTAGAGTCAGAAGGTTAAAGACCTTTAATGTAAAAATCCTAGAGTACTTAACTATATCAGTAGTAATAAACTATTGTTTCATAATAGATGTGGGAGGCTGCACACCAGCGAATATCGCCGGTTTCTCAGAAAGCAAACAATTACACAATGCCAAAGGCAATTGTAATTGGTTCCCTTCAAAAAACCTGACCTTCGAAACCTTGCTCTGATTGGCCACTAGAATCCCTCAGATTTGCATATCCGGCACCTCATGATTGGTCCAAAAGCAACCAATCATAACCCACCTTTTACAGCCAATCATAACCCACCTTTTACAACCAATCACAGCCCACCAGCAACATGTATATAACCACGATGCCTGGCCCACAATCGCCAGACGACCCTGAAGAGCCTGAAGAGTTGTATCACTGCATGGTCTCCAGACGACCCAGAAGACCCTGAAGGGTTGTAACACTGCATCGTTTCCAGAAGACCCTGAAGAGTTGTGACACTGCATCATCTCTGTGCTGCTCACAATAGACGATGCAACCCTGAACAGTTGTAACACTGCACCGTCTCTGTGCTGTACCGTGCTGCCCACAATAAACGGACGACACTGAAGACAGTGTGTCGTCTCCGTGCTGTAACAGTGCACCGCTTGTCCTGGCTCTCATTCCTTCCCTCAGGAAACCTGTTCGACTTTCCCCCCGGGATGGGACATGTGGCGCCCGAACAGGGACAGGACAAATAGAAACTATTGATACATCATATTAACAAGCTGAAAGACAAAAATCATATGATTACAATTATATGTATATATTTATATAAATACATATTTTATAAATACATATTTTTAATATATTTTCTATTGCTATATGTTATTTATTTATTTATTTATTTTGGAGAGGTTTTTGCTATAGGGTGCGTGCGCTTGCCAGAAAGACAGAGAGAGATAGAGAGACAGAAAGTGAGAAATCACTCCCTAGGGAGGATGGTCATGCCACAATCCCTTTTCCTCCATTCTCCTTTCAGGATCTTGGGCACGCATGCACATGTGCCTGGTGTGAATTTAAGCCACCGGGTCTCGGGCTCAAACCACGGTCAACTACATGGGAGTCCAGTGACGTAGACGTTATACCAACTGCTGGTCCCATTGCTATATATTATTACTATTTATATTTTTTACATAGATTTAAGTGGCTTCAGTAAACTCACAGACTGGATTCAGTCCCAGGCTTACTTGACCCTAAGAGTTCAGGGCATGACCCACCATGCAGTTTGGGCTCATTAGAGAAGCAAGCCCTGATGAGAATTCTACTGATGTTGCTCTGGAATTCCCAGCATTGTCCACTTGCTTGACTGGCTACTGAATAAACAGGTAAGCCCTTGCATTCATCATTTTGAGGAACAGACTATTTGTTGATTTTACTTCTCAATTTTCCCTCCTTGGAAATAAAGCTCAGCTTTGTTAACATAAGAAAAGCCCAATTTATTCCATTTACTAAGCCTCTGCTTCCTCCAAATTTTCCCTTTTTATATATGCTCTTTTGTAAGGATCCAAAATAGTGAACCAAGTAATTGAATAAAAGAAAAGAGACTTTTGAATAAAAGAAAAGAGACTTTCTTAATGTGTTGAATTCAGTTTGCTAATATCTTATTGAGGACATTTGCATCTGTGTTCATCAGAGATACTAATCTGGAGCTTTTTCTTATAGTGTCTTTGGTGAACACATCAAAAAATCATACATAATGATCAAATGAAATTTATTTTTTGCATTCAAGGCTGGTTTAATAAATGCAACTCCATCAATGTGATACATCATATTAACAAACTGAAAGACAAAAACCATGTGATCATATCAATTGGGGCAGAAAAAGCATGCAAAAAGTTTAATGTCTTTTCCAGATAAAAACTCTTAACAGTTTCTGTATAAAAGGAAAGTTTTCAATAAAATCTACTTATGAAAAATCCAGGGAACCAGCAGTTAGCGTAATGGCTATGTCGCTGGGCTCCCACATAGTCGACCGCGGTTCGCGTCTCGGACCCGGTGGCTTACAACTCACGCCGGGCGCGTGTGCGTGCGTGCCCAAGATCCTGAGAGGAGACTGGAGGAGAAGGGATTGCGGCGTGACCATCCCCCCTGGGGGGTGATTTCTCGCTTTCTGTCTCTCTGTCTCTCTCTGTCTGTCCAGCGAGCGCACGCGCCCTATAGCGAAAAACCTCTCCAAAAAAAAAAAAAAAAAAAAAAAAAAATCCACAGGTAGCGTCATTATTTGTTTATTTTTATTTTTATTTATTTATTTTTTATGTTTTTTTGCCTTAGGGTGCATTCACTTGCTACAGAGAATAGAGAGAGGAAGAGAAAGTGAGAAATCATCCAGGGGATTCTGGGCATGCACACACATGTGCCCAGTGTAATTTTCAAGTTACTGGGTCTGGGACTTGAACTGTGGTCAGTCATGGGGGAGTCCAGTACCTTAACCACTACATCACCTGCTGGGCCACTAGCATCATTATCAATGAAGAGACCTAACTGAAAATAAATCAAGAAAATGATTCCATTTATTCTGGGAAACCAAAACCAAAACCAAAACCAAAAAACAAACCCAAACCACCCCTCCCAAAAAGAAAACACTGACTAATCAACCAAACAAAAACTTAAGAGAAACTTAAACCAAGGCAATGAAAGACCTTTATATTGAAAACTATACAAGTGTAAAAAGAATTTGAATAAACATTTCAACAAAGATGAGTTTAAAATGGCCAAGAGGAATAAGAAAAGCTACTCAACATTACTAGTCATTAGAGAGAGAAAGAACAAAACAAACAAACAAACAAAAAAAACAAAAACCAAAACCAAAAAAACAAAAACAAAAACCTAAAAGCAAAACCACTATGAGATACTCCCAACATCTGTTAGGATAGCTACTACCAAAAAGACAAGAGAAGGCAGGCCGGTGATGTAGAGGTTAAGGCATTGGATCCCACTGGTCAATACCATGGTTCGAGTCCTGGGCTTGGAGGCTTAAAATTCACACCAGGCATGTGTTTAAGAGATCCTGAGAGGAGAAGGGATTGAGGCATGGCCATCCTCCTTGGGAGGTGGGGTTGAGTGATTTCTCATTTTTATTCTCTCTTTCTCTCTCTGTCTCTCTTGAGTGAGCACACGTGCCCTGTAGCAAAAACAAAAACAAACAAGCAAACAAAACCAAAAATAAAAAAATGACAAGAGATAAAGAGTGTAAGTGAGGGTGTGGAGAAAAGAAAACCCTCATACCCTATTGGTGAGAATGTAGATTGTTGAATAAAAAACAGTATAGAGATTTCTAAAGAAATTAAAAATAGAACTACGATGTGACCTGACAATCCCTCTTCTGGGCATATATCCAAAGAAAATGAAATCACCATCTTATAAAGATATCTACACTCCCATGTTCATTGCAAGATTGTTCATAACAGCCAAGATATGGAATCATTTAGGTGTTCATCAATGGACATATGGATAAAGAAACTTGGTATCTATGTATGAACGTTATTTAATATTTAAAAAGAAGACCCTGACGTTTGTCACACTATGGATGGGCCTAGAATATATTATACTAAGGAAGTAAACCAGACATAGAAAAATATATTGCAAGATTTTATTTAAATTATGGGTCTTCAAAAGGTTCATGGAAAATGCATATTAGGAAAAAACTGCATCGATTTATAATTTTTTGCACCAAAATAAACTTGTACTTAATTTTTTCCCTACAAATTTTTTGAATTTCCCTCATGGTCTAATCTAAAAAGAAAAACAAGTTCAAATATATAGATGTAGAGAATAAAACAGGTGTTACCCGGATCAAGGTGGAGAAAGTCAGGAGATGTGGGTCAAAAGATACAGAGTAGCAAATATGTAGGATGAACAAGTGGATAGATCTGAAGTACAACTGTGAAGACCGCAGTTAACAGTAGTGTGTTGTATGCAGGGTTGTTGCTAAATTAGTAGATAATAGCCAGTCTTGCCTGAGGGGAAAGATGGGTAACTATGTGAGCTGAGGATATGTTAAATTGTTTCATGATATGGGCCATGCCAGTAGACAGTGATTAGATGCTATACGGAGGAAGTCCGGTCTCATATGGCCGACCAGGGTTTGAGTCCTGGCTCTGGTGGCTTCATGTGGAGTACGCCTGTGCATGTACAGCCCAGGATTCTGATATGATAGAGAATTGGAGGATAAAGGATTGTGGCTTGATTAGGCTCCATTGCAGGGAGCAGAGTTCTTGCCCTCTCTTTTCCTTTCTCTTGTTTATTGTGCCCACATGTACTTTCTAGCCTTAAAAAATTATTCCACAATAGTAACTAACCATTTTACTCATCACTGTATACTATAACATCCTGTTGCACACTATAAGTATTCATAATAAAATTTATTTACAAACAAGAAGAAAGAAAAGGAAATAAGTCTTAAGGCCGCTTGCAGCCTCACTTCTCCATGCCAAGAATAGCTGTTGATTTACTGCTAAAAGCCATATCCTGCACAATTCCCTGAAGAACTGTCCCTTTCTCCCAGGTCACAGTTGTCTAATGTCATTCACCTGTGGCTGTTGTGCAACAGGGACTGTTCCATCCGCAACCGGCAGCTGCCCCTTCACTAGATTCCATTTTAATCTGTCCGAGAGAGAAATAAGTCTGCCTTTGTCCACATCTACTCTGCTTCCACCCTCCTGTGATTATTAATGGTGCTATCTGTTCCAGGATGAGTCATTCAAGATTCACACAAAGATTGCCATTTGATAATAATTATATAATCACACCTGTGGGCTCTGCATGAGCTTTTAAATAAAGTGCTAAATATCAGTCTATTGACTCTTGAGGCTGGTACCTTGGTGAAGGTAGTCATGTTTTTCTACATCTTCAAAAAATTAAGGATAGCAAGAGAACAAATAGAGAGGCATGACATTAGTGGGACACAGAAATAGTTTATTATCTGTTGATGATATAATATGTGTAGTATTCTCAATAGCACTGGTCTGAGAAGTATTTCATGTTGGGTAAATTGTCTTTACAAGCCAAATGATATATAGTGATCGAATGTTTTAAAAAAATAAAGAGAATAAATTAATAATAATCTGAAAAAAATGATGAAAAACCATTTGATGATAATGATGTGGAGAGTAATATCTTTGTCTTGACTGATATGCATGGTAATCACACTGGAAAAAGAAGTGTAACACATTGTAAAGCTATATGTGATTAAATGTAATATAAAAATTATGGTAATAATAAATAAAATTTTAAAAAGTAATTGATAGGGGACTCTATGATCAGTGATTATGGAACATCATATGTAAGAGTCCAACTACCACTTGGAAAAACTGAAGAAGAACTTCTGGTACATTGGGAGTTGAGTTTTTTTGGCACCACTGAAAATAGGAGAGTGAAAAAGAAGGCTGTGGAATTTTTCTTGGTTAAGTCACACAGACAAAATTAGTGCTGGATGTGGCTCCAACTTTAGAAAACTGATCATGTGCTTGGCTTGTGGATGGCGATTTGAATACTCTTATGTGCTCAACTTTAAATGCCTCTCTGAAGGTTTTATTACGGGCATCTCACGGGGGCACTGTAGCAACCAGATGCACATCAGGTTCTAGGCATATTTCTGGCTAGAGAGACACAGGCAGAGCTATTTCTAAGCCAATCCACATAGCTTGATTTATGCTAATTTATTCTTAACATTTAAAAATCAACCCCTTACCTTGATTTAGTACTAAATATTGGATGCCCCCCTTCTGAGGGGCAGAAGTGGGCTTACCTGGATTCCTGATGGGCTCATCTCTGAATTTAATGTAAAAAACATAATTGAAACACAAGTGCTCTGTGACAGACTTCTAAATTTGAGAAAAAAAGCAAGAAACTTGTCATGGATGGTGGACTCGACTGTGTTTTATCTATTTGGAAGGCTGTCTCCACACTTGCTCTTGAAGGATGCTCTTCACCCCAGGTGCTCCACCTTCTCAGCTAGCTGGGACCTCCCAGGGAGACATTTCCCCTGATTCATCTGTTCATTCAATAAATACATAGTGTCTATTGTGTCTTCAGACTGTTGTAGACATTGAGCAACATTCCCTTCCCCCATGGGGCCTGCGTTCTAGCAGTTCTGCTTTTATAAACCTCTGTAGCCAGCAGAAAGTCATTCTCAGGCTCAGCAGTGATGAATCAGGGCTAGAATTCTTCCTGCCAACTGGCTTGTGTGTCTTTCTGTCCTTCTGATGCAGAGAACACTACCACTGTAACCATCATCTTAAACTCTGTGTGTTTGTTGTCCACCTCCCCCTAACACACACACACACACACACACACACACACACACACGGCTGATTCAGCTATAGGTACCACTACACACACCTGTGCGTGCCAGCCCCTACTCCTATTTTTGTTTATTCATGCATTCACTTATTTCTTTTCATTCTCAGTTCCCACTCCTACCCTACCCTTTCTCATAGGCAATCATGTTGACGGGTATCTTTTAATTTGAAGGCGTATTTTTAAAAAAATGGAGTCTCCTATTGTGTATGCACATACTTTAATTTTATGGAAATGATGAAGAATGTGGACTCCCAAATCAGACGGCTTGGATTGAAGTCCAAGTTCTGCCCCTTATAATCTGTGTGGCCTTGACTTGGCGAGATTCTCTCTCTGCATCTCTCTCTCATCATTGACAAAGCAGAGCTGGATTCTCATGTGAATTAAATTAGTTAATATGTGTGAACAGGCACAGGTAGGTAGTCAATCCACCATAAGGGTTGGCTATTATTACAAGTCTGTTTTTAAACACACATGGATCCTCTTTGCATTTCCCACCAAATTTTTGCAGAAGAGACGTGATTAGTTTAGGTGATTGAAACCAGGCCCTGCACTGTCTGTGTCTGCCCAATCTGTGGGCTGCTGTTGGTCAGTGGCTCATCTCTAGTGGGTCCCTTCAGCAGCTTCCTCTGGGCAGAGAGCATTTTCACAATGGTTGCCTGAGACAGCTTAGGCTGTGGTGAGTGGAAGGGGAAAGTGGCACAATGTAGCACTCAGAATTCAGGGTGGAAAAGGGGCAGCAGGGAATGCTCAGTGTAAAGAGATAAGGGAGCAACTACAAGGCAAAGGAGACTTGTAAGGTACCCCAGGGCTCTCAGGGGCTCCCAAGGAAGGGAGTCCTTCAGATCTCCTTAGAGAAGGCATGAGTCAGCCTGTGGACAGAGGAGACTTGGTAGTGTGGCTGGGCTGGGGCTGGTCTGGCACTATGGGGCAGCCACAGCTCACACTCGTGAGCAGGCTGAATCGTGTGGTAGGGGCTGCATGAGGGCTTGGAGTCCCTGTGGAGAGGGCTGGGGAAAGGTTGTCATCAGGCTGCGGTGGCAAGACAGTCAGCTCAGATGGAAAGCTAGAACATGTGGTGGGCCACTGCCTTGCGACCCGGATATACCCTCACACAGACAATCACCTGACTGCACTGGAATCCACAAGGAGTCTCTTCCTCCTCCACATCCCTCCTGTGCCCTCTACTGAAAAGCATGGCATGATGTTTACTTGGGAGAATTACTTCAAGCAATTCACAGACCATACATGGAAAGGTACGGTGTTTTGTTGCTGAGAGTCCATTGAATTGATTCACAAGTCCATTATACTTCATCTCCTTAGAGCAAAGATTGCCCGGCTAAG
Organism: Tupaia tana; assembly: GCA_026018925.1. Classification (NCBI taxonomy): domain Eukaryota; kingdom Metazoa; phylum Chordata; class Mammalia; order Scandentia; family Tupaiidae; genus Tupaia; species Tupaia tana. The sequence goes on from JAKSZU010000001.1 coordinate 138,247,906, forward strand.
TTGGGGAAATCACCCATCTGCATCCATCACTCAGTCCTTCTGAGAGATTACAGACTGTTCAATATTTACTGAACATCTACTGTACACCAGGCACTGTTTTAGGGGATACAGTGATAAAGAGACAGATGTGGGTCTTGAGCTTGTGAGGCTCTTATTCTAAAGAGAGAAATTATATATATGTGTATATTCAAGAAAAATATCAGGTAATGATCAAGTGTGCCGAATAAAACAGGATGACGGAAAGAGAGATCAGGTGGTGCTCTAGACTGGCTGAACAAAGAAGGGCTGAAGGGACCTTGAACCTGAGGCTACTCATCAGGGAGGAATAGGCCTAGTGAAGTCATGAAGGAAAGACATGGAAGAAGCTTGGCACTAAATTCCAAAATACAGTCATAAAATTTTACGCATTTCTATGTCACACACCTTTCTCATTTTTCTTCATTTTTATTTTTTAAAAATGTTTTTACCACAGGGTTTGTGTGCTCACTGGAGAGAGACAGAGCAAGAGCAAGAGAGGGAAAGTAAGAAAGCATTCGCCATGGGGCATGGTCACACTGCAACCCCTTCTCCTCCATCTCTCCCTTTTTACAGTACTTTGGGCACACATGCACATGCACTTGGCATGTTTCTTAAGCCACTAGTTCCACCCAGTGTGTTTCTAATGTTGCAAGTTTGGCCATATGGGATCCAGCCACCTTATCACCATGCCATGGGCTGGCCTCTCATTTTATAGATAAAAAATTACATGTATGAGCTGAAAACTGAATCTATTATGTTATATATTTTTGTATTCTGTCATGATCACACATTTTTTAAAAATCTGCTTTCCACCATTGCTCTCCATGTTTTTGTACTTTCCAATCTTTCAGTTTCTGCCATAGAGTGCCAAAATGGGGAAAAAGAAAAGAGAAAAACACAAAAATGGAAAATTATCTGTGAATGTATATGATAAAATCTTTGAACAAATATGCAGTACATTCATGATGTTGACATTCATTTGGTAGGCTGTAATGATGCACAGTGATTGAATGTAAAAAAAATTAAAATTAAAATCTGCCTAAATCATGTTGTTGTAGCTCCTTGGGGATTCTTAGATGTTCTGGGTGACAAGTCCCTTTCCCTAGGGAAGTTTCATGATCTAAAACTATCTCTCTCCTTTCTCCTCCATTCTCCTCCAGGGATTTTGGGCATGGATGCACACATATCTGGTGATTTTTTCAAGCTGCCAGGTCTGGGATTCAAACCATGGTTGACCATGTGAGAGCCTAGTGCCTTAACCACCACACCACTTACTGACCCCAATTCTCACTTCTTAAATAGCCATCATAGAGAATGTTGGAGCTGTTGGGCTGCTTGGCATTGATTTATTACAAGATGATATATTTTAATGTGCTAATTCTAAGTGTATTGAGGACAAAAATATAATTTTTACAGTAATATCTTTGGCATCAACTACAGGCAGGTTGAAGAGATTTGTGAGTCAGGATTAGGGATTAACTTTCCGTGAACATTCAGGGCTGATATGAAATAGAGCAGAGCCAGCCCATTTGTGTGTGTGTGTGTGTGTGTGTGTGTGTGTGTGTGTATGTATGTGTGTGTATGAGTGATGCAATTATCTCATTTTATTTTCTATTCCCAATATACTTACTTGTTGTCACACACACACACACACACACACACACACAAATAGAAACAGATGAATGGATAAACAGCATGTGGTATGGTGGTATGTAAAAAAAATGGGATATAATTTAACCATTGAGAAAAAGGAAATCCGGAACTAGCAGATGGTGTGGTGGTTAAGGTGCTGGACACCTACATGGCCAACCTCAAGTTCAAGTCCCAGACTTGGTGGCTTGCTTTCTCACTTTCCTTCTCTCTCTCTCTCTGGCTGAATTAAAATAAACAAACAAATAAATAAAAAGTAAATGATTCTTACAAAAAAAAAAAAAAAAAAAAAAAAAGAACCTTGAAGACATTATGCCATGAGAAATAAGCCAGTCCCAGAAGGACAAATGCTGCACAATTCCACTACATGAGGTCCTGAGTGCAGTTAAATTCATGGAGACATAAAGTGGTAATTCCAGGGATTGGGGGAGGAGGAGTGAGGAGCTCTTGTTTAATTGGTGTAGAGTTTCAATTGGGGAAGAAGGAAAAGCTCCAGAGACGGATGGCGGTGATGGTTGTACAACAACGTGAATGTTTTTAATATCAATAAACTGTACACTTAAAAGTGGGTAGAATGGGAAATATTATGTCCTATGTGTTTTACTACAATAAACATAAGATAAGAAGGACTTGTCCTGAGACTGCACGGTCTCTGTACAAGCTTCATTATAAAGAAGACGGAGGGGGCCAGCTGGTGGCACAGCAGTAAAATGTGATCTGCCAGGCGGACCCACGTGGACAGGTTTTGGGTTCATGTGCAAGACCTCCCTGAGCATAGCAGGCAGGCTCCTGTCCGTGATCCAGGTTGACTGAGGCTGGGGGTGGGTCACAGCATGAAGACTAAGGACCTGCCAAGGGTGCATATTCTCGTTCTCTTTCTCTGTTGCTCATGAATGAAATGAATCAACTTTCAACAAAAAGAGGAGGGAAGGGTAATATGAGCATATTTATTCTCTGAAACTGATGCTTCCTTTGAAAGACCCCAGATGCTTCATTATCCTGGGTATAGACAAGGCCCATGTCTGCCTCTGTGACTCTAGCCAGTGCTATTTCATTCCCTAGTGTGGTCTGAGGATGGAACTGGGAAGAGACTGTAGCTTTAAACACCATCCCAGCAGGATTTTGCAGAGCCAAGAAGCTAGACATGTGAATGGGAATGAAATACATGCAGGAGACAGACACTGTACAACACTCCTGCTTCTCCCATAGTTTATTGTTGTTGAAGAGGAGCACAGACTCCAACCCAATTAGTGCAGCCTGCACGGGTCCTTCCTTCATTATCCAAGCATCTGAAGACCATTTACAAACCTAAATGGCCATTTCTGACAGACTGTAGTGCTCACTGATGTCTCAGCGCACAGGTTTGGCTGGGTCCTGAGTGTATTACAAGGTATTCCCCCCTCCAAAGACATCTGGGTTTCTATCCTGTCCGAGAATGTAAAAAAAAAATAAAGCAGATATTTCCTAAAATTGCCTCCATCTCTAACATATATTAAACACATATTTATACACTAGCAAACTATAGATTGGTGACCAGTATTAAGTGTCTGACAGATTAGGGCCACTTCTAAGACTTGGTTTCAATAGCCCCTTGGTTACCCTTTTACCCGGGATTATAGATGATTTCATATTCATTCTGTGTAGACAATTGTTTCATTAGAAGTTTTTGTGCTCCAAGAGGACATAAAAATAACTAAGATTTGGAATCGTAGAACATCTGGAATGAGGTGTATAAGCCAAAAATCTTTGATGTTGGCATGATGCTATGACATTTGAAAAAGCCCAACAAATGTAAAAAATGTCAATATCTGGCAGCACATTCAAAATAACAGTTGCTGTTGTACATTGTAAAGATGTATAGTGATTACGCACAAATTATAAAAAAATGTAAAAACCAAAACACAATGATGCTGAAGTTAACTTTGGAAGAATACATAGATTGTAATAGTTTAAAAATATGTTTTCAAAACAATTGGAAAAGAAAAGAAATAAACTTTTTCTCCCTTAAAAAAATGAACAGTTGCCAAAGACCTCAAGCACCAGTGGGCACAAACTTCAGAATGCCCAGTCAGTACATTTCACTAGTTACCATCCACACTGATTTGAGAGCATGTGCACTTGAAAGAGCAACTGCATCACTATTAGGTTGCTCGCAGGGCATTGTGCACATCCTTCTTTATTTTAATAGAAATTCTAAAATGAAACCACCCTCAAACCGTAATTCTTCCTTCCAATACATTCTGGCCAGGCTCGACGCCAACCCTTGGTTTGTCAAGCGGATCATCAATCTACCCAGTGCACACACTACATCCAGAGCTGGTGACACAGGGACACAGGCCTGTATTGCTCCACTTGCTGGTGAGGGTCCATGGCCAAGAACAGAGTCTCAGAGAGTCTAGCGGGTGGCAGGGGCAAGCTACAGTGGCAGTGGTTGGTGCTCTTTCTCCAAAGCAGCTCAATGAGATTTGGGCTATTATTCCTGGCTGGATACCCTCAAAGCCTGCTTCCTTAATCCAGTGGGGACAAGCTAAACTCCTTTGCATTTATTTCTTTTTTAAACTAGCCAGAGAGTTTTCTTTTGGGTACAACTGGTGATTCTTTGCTGACCCAGCTTTATGTCTGGATGTGTATATTTGGAAGGTATTATAAGGTCGACTGGAAAAGCATGCCAGGTTCACAATAGTGGTTGCCTTTGTGGAGGGGAGGAAGAGAATGGAGTTGAAGATGAGTAACAAATAGACTTCAGTTCTAACTGTATTACCTAATTATTTTATTTTATTTTATTTTTTTAAGAGGTTTTTGCTATAGGGTGCGTGCGCTCGCCAGACAGACAGAGAGAGACAGAGAGACAGAAAGCAGGAAATCACCCCCCCAGGGGGGATGGCCACACCGCAATCCCTTCTCCTCCATTCTCCTCTCGGGATCTTGGGCACGCATGCACACGCGCCTGGCATGAGTTTAAGCCACTGGGTCCGAGACCCGAACCGCGGTCGACTACGTGGGAGTCCAGCAACATAGCCATTACGCTAACTGCTGGTCCCCTTAGCTAATTATTTTATCAAAACCCAAAACAAATATGATATATATGAAAACATAACTATTGTTCAATTCTAAGCAATAGGACTTGGACATATTTGCTATATTACACACAAGACCACAAAACAATAAATTTAAAAAAAAGCTTAGTAATGGGACCAGCAGATGGCATAATTGTTACATCGCTGGACTCTCATGTAGTTGACCGTGGTTCGAGTCCTGGACCCAGTGGCTTAAAACTCACACCAGGCATGTGTGTGTGCATACCCCAAATCCCAAGAGGAGACTGGATGGAAGGGATTGCAGCATGGCCATCCTCTCTGGGGGGTGATTTCTTGCTTCATATCCTTCTGTCTCTCCAGTGAGTGCATGTGCCCAAAAATCTTTTTTTTTTAAAAAAGCTTAGTAATAACTACAATATAGAACAAGAAAAGCATAGACATACTTAGAGGTAATGAGAATGGAGTGAACACTGAATACTTGTTAATGGATGTCTCTCACAGTCTACACATGAAGTGCAAGCCTGCATGTGCAGTACAAAACCTGTTCAGCTGAATGAGCAGTCCTGAATTAGGTAGTTGGCTGCAGCAAAGAATTCTTCTGCATACAGTCGGATATGATAAAATCGAAGCATTGGTTTTTCACTGGTTTATGAAATTGTAAATATCATGTGAAGATGCCAAAGACTTTTGAGTGGAGAAATGAATTGGTCTAAGGATATATTTTCAGAAAATTACTTGGGCATCTGCATGTAGGATGAGTTGGTGGGGAGGAAATGGAACCTGCAATATACTAGTTAGGATGATGGAGAGAAAACCTGGATATCTACATCATCCTGAGTGACCATTAGAAGACTTAGGGTTTTACTCTGTTGCTAACAAACTGAGTGATGGGGTGGTCAAAGAAAAGGCTGTGGCCCAGTTAGCATTCCCTTTTCTTCTCTGTCTCTGAAGCAGTCCGTAGCTCACACCCATAGGTCTGGTAGCTGCTTCCAGAATATCACATGCAGAATGAATATCTGCTCTGAATACTGAGAACTGAACTCTGTCCTAAATGCCAATTCCTTTGCCATTTTTCAGACAAGGCAGGACACAAAACATGTGCTCTGAAACCTCCTTGCCATGACTCAGATCACGGTGATTAAGGCGCTGATCTTCAGAGCAGCAAGGGCTGAGGTTAATGAGATGTTACTTTTCCATTTTGCCCATGAAGAAATTGAATCCAAAGAGGACAATGGCTCTGAAGATGACATATCTTGAAGCAGTAATGAAACTGACAAAAATATGTGGAACTACTATCTCCAGGTGTTCATTTTAAGTCATGTAGTGCCAATGCAAGGAGTGACTCTCCCGTAGTACCTCATCCTATGTGGGTCTGGGTTCCCCTTATTCAGCTCTCCTTGCCCATTCACTTGGAAGACTCTTCCCCTGAAAGTTCTCCAAGCTATTATGATGCAGATACAGTGATCAGCTCCTTTACTAGTGCATTTGGATCTTGTCAGGGTCTGATGGAACCCCCCAAGGACTGTCAGCAGCCACCAGGGACTAGGAAGAGGCGTGGGAAGGATTTTCCCTTAGTGATCCCCACTAAAAGGAATCACTCCTGTTGAGACCTTGATCTCATATTTCCACCCACCAGAACTGTGAAAGGGTACATTTTTGTTGCTTCAAGCTACCCCAATCCATGGTCATTTATCTCAGTAATCCCAGGAAGTTAATTCAAGCAGGATGCAAAATTCTCATGTGAGAGTTTTATGACAACCCAAGTCATTAAAGAAAATCTGCACTTGTGCTTTGGTTTGTTGACTGGGAGTAACTGTTTTAGTCTCTAGCCATAGCGGTTTTTCATAAGAATGTCGAAATCTGTGTCTTCTTTCCCTTCTGTGCCCTCTGCAAGGGCAATTCAGCTCAGGACTTCCTGTGCAGCACCATGTTGCTTTCCCTCGCACACCTGTTCAGAACCCATCAGAACTACGTTCCTAGTTACACAAACCAGAGAACTACCCCCATGTAAACTCTTCTATGAGCTTCCCTCTGACTGGCCGAAAGCTGCTCTCACCCTGAGGCCCAGCTCCCCACAGCAGGTTCCCACAGGAGGCTGTTTCTTCTCTTGCACTTCTGCACCGCAAGGTACCAATTGGGGTCACATCAAATCTGCTCCTCACAGCACATTTTCTCATGCTTCAGTTTTTAGGAGGCATGTACCTTCTTTCTTTCCCACTTTTCATCACTTCTCCTGGTTGTCCTCCATGTTCCCCTTGGCCATGCTTCTCATCACAAAAGACTTTGGCATTGGCTGCATGGTTTCTGCACCCCAAATCCTGACACTCAGTGGCTCTCTCTCAATGCTCCTGTTTCTTCACCTTGTCCTTTCCAAATGGCCTCCATCTCACTGTACTTTAGCTTTTCACTTTTAATGTTTGTTATTTCCAAGAACCCCTCCCTATTCTTCGCAGCTAGATGGTAAAACATTTCCATCAATGTTTTCTACTTCTCCTGCTCACTCAATCCCTAGCTCTCCGTCACTGAGTTTCCACTTTGCCATGTCCCAAACCTATTGCTGAATCTAACACATCCTTCTCGGTCCTATTACTGGCCTTTCCAACAGCCTTTCCTGCTGTACACACACCCCCCTTGAACTGTCCTCCCGGGTCCTAGCACTCACACACTTGCTGATTGCCACTGCTGCTGCTCTGTGCCCTTGGGGCTTCATTTCCCTGCCCCTGAGTGCTGATTATCAGTGCTCCCGGAAGCTGTCCAAGAACTTCTTTGCAATTTACACTAACTCCCAAACTATCTTGGGCACATCTGTCATTTAAATAACTCATCCAGATAACTTGCTAACCTGTGTTTACAGCCTAGAACTTTCTCCTGAAGAAATAAGCCATCCTTGTCCACAAGACAATTCTGTTTGGTTATTCCAACTCAAATGTGTTCAGAATGAAAATAATATTCTTGTTCCCTAAACATGTCTTAGCTTCATTTTTTTTTTTTTATCTCAGATAATAAGAGTAATATCTTTTGCGAAGTTTCTCAAGCCAGGGGCCAGATAACAGTGCCGTGATAAAACACAATTCTCTGTCAAGCTGACCAACATGGGAAGGTTCTGGGAACATTGTTGGAGCCCTCCCTGAATATGCCAGGCATGCACGTGTCCTGGGTTGGATGAGGCTGGGGGTGAATTACAATGTCAGGACCCTGTTGGCAGTGATTTCTCTCTTCCTCTCTGTCTTTTACTCTCTTGTTTATGGAAGAGATAAATAAATAAACTTAAAAGGAAGTTTGCCAAGCCAGAAACCTGGGCATTTACTTCAACTTCTCTTCTCCTGCACCCCCAACCACCCACATCCCCACATCCAATTCTTCTCCTCATTGTGTTGTTTCTGGAAGCATCTCCTGCATTCATGCAGTTATTTCCATCTCCACAATCACCACCCTCTGCTGCCATGTTGGACTCAGATTAGAGTGATAGCTCCTTATGTGGCTCCAGAGTGAACCCTCTCGAAGTTCTCTCTGCACAGCAGCCAGAGCAGCCTTTCAACAATGCAAAAATGATCAAGACTCTTGTTCTGGTCTATGTTGCTAATAAGAGGAGATACTTGAGTCTGGGTAATTTTTACAAATCTAGACTTATTCAGCTCATGGTTTGGAGGTCTAATTTGAGGGGCTGCATTAGGTGAGGGTCTGATGACTGGATTACAATAAGGTGGAGGATCTCACATGTCAGCAGGTGAGGTCTTGAGCAGAGTGTGTTTGTATCTCTTCTCATTCCCTGTCCTTATAAACCCACCAGGACTCAATCATGAGGGCTCTACACTGATGACCTTAATCCTAATCTTCTCCAAACTCTACATTTATTTGTTTTCAGTTTTATTTATTTATTTCTTCCATGAGCAAGAGAGACAGAGAGAGAGAGAGAGAGAAACTCCCAAAAGGGTCCTGATGCTGTCATTTGTCCCTAGCTTCAGCATTCACCCCATGCCTGGAGTACTCAGGGAGGTCTCCAGACTTAAACCTGGAATCCTACCACATGGGAACGCCTAGCAGAACATCCTATTTTATTGCTACACCAAGTCTGGTGCCCCAAAGTCCCTACCTTTGAACACGATAGTTGGATTATGTTTTTACCTTCTTAATATTATCACAACCAAATTTCAGCACATTAATTTTGGGAGGACACATTAAAACTAAAACACCTCTTTTTTTGCTTCAAACCCTCCAAAGGCTTCCCTGCCTGCCCATACCCTGGGTGGTTCTCTGTAGGATAGCCTGGGGCCCTCCTCTCTGGTGCACTCTTCCCTCTGGCTCTCCTAGCCATCCTGTGGAGCACTCGTCAAATTCCATGGGCATGATGCTCATCTTGATCTCATCCTAGTCTCCCTTCTTCTTCTCTTTCACTGCTGAGCTCAGCTTTCGTCCTTAGACTCCCCCTGCCTGTGCAACTTGGCCCTGTCTCAGCTCCTATCCTTTGTGGACCAAGCCAACTCTATCTTTGGAAATGGTCTCTACCTCACTCACGACAAGCTCCCTATTTACCTCCATGTAACAGGCTTCTATACAGCCTGGGTCACGTCTCTTGCCTTGTTGGATTCCCTTTAACCTGGCAGCCTCTGGAGGGCGCACCCCTGTTTTGTTCACTGCTCTGATCACATGTTAGACATCACAGGTGTTCAGTGAGTACTTGCTCAGTGAAGGACTGAGTGGGGGTTGTGAGAGTTAAGTGAGATGCTACCCATGCCCTGAACCTGGCTCATTCAGGAGCAGGTAGGTGGGATCATTGATATTAACAGCGATGGTGCACAAGGTCGGCGCCTCCCATGCTGTTCATCCTGTGAATCCTGGCAAGACTGTCTAAACTGCCTGCGAGGGCTGCTGCTCTGAAAGACCATCAGGGCGACCAAGAGCTCAGTTGCCCCGAAGAAATGGTTCATGTTATAGCTGAATGTGGTTTCCTGTCCCTCGTGGGAAATGTCATGTTGTTTCATATCAAAGTGTGCACCGTCCACTGCTCAGGGAGACCCGCGCCTTGCAGGCATGTGTGCTGGAAATCTAGTAGGGGGGCTCCCGTTTCCAGAGAGGATGCTGGCCTAGTGAGAGGCCGACCTTTTCACCTTCAGACAATGCTATGGCCTGTGGAAGGCTGGGGGAGCTCAGGAGAATGAGGAAGGTTGAAATTCAGTCCAGGGAAATTTAAAGGCACATTTAAGCATTTCTAAGATGTTATTTAAGCATGCCCCCAAATTCTGGTTGGCTGAATTGTAGACAACTGTCTCTGCTGGTGGCTTGTACTTTCTCTCCCTTTGTTTCCTCATTGAAAGGGAGATTAAGCCTCACCTCAGAGGATGATCTAAAGAGTAAAAAGAATGGAGGGAGACATCATTCCTTCTAGTCTTCTAGTGGATTCATGGCAGGGTGCCCTGGTTATTTCCTGCTAACGGCAGACCAGCATGGCCCTGCACCTCATTGTCCTGCTGTACTTGTTGAGAAGTGGAGCTGGAGTTACATGGAACTCCAGAGGTATACATGAGCACTTGTTTTGGAGAACATTGGGCCACTTGCCCTTGTTCTAGTGCATTCCATTGCTAACCATAAATACCTAAGCCTGAGTAATTTAGTGTGGAGGGCACTGCATACGGAAGCCATCTTGAGCTATCTGCCATCTTGGAAACCATTAAGCTTCACTTCCTCACTGAGCAAACTGTTTCTCAGAAATCATGTGACCAACTGTTCTCCCTGGAAGTGGTTGGGTTTCTAGGCAATGAGAGAGATCCACCCACACCAATGATTGGTTCATGCTGTTTTATCTCATTTGCATTTCCGGCAATCAATCAATGCTCACCAGCCTGTATATAAGCTCGCTGTTCTTCCTTAATAAATGAGACTTGATCGGCACCTCGTCTTGTCTCCACTCTGTGTGTCTGTCCCATCTCTCACTCCCTCCCCCAGGAAACCTGTTCGACTGTCCCACGGGCCGGGACAATTTAGGAGAACAGAAGTTTATTAAGCTCATGGTTTAGAGATCCAATGTCCAGGGAATACATCTGGTATGATATTTCCTGTTGATGAGGTCCTGGGCCATACTGGAGGTCACCTTGTGAGGAAACAGAAACACATGCATCTGTGTCCATGTGTCTCTCTGTTCTAGTCTCACTCCCTTTCCTTATAACCCATGACATCATCACTTAATCACTACTGAAGGCCCTTTGTTCTGACATCATGAAGCTTTTGCATTTCCTCTTAATACCTTCACAGCCAAATTCCAGCACAAGAATTTTAGGGTTACACAAGCCATAGCCCTTCTTTAATATGAGAGAGTCTTGGCTTGTAGTTTGGGCTATAAAAGGAAGGAAGAAACAGGATGCAGACCAGCTTGTGCCAGGCTGATGAATTAATTAGAGAAAAGCAGGTTTCCCCAATCCCAAAGAGGCTGGATGATAGAGGACTGATGAGGAAGACCCTGACACCAGGCTACTGGGGTGCGGAGACAGCCCTGCCCTTTCCCACTGTGGTCATGTTACTCAGCCTTTCTGTGTAGATTCTTAGCTGCACACTGAGAAGGTAATGATTCAACCTCATGAGGTAGCTGTGAGGTTTAATGAATGTGTTTGCCAAGCTCTCAGAACATTGCCCAGCTTAGAATTAGCACACAGTGAATGCGTGATATTATTATTGTTGTCAGTGAAAGAGAAAATCCTAATTAATCTGTAGCCACCTATTCTTGCTGTTTCCTGCTAACTGGAGACTAGTATGGCACTTGTTTCTTGCTGTCTTTCAGTAATTTTCTATTGATATAACTGAATAGAACACCCTAGGTAACTTATAAAGAAAAGAGGTTTATGTAGCTCACAGTTCTGGGAGCTGGAAAGTCCTACATCAAGGTGCTCGCCTCTGGTGAGGGCCTTCTTGCTGCATCAGGACATGGTGGGAGGCAGCTCATGAAGACAGAGCAAGTGTATGTCAGCTCAAGTCTCTTATAACGCCATCATTCCCTTTACGGAGACCTCATCTTGACAGCTTCCTATAATCCTAATTTCCTCTTAAAGGCCTCACCTCCAAGTACCATCAATATGTGAATTTAGGGGTTAGGTTTCAATATGAGTGTGGATGGAGACATTTAAACCACAGCACCATCTTTTTGGGGAGTGGAACACATAACTTGTCAGTTTAGTGAAATTACAGACTGACTATGTTTTGTTTGTTCTGAAGGTTTATGAGGAGGGGTTAAAGTTAGGTTAATATATCAGTGAAGTACAAAGTGATCATTTAAAAATCTCTGTGTGTAGTCACAGCTGTAACTACTGAGTTAAAACGTACGCAAGAGAAAACAAGATGGCTTTAAGGCTGGCAGTCAAAGAGAAGGGTGCTGAAAATATCACCCTGGAAGCACAGGAGTCAGGATTGGGGCTTTGCCCTCAGTTCCATTTTTTGAGCATTGAGGTCTCATAACTTTGGAAGAGAAAACACTACATCCTGCAAGAGGCAGAGAGAGATTTGGAAGGGGAGTGTCTACATAAATGCTGAAATTCCACATTTAAATATTTGTCTGTTTAGTTTTTTACTTAAATGTGGTAGTTTCACTTACATGAATGCTAATTTACATTATTCATTACAACATCATTTCACGAAAGTTGCCTTGGAGGTAGGCTGTGATGTAAGTCATCATTTGTATCTCAGCTTTGGAAAAAACCTCCATCCCTCTCTCCCTCCACATTCACCCTCCTTTCTCCCTGGCCTCCCTTCCTTGTTTTTATTTTCCCTCACTTAAAAAATTATTTTGGAAAATTAGATACATAATCTTTAAAAATTAGATGCAGAAATATATATGCTTCCCTAACAAATTCAAACACTATTGTTCTGAAAAATGCCAACAAATTTGCAATTATGTAAAATGTGAAAATCCCCTTACCAAATGCGAAACCACCTGTTTTCTGATCTCCAGTTTCCCCCATGGACCTTTACTTCCCCACATACTGGCCAGGAATTCTTTCTCTCTCTTTTTCTTTTGTCCTCCTTCTCTCCCCCACTCCCATCTATCTAGCTTGACAATTTCTCTTCATTAATTTGGTCATGTATTGCAAATATCTTTCTACATTGTTTCATATGCATGATTGTGAAAACAACTGCATTTTGTTTTCTGTACTATGGCGGGTTATTTCCATTGTGAGTGTGAACTGTTACAAACAGAGCCGCAACAACCTTCTCCAGCCTGTTTTTGTTCACTGTGCTGCTCTTTCCAGGATAGAAACGGCATTGCCCTGACAAAGAGTGTGCACATCTCACAATATGGAGCTGACACATTTTTCCCTGTAAAATGCTTGCATCCATTTGTACTTCTACCAAGAGTGTGATAATGATGATTTCCTTACAACATCACCAACAAATGTTCTCAATCTTTAGATTTTATCAATTTCAGGGGTAAAAAATACCATCTTTATTTTTGTTTTGATTATGTATTTTTTTCCTGCTTTTTCTCCAGTCTGCCACTTATCAACTTGGAACTCTATTTTCCCCAATCCATCCTGTATGGCATGAGTTAGAAAGAGCCAAAGAGGAACTTGAGTGAGATCTGGGAGAAGATACAAAGCAGCAGGTCCTACTTTCACTGAATGTTGTTTCTGTTAGAGGGAAGGGCAGACAAGCAGAGTGCCATCAGGCTCCATGGCCCTGATTCTCTGCTTCTTGTCCCCTCAGCTGACCTGGCTGACTGACAGCTCTGCCATGAGCCTTCTTTTGCAGCTTGCTTGGGGAGCTGAAAGTACGAAGCTACCATGCTGGCAGGTGGATCACTCCTCTGCCCCTCCACCTCCTTTCCTATCCCTTCATCACCCCAGGTCCTGCCCAGCTGTCAAGTGTGTAAATCTCACATTCACCCTTGATTCTAAAACGCATGAGTGTCACTCTGCCTCCCTGTCCAAATCCTCTTTTAACTTTATTCATAGGGTCTTTTGCCAGTAGGATTCTTTATTTTTAAATAGTCACTTTCCCTTTATGGTTTCTGGGTTGTGTCTTGCTTCAAAAGATCTTCTGTTGCTTAGACCCTTCAATTGTTATAAAAAAGTACTTTCACATTTTTTTCAAGTACTTTCATTGTCAAGCATGTGGCATCTGTTGCCTATAATCAGGAGCAGAAGTTTGAGCATGTCTGCTCATCATATCCTGGTATTGAAATCACCAAGTAAAGCATTCCATTAAGCACTGGCTAGAGCAATGCTTCACTCACATTGAGAAGAGGCATAGCAAGATTTACTGCAGTGGGAGGGTACCTTCCACCAAAGGGTGGAATGGGAGAAAATATTTGTGTATCTAGTAAGGGGTTAGTTTCCAAAATATGTAAAGAACTCATATGACTCAGAACTGAAAAACTATGGATTAAGTAAGCATTTCTTTCAAAAAGACATTCAAAACAGCCAACAGGTATCTGAAAAAATGTTCAACATCACTAATTATAAAGAAAATACAACTCAAATCACAATAAGATACCTCCTCATTCTTGCTAAGATGGTTATTATTTAAAAGTCAATTCACAATGAAATACATAAGACAGATTACACTAAGAGCTAAGAAATTCTAAGCAATCGAAGGGTCGGAGGGGTAAGGCACTGAGATTTTAGCATTGATAGTGCACTTTGCTTTGAGTCAGGTATTTGGGTTTAGTTATGATGGGTTTAAGATAAAGCTAGAGTCACTTCAAACCATTTTCCATTGACTTTACAAGTCAAATAAATTGGATTCTTCAATACTAAGCAAATGAAAATAGGGGATAAAATAACTGATATCAGGATGATATCAGAAAAAATATTTGTAGGAAGAAGAAGTAGATGGTATAATGTGTATGTTTAGAGAGTAACCATTTCAATAAAATATATAAACCAAACTTAAATTTATGAAGTAATGAAACTGACACTTTTTTTATTATACCGTATAAAACCAGTTTCAGAATTCATGTTGCAAAAGACATGATTTTGCTTCATTTCTGATGTTAAGCTGTTTCTATTTCAATTTTAACTTCTAATTTGCCTTGCAATTGGGATAGTGTTTGAATATCACAAAAAATTTTATTATAGATGCATCTGTATCAACAATTAAAAAAAGAAACAAAGTGGTACTCTAAAAAAAAGACAAAAAAAAAAAAACAAGTCTTGGCAAGAACATAGAGAAATCAGAACACTTTTGAATTGTTGGTGGGATTGAAAAATGGTGAAAAACACTATGCAGTTTCTTTAAAAATATTAAAACTGAAACCACCATATGATTTAGTAATTCTACTTTCAGTATTTATCCCCCCAAAAATGAAATCAGGATCTTGAAGAGCTATTTGCTTATTCATTGCAGTATTGTTCACAATGACCAAGATATGGAAACAACCTAAATGTTCATTGACAGATGACTGGATAAATAAGAGTCAGCCTTGTATGTGGTAAATGCATACATGGAAATAATATTCAGCTTTAAAAAAGAATGTAACAAAAATTAAATAAAGTAAAGAATGGTAAGTGCTGGCAAGGCTCTGGTGAAAAAGGAACTCTCCTACAATGTTAGTGGGAATGTAAATTAGTGCAGCCACTGGGAAGAACAATATGGAGGTTCTTTAAAGACCTACAGATAGAAATGCCATTTAATCCAGTGATTCCACTGCTGGGTGGGATATCCTACCCAAAGGGTGGGAATACACTCAGTCAGAAAAGTACTTGCACATTCATGTTTACTGTGGCATTGTTCACAATTGCTCAGACATGGAACAAACCTAAATGTTGATGAACAGATGAATGGATTGAAACAGTGTGGCAGGGACCAGCAGTTAGCGTAATGGCTATGTCGCTGGACTCCCACGTAGTTGACCTTGGTTTGAGTCCTGGACCCGGTGGCTTAAACTCATGCCGGGTGCGTGTGCATGCGTGCCCAAGATCCCGAGAGGAGAATGGAGGAGAAGGGATTGTGGCATGGCCATCCCCCCTGGGGAGTGATTTCTCGCTTTCTGTCTCTCTGTCTCTCTCTGTCTGTCTGGCGAGCACACGCGCCCTATAGCAAAAACCTCTAAAAAAAAAAAAAAGAAAGAAAGAAAGAAAAGAAACAGTGTGGCATATATACACTATTGAATACTACTCAGCCATAATAAACCAGAGACCCTGGCGTTTGATAGAAAGTGCATGAATATAGCAGACTTACTGCTAAGCACAGCAAGCCAGACTACAAGAGAGGCATTGTGTGTCCTCACTTAACATATGTCTACACTCTATGGTAAAAACTGAAAGGTTGGAAGACACGAAAGCATGGAGAACAATTGTGAATACTAGAGATAGTGTGAGAGGAGGATGGACAATGGGGGAGAGTGAGAGGGAAGGAATCAAGGGGAAAAAGGAACACAAAAGTGGAAAATTATTTGTTGATGATAATGTGTGTAGTAATATCTTTAACTGGATTAATATATAGTGTATTCATCCTGGGAAAATTCATTTTGCCAGCTGTAATGATATACAGTGATTGAATGTGTTAAAAAAATGAAGTCTTGCCATATTGGACAATATAACTGAACCTTGAAGACATAATGCTAAGTGAAATAAGCCAAATTATAGTACTTGAAGGACAAATACTGTGTGATCCATTTACATGGGGCACCAAAAGAAATCTTATTTATTTGCTTACTTAGTGCATAAGATAGAGGTAGAGAGAGAGGAGCACTCCTGACAGGGTCTCATCATGTCATGGTCTCCTTCCCTAGCCCTCCAGCTCCACAGGATCCTGAGCATGTGTGCCCAGTGTGTTTTCAGGCTAACCTGGGGATGCAAACTCAGGGTTGACCATGTGGTTTCCAGTTTTGCAGGGCACTTGTTTTACTGCTGTGTCACAGCAGCCGAGTCAAGATTAATCAAATTTACGGACACAAAGTAGAATGGGAGTTGCCAGAGCCTGGGGAGGGAGAATGGGGAGTTGATAACCAACAGATATAAAATTTCAGTTAAGCAAGATAAGTAAGTTCTAGAGATACATCGTGTGACATTGTGCCTATAGATAACAGTGCTACATTGTACACTTACACATCTGATATGAGAGCAGAGCTCATGTTAAGTGCTCTTGCTGCAATTAAGAAAGAAGCAAAAGTCAAACACACAGACTTAGAGAAGAGCAAGACATGATAAGAATCTGGAGGATGGGGACCAGCAGTTAGCGTAATGGCTATGTCGCTGGACTCCCACGTAGTCGACCGTGGTTCGAGTCCCGGACCCGGTGGCTTAAACTCACGCCGGGCACGTGTGCGTGCGTGCCCAGGATCCCGAGAGGAGAATGGAGGAGAAGGGATTGCGGCGTGGCCATCCCCCCTGGGGGGTGATTTCCTGCTTTCTATCTCTCTGTCTCTCTCTGTCTGTCTGGCAAGTGCACGCGCCCTATAGCAAAAACCTCTCCAAAAAAAGAAAAAAAAAAAAAAAAAAAGAATCTGGAGGATGAACTGCTGGCAGCCCACATGCATCTCCACTGTGCATTGGCTGTGTGGCCTAATGAGTATCTTCAGCCTGTGCTTCTCCACGCATAAAGATCTGTCCCTCAGGAGGTCAATGCAAGGAGTTGGTATTGTGAGCCTGTCTAGCTGCCTGCTTAGGATTTAGCATTTAATCTGTGCTAAATCCCACATCCAGGCTGTGCTTTTCTCAACCTCCCGGCACTTTGAGCAGTGTGGCAGTTGAGTCCTCTGGTAGCTGTCCCACTACGACACCAGTGCACTGCCTCTCTCCTGCTCCTGTGTTTGTCACTGGTCTTGTTTTTTTGACTAGTCCTCTGAAGGTGGGCTAGTTGAAGAGTCCATGTTGTCCCTCTTCCTTCCTCTGCCAGCTCCTCCTCGCCATGGTTTTAACTTGTATGGTGAATTGGTATCTGTCATTCTGATCTTTCCCCAAGATCCAACCCCCTCATCCCCATTTCATTTCAGGCATCTCCATTCCTGCAGTTCTACACCAAGCTTCCTCCCACTTTCCTCAGCTGGAAAACTTCCAGTCAGGTGAAATTATCTTCCTTCTCCTCATGTTTTCCACATTCCATCAGCTGCCATGCTCTGTCAAGCCTAATTCCACAGTTTCTCGCATCTGCTGTGCATCTCTGTCTCATTCCCGTTCTGTAGATCAGTCCCCATTACCCGGCATGGAGACCCTGGCAACTGCCTTCTTGTAGATCTCAGTACCCACTTTGTTTCTCTGTCATCTGACACACTGTGGTTGGGTAAATCTTTCTGAAGTATAGCTCTGATTACATTAATTCCTTATTCAAGTATTTTTATTTTTAATATTTAGAATTTTTTTGCCATTGGTCACATGTGCTCAACAGAGAAAGATAGAGGGAAAGTGAGAAATCAGTCTCCACGGGGGATGGCCATGTTGCAGTCCCTTCTCCTCCATTCTCCCCATCAGAATCTTGGCACACATGCACATGTGCTTGGTGTGTTTCTCAAGTCACCAGATATGGGACTTAAACTGCAGAATTGGCCATGTAGGATCCAGTGCCTTAACCAGCTTGCCATCTGGTGGCTTAACTTTGTTCATGTATTTTCATTGGGCCCCTTTGCCTAGTAAAAATGGCCACATTTAATAAACACAGCCATAATGTACTACTCAACATCGTTCGAATCCCTGTCCTAGGCAGCCTGAATCACACCAGACCCTCACTTGAACACCCAAGATTTGAAGCGCTAGAGGACTGGAGGAAGGGGATCACAGTGTGACTAGATCCTGTGGAGGGTGTTCGCCTCTCTTTCTCTAACCCAAGTGCCCACAAACAGATGAATGGATTGAAAAAGTGTGACACATATACTCTATGAAATACTACTCAGCCAGAAAAAACAACAAGATCCTGGCTTCTGACAGAAAGTAGATGAATATGGAAGATTTACTGCTGAGTGAAGTAAGCCAGGCTATGAAGGAGAGACATTGTATATATGTCTTTATACATAAGGTGTGTTTCGTTTCTTTTCTTTCTCTCTCTCTCTCTTTCTTCCTTCCTTCCTTCCTTCCTTCCTTCCTTCCTTCCTTCCTTCCTCCCTCCCTCCCTCCCTTCCTTTCTTTTTTTCTTTCTTATCTTTCTTTCTTCCTCTCTTTCGTAGCTTCACAGATGTTTATTTTGTGATTATGCTTTCTTTTTTTTCTTTCCCCACATTTTATTGATTCACAAAACACCTTAAACTAAAAATATGGACAAAGCTAAAATCTAGTTACAAGTGCACTGTAATTTTCTTCTGAGACTTTTTTAAATTAATAAATTAATTTACATTCATTCTCTGAGCATCGTCACAACATATGAAATGTGATTTCTCATTCAGAATATACTGCATAGTGGCTTAATCATACATGTTATCGTCAATAATTTTGCATTTCTAGTTTCATTCATTTACTCTTATTTCTCACCCTCTGCCATTTTCTGCCCTCCTCCTACACTCTCTCAGGTGCCTAAAGTTGTTTTCCATTCCTCCCCACCTCCATGCACATTTTATCGATTCACAAAATTTCTTAAATAATCGAACTACTTTCAATAGCAAGTTCAGGTGGTATATACATATCTGTGAATACATGTCTGACTTTAGGCATGGGACTCTAAGTAGAATGAATATACTGTAAGTTAGCACCTAGCTGAGGCTATATAGCTTACTACGGTCATTAAACAGGCATTTTACAATATATTTTTTAATTTCAAGAATAGCAGTTTTGGGACCAGCAGTTAGCGTAATGGCTATGTCGCTGGACTCCCACGTAGTCGACCGCGGTTCGAGTCCCGGACCCGGTGGCTTAAACTCACGCCGGGCGCGTGTGCGTGCGTGCCCAAGATCCTAGGAGGAGAATGGAGGAGAAGGGATTGCGGCGTGGCCATCCCCCCTGGGGGGTGATTTCTCGCTTTCTATCTCTCTGTCTCTCTCTGTCTGTCTGGCGAGCGCACACGCCCTATAGCAAAAAACTCTCCAAAAAAAAAAGGAAGAAAAAAAAAAAAAAAAAAAAAAAAAAAAAAAAAAAAAAAAAAAAAAAAAGAATAGCAGTTTTATCTTTAACATATCAAAGAAATGCTAAGGAACTTTGCTTAAAACTTAAAGCCAGTCGCGGTTTGCGTCCCGGATCCGGTGGCTTAAACTCACGCCGGGCGCGTGTGCGTACGTGCCCAAGATCCCAAGGGGAGAGTGGAGGAGAAGGGATTGTGGCGTGGCCATCCCCCCTGGGGGGTGATTTCCTGCTTTCTGTCTCTCTGTCTCTCTCTGTCTGTCTGGCGAGCGCACGCGCCCTATAGCAAAAAAAAAAAACCTCTCCAAAAAAAAAAAAAAAAAAAAAAAAAACAAACTTAAAGCCAGGCAACAGGTTAGGATTCTGTTCAAATATAGGTACAGGAACCTATCAGCAGCTCAAGACAGTGCAAAAATCTTTAAAACTGGAAAACAAAGCCTAGAAAAAAAATCAGCAATGTTTTAGTCAAAAGTCATAAAATGCTGTTTCACCAGTTCAGTTCATGTCTTTAATCTATCTTTTGTTGTGGTTCGATTCTCCTGATTAAATTCTGAGATATAATATTCAACTCCAGACTTGTTCCTATGATTAAATTGGCCATTTTCTTAGTTTTGAATTCTTTTTCTGTGAGTCTGCATTTAATTTTCTTGGTATAGCATTCCCTTGAAAGGAGATCTGTTCTGGTGTTGGTAAATTCTTTCCGGTTTTGTTTGAGAATGTTCTTGTCTTTTATTCCTCTATGAAGGATAATCTTGCCTGGAACAGTATTCTTGGTTGAAATTTCTTTTCCCTTAACACTTTGAATATATTTTCCCATTCTTCCCTTGCTCGCATTGTTTCCAATGAGAGGTCTGCTGTTAGCCTGATGGGATATCCTTTGTAGGCAACTTGACGTTTTTCTCTTGCCAATCTTAGTATCTTTGCCTGCGGTTTTGGTCAATCTGGCTATAATGTGTCTTGGAGAAGATCTTCTTGGGTTGATTCTATTTAGGGTCCTTTGTATTTCTTGGGACTGGATATTTGAATGCCCCTCTTGGTTTGGGAAATTTTCTTGGAATAGATTATCAATGTCCTTATGAATCTCTTTGCCTTCTGGGATACCAATTATCTGGATGTTTGGACATTTGTTGGTGCCTAGTATTTCTTGTATATTATTCTCATTTTTGGGGGCAATTTTCTTAGTCTTTGTGGTGGATTTTTCTAGGCCAGTGATTCTATCTTTTACATCAGAGATTTGATTTTCTGTATGATCTAGTCTGCTTTTAATACTTTCAAGGGAAGTTTTGACTTCCTGTATTACAGCCTTCATCTCTAACAGGTCCATTTGATTCTTTTTTTTTTTTGAGAGGTTTTTTGCTATAGGGCGCGTGCGCTCGCCAGACAGACAGACAGAGAGAGACATAGAGACAGAAAACGAGAAATCACCCCCCAGGGGGGATGGTCACGCCGCAATCCCTTCTCCTCCATTCTCCTCTCGGGATCTTGGGCACGCACGCACACGCGCCCGGCGTGAGTTGTAAGCCACCGGGTCCGAGACGCGAACCGCGGTCGACTACGTGGGAGTCCAGCGACATAGCCATTACGCTAACTGCTGGTTCCCACATTTGATTCTTTTTTATAATGTGTATTTCCTCTTTTAGATCTTAAGAATTTCTTCAACTCCTGGAACTCATCAGCCCCTTTCTCCTGCCTCTTCTGCAGTTCTTTGTCTCTATTCTCTTCCATCTCTGTTAGCTTTGTCCCTATGAATATTTTATCAGACATTTCCATAAGTTTTATTGTACTGTCTGAGGATAAAAAGGAGTTATTCTTTTCCCTGGGAGGAGAGGTATTTTCTTGCTTTCCCATATTTCTTGTGACCCCGTGGCGATTTTTAGTCATCTGATGGGTGATGCATTTCTTCCTAATTCCTGAAATTCAATCTGAGCATTCAGAGTCGTGCAGGAGGAGGTGATCTACAATTTCTCATCTGTTCCATTTTCCCTCTTTATGCATCAGATTCAGTGGGAATAGAGGAATATTTCGACCCTAATCATATTCAAATGTTTGGACCTGTTCACTTGGACCTGTCTAGAAACTTAGTGCTCAGAGGCTGACCAGTCAATGAATAAAAATAGAAAAAAGGAAAATAATTAGAGAAGAAGAAAGAAGTAGAAAAAGATAAAATAAAAAAGGAAAAAATATACCAAAAAAATTAGATTTTAATTTTAAAAAGCAAAAACTGAAAACCACATGGCAAAAGCCATATTTTACAGCTCAAGTTTAGTATCCATCTCAGGATGAGCCTGGCCTGGGTTCATGCCTTTCCTCGAGGTGTATTTCTTAGAGGCAACAGATAGTTTATTTATTTATTTTATCCATTCAGCCAATCAGTGTCTCTTGATTGGAGAATTTAATTCATTAACATTCAACATTATTGATATTTCTGGACTTTTTCTTGATTGTTTTTGTTCTCTTACTTTTGCCTATCTCTTTAGTTTTCCTGGTATAGCACTCCCTTCAGAATTTCTTAAAGAGCTGGTCTGGTGTTGGTAAATTCTTTCAGGCTTTGTTTATCTGAGAATATTTTTATCTTTTCTTCCCATTTAAAGGATAGTTTTGCCTGGTATAGTAATCTTGGCTGGGATTGTTTCTCTCTTAACACTTTTAATATATCTTCCCATTCTTATCTTGCTTGCATTGTTTCTGATGAGAGGTTCAATGTCAGCCTGATGGGATAACCTTTGTAAGTAACTTGACACTTTTCTCTTGCCAATTTTAGTATCTTGTTTTTATTTGTGGCTTTGGCCAGTCTGGCTATGATTTGCCATGGAAAGGATCTTCTTAGGTTGATTCTATTTGGGGTCCTTTGTTTTTCTTGGGTTTGGATGATTTCGTGCTTTTATAGACTTGGAAAGTTTTATTGCAGGATCTTGTGAAATAGATATTTCAATGCCCTCATTAGTTTCTTCACCTTCAGGGATACCAATTATTTGGATGTTTGGGCATTTAGTAGTATCTAGTGTTTCTTGTATATTGTCCTCAATTATTTTGGTTAAATTTTTCAGTCTTTTTCATGATTTTTTTTCTAGGTCAGTTTTTTTTTTTCTTCTACATTTGAGATTCAATCTTTTGCATGATCTAATCTGTTTTTAATACTTTCAAGGGAGGTTTTGATTTCCTGTATTGTAGCCTTCATCTCTAAAAGTTCCATTTGATTCTTCTTTATGTTGTGTAAGTCTTCTTTCAAATCATGGAAGGGCTTCCTCATCTCCTGGAGCTCATTGTCTCTTTTCTCTTGTATTTCATTTAGTTTCATCACTATGAATATTCTGAATTCTTTATCTGACATTTCCATGTGTTCCATTGTACTGTCTGCGGATGATGAGGAATTTTTCTTTTTCTTTGGTGAAGAGATAGTTTATTGATTTCTTACATTTCTTGTGCCTCTACACTGATTTCTAATGGATTATATGTTTCTCCTTAATTTCTGTACTATTGTCACCAAAACCAGGGAGTCCAATGGCCTCCAAGTTTCTTCAGAATAGGTTCACCTGGGGCTGAGCTGCAGGGTTTCAGTAGAGGAAGAAAGCAGGGGTCACGTGGTGTGCAGTGTGCACTTCCCTTCATGAAACTATGAAGTTGAAAGTATCCTTGAGTTGGCAAAAAGCAGCTAGAAGTCTAGGGCAGTCTCCTGGAAGTGGTGGGGCCAATGGGGTTCCCAAGGTACTCTCTGGCCTCAGTCCTCACTGTCTTCAGCCAATGCCAGCTGGCAAGCGCTGGGAAAGATCCAGTGTAGGTTTAGGAACTGTGAAAACTATACTTTGTTTCCTATGACTAAGTAAAAGAGAGATTAGACCTTATTTGAAAATTTAAAAATTAAGCAATGGCTATGAATTTATCAATGTTTTCAAATTTGAGTATTTATATTTGAATTTTTCACTTTAACTCTGCTCAATTTCTGGAATGTCATTTTCCTTTAAAGTCCATGGGACTGGCCATGTGAACTCACCTGTAGTCCAATCACAGCAGGAAACTGTAGCTAGGTCACTATTCAAGAATGAGTAAGTGTATTACTAGAATTACGTCACAACTAAATGGTCATGTATTATTTAACCTGAATGTCAATGTATGTGGACTTAAAGACATTTTCCTCCAGAACACAAAAAAGTTCTTATTCTTCTAAATTCTCTAATTCCCAAGGGCAAGAAAAAGGTATCCTAAATAAGTAATATTTTCTATGAACACACATATTATCTCAATTTCATTTTAAAGTCGTAAGGATTTGAGGTGACAACTGTTTTTTGTTCTGGATGCGATCCTCCATTTTGACCAACCAATCATCCAGAATCCAGGCAGCTGCCTTCAACTCGGCCATCTTTGTGGTTAAGGCAGAAAGAAAAATGGCCTCCAAAATATCCACATTCCAGATCCTGGGTTACTCAGGCAGGTCCAATACAATCATATAGATCTCTAAAGGGAGTAAGAGACAGAGTCAGAGAAGGAGATGAGATTGTTACGAGGTCAAAGTGACTTGACTCCTGCTTTAAAAGGGGAAAGGAACCATGATCCAAGAGATGCAGGTGTCCCCTAGAAGCTGAATACTCCCTCTTGTCTCCAGAAGGAATGTTTCCCCGCTGACACCTTAATTTTAGTCTAGAGAGACTCATATCCGACTTCTGGATTCTAGAATAATAAAACAATAAATTTATTTATTTATTTATTTTTCATGCATTTATTATTTTTAAAAATTTGACCAAAGAGAGACACACAGAGTGGGAAAGTGAGAAAGCAAGTCACCAGGTCCAGGACTAGAACTATCAGCAGCCACATGGGAGTGTTCAGTGCCTAAACCACTGCCACCTGGTGGCTCCCTTCTGTGACCCTTCAGGCCCTCTGCATAATGTTTTTGCCATCTGTCCATGTTGCCACGTCTCTACTTTGTTCCTTATAGCTGGCAGCTTTTCCATGTGTGGGAGGCATGGCAGTGTGACTGCTGTGTTCCTTCCCTCTCTCTCTCTCTCTCTCTCTCTCTCTCTCTCTCTCTCTCTGAAGTACCTGAAGAACCAGGGAAGGAGAACTGATGCTAAGACTGAAGACTGAGACTTTGGGAGCACCCCAGGGGCTTCAGGATGGGAGAGAGACATTATATGTTTGGATCCCAGCAACAGCCAAAGTGGACTATTTTGTGGCCAGCAGAGGAGCCTGTGGGGGCCTTGACATTGGTGCATACACTGGGCTGAAATGAGGGTGCCTGGCTATCTGTATAAACCAGGGGGGAGCTGGACAGGCATTACCCGGGGATCAGTGTGCCAGGCCCATGTCTCTCTGGAAAGCACTGGTTTTGACACCGCTCCTGGGAGCTGCTGTTTCTGGGTATCAGGGTGCTGTTGGGTGTAGGGGTGCTGCTGGGTGAGCTTTAGCCTTGCCCTGTTCAGCTTTGCTCAGTGGTTCTTGAACCAAATCTGCAGCACTGTTTGATGTATAAGTCCATTTTCAATGCCATTTCTTTCTGAAGGCTGGGGTGTGAGTATGGGTTCTTACTGAACAAGAAATTCTAGTCTTCTAGTTTGCTTCTCTGTGAATGTGGTTCATCTCCTTTGTGAATTCTGGTGAGTGCCTGTAGGAGGGACCTCTGAGCCTGGCACTTGTCTAGACGTGCTCGAAAGCTCAGGACTAATGGTAGGGGTCAATTTGTGTTGTTTTAAGACACTACATTTGTGGTAATATGGTACAGTAGCAATAGAAAATGGTGGCAGATTTTGAAACAAGGAATGTGGTGCTGATGTAATAAAAAGGTAGTTTTTTGAACAGTAAGAGCACGTATTTATTAAGTTCCATTTCTTTAAATAAAAGATAAAAATCCACATTTTTATTCAACTGGAGATAATTGCTAATTATTTAAGTGTGTGAAAGATCCCTCAGTAAGAAGCTTTTAAAATATTTTCTATTAATCTGATAAGAAAATAGAGCATTAAGATAGACTCAGAAAGAAGTAATGCCATCTCAAAGAAGTAATGCTTTCATTAGCTAGAGTAGAAAGTTGTAAAAAAGAACCACTCCTTCTCCATTTTATTTGTCATAATTAAATCAGTTAAATATGTAAAAGTATGTAGTTTTTTTCCTCCGCAAACTGTAAGTGTCTTTGGAATTGGGCAGTGGGCAGAGGTTGTAGGAATGCTGAAGAGAATGGCATGCTGTTCTTGTCGATATGGTTTTAAAGTCTTGACTGTTGAGGACTCAGGAGAGTTTGGGGAACATGGTACAGAAAAACCATAAATTGTCTTAAAGAACACATGTTTAGTCTATGCTTTCTTGCTTAATAACTAAATAGAAATTTATTTAGCTCATAGAATTTTGAGGTCCAGAGTCAAGAGGTTCTATCTGGTTGAGTGTCTTTTTGTGGTAGGGGTTTGCAGAGTTCCAAAGTAGGTTACCACATGGCAAGACAGAGCAAGAGCAGAGCTTGTATCTCTGTCTGTGTGTGCGACTCATTCCCTCTCATTATAAACTCCCATGATTCAATCGGGGGGCCTATCCTAATGACCTTAATCCCAATTATCTCTCAAAGGCCTCACTTCTTTTTCTTTTTGTTAAAGAATTGCTTATTTATTTAATTTAATTTGTTATTATTATTTCTTTAATTTGACCAGACAGAGACAGTGAGAAAGAGTGAACAAGAAAGCAAGAAAGCAAGTCACCAGGTCCAGGACTCAAACTGTGGTTGGCCATGTGGGAATCTGACACCTTTACCCACCATGCCACCTGCTGATCCAAGGCCTCACTTCTTAATCCCATAGTCAGACCAAATTTTCACACTCTTAATCTCATCACAGCCAAATTTCATCACATGAACTTAGGAGACACAGTCAAACAATAGCAATACCTAAATTATCATGAATAATATATTGGTAATATAGATATTAGAGGTGCTGATAGTAAAGGTTTACAAAGAAATGAATATTTTATTAGAAATTGGAGGATGAGACAGTAGATGGCATGGAGGTTAAGGTGGCTGAATCCTACATGGCTGACTGAATGATCTGAGTCCTGGACTTGGTGGCTTGAAAATCATGTTGGACTTGTGTGCATGTGTGCTCAAAATCCAGAGAGAAGAATGGAGAAGGGATTGTGTGACATGATCATGCCCCTTTGGGGGAGGGGTGATTTCCTTCTCTACCTTTTGCTCTCTTTCTCTGATGAACCTTATAGCAAACTTAAAAAAAAGAAATGGAAAGAAAAGATATATTTGTTATAGAGTGTGCAAAGTCTTAGTGGAATTGTGTTCTGCAGTTGTATGGAAAACAAACTTGAAAGAAATGACCTTGAATATTTAGGCGAAGAAATTTACAATCAAAGTTTTAAAGGTGTGGCCTATTTTTTTTTTCTTGCTGCTTTCAGTGAAATGCAAGAGGAATGAGATGGATTGAGGGAAGTATCCATCTGCAGAAAGATGAAACTGGCCCCCCATTTCTCACCATTGACAAAAATTAACTCAAAACGGATCAAAGATCTAAATCTAAGACCTCAAACTATAAAACTACTGGTCGAAAACACCAGAGAAATTCTTGAAGACATCAGAGTAGGCAAAGACTTCTTAACTAAGACCCCCAAAGCACAGGTAATAATCCCAAAAATAGACAAGTGGGATTACATCAGATTAAGAAGCTTCAGCACAGCAAAAAGAAAAAAAAAGTTAGAGTGAGTCAACAACCCTAGGAATGGGAGAATATATTTGCAAACTATGTCTCAGACAAAGGACTGATAACCAGAACATACAGGGAACTCAAATGGCTTACCCCATAAAAGGAACAACCCAATTAAAAGTTGGGGAAAGGAGCTTAACAGACCATTCTCTAAGGAAGACATATGAACAGCCAAAAAGCATATGAAAAAATGCTCATGATCTTTCATCATAAGAGAGATGCAAATCAAAATCACAATGAGATACCACCTAATTCCAGTAAGAATGGCTAAGATTTAAAAAATAAAAAAAAATGGTAAGTGCCGGAGAGGTTGAAGTGAAAAGCGAACTCTCCTACACTGTTGCTGGGAATGCAAATTAGTACAGCTGTTGTGGAGAACAGTGGAGGGTCCTCAAAGACCTACAAATAGAACTACTGTATGACTCAACGATTACAATCCTGGATATCTACCCAAAGGACAGGAGCATACTCAGAAAAGTGCTTGCATTCCATGTTTATTGTGGCATTATTCACAATTGCTAAGACATGGAACCAACCCAAATGTCCACAAACAGATGAATGGATTGAAAAATTGTGCCACATGTACACTATAGACTATAACTCAGCCAAAAAAAAAAAAAAAAGAATATTACTCAGCTATAAAAACCAAGGAGACCCTGGCATTTGATAGAAAATGGATGAATATGGGACATTTACTTCTGAGTGAAGCAAGTCAGTTTATGAGAAAAAGGCATGGTATGTCCCCACTAATGTATACCGAATGTCTGCGCTCTATGGCAGAAACAGAAAGGCTGGGAGATAAACAAGCATGGAAATAGTTGCAGATACTGAATACAGTGTGGGAAGAGGTTGGGATCCAAGGGAGGGTGAGAAGAAGAGAATCAAAGGGAAAAATAGAGAGGCAGGACATCTGGGGGATGCAGAAGTGGAGGATTATCTGTTGATGATAGTGTGTATATCTTTCACTGGACTGATATGCAGTGTGTTCATGTTGAAAAAATTCATTTTACAAGCTGTGTTGATGTATAGTGGTTAAATGTATAAAATAAAAATTTAAAAATAGTAAAAAGAATTTAAAGGATACACACACAAAAAGAAGTGGAAATGCTGAATTACAGTTGTGTTAACTTTCAGTTTTAGAACGCTATCAAATTGCTTTACACAGGCAGTAAGAGGAACTATTTTGTCATCCTTACCTAAATATGTATCATCAAATATTTCAATCCTTGCCAACCTGAGAAGAGGAAATTTATCTGAGAATTTTATTGTATTTCTCTTATATATAATCTTAAACATATCTCTAATCTTAAACATATCTCTATACTAGTCTTTTGTAACATGAGTCGCAATATATATTTCAGTCTTTCATTTGTCTTAAAAAATGTTTTTAATAAGAAACCAGGACTTGATGGTTTTGAAAATTCTCAGCCTATCCAGACTTCAAAACATGTTAAAATTAGGAGATTCATTCTCAGGACAGTGTGCATGAGTGAAAAAGCCACATGTGTGGGTGCATGAGCTTTTCCTGATATCTCTGAAAATATCAAAAGTTGAGAGTACTGTCACATTAAAATGACTTTGAAGAAATTAAGAGTGTGATTCCCAGATCTCCAAGATGAAGCCACCTAGGACGCTTGAGAGTTTCATACCATAGCCATGTCAACAGAAGCCAAAGGTAGAGTGTTCAGGAAAGGCCTGTGTAGGAGCTCTTGTAAAATGGGGTGAATCCCCATATCATACACAGGAAATACACACAGTTCTTGAGAATTTTAGATAGCAGGAACCCTACTGGTTTGGACTACAGGGAAAAGATAGTATGAAATGAAAGAAAGCCATTGACTTGAAAAAAAGATATAGGCAAGAAACCTGCTGATAAAATTACTTTTCATGAGAAAGAAAGGATGACTGAGGACCAGCAGATGATATAATGGTTATGTCACTGAACTCCCATGTAGTCAACCAAAGTTCAACCTGGCAACTTAAAACTCACACTGGGCACATGTGCATGCATGTCCAAGATCCTGGGAGGAGAATGGAGGAGAAGGGATTGTGTGTGGTCATATCCACTGGGTGATGATTTCTCATCTTCTGTTTCTTTCTGTCTCTCTGATGAGCACACGTGCCCTATAACAAAAATCTCTAAAGAGGAGAGAGAGAGAGAGAGAGAGAGAGAGAGAGAGAGAGAGAGAAGAGAGAGAGAGAATGGTTAGAAAAAGAAAGAAAGAAAGGATGACTCAAAGGTATTTGTGTCTGTCTTACTCTCTTTCCTTATAACCCATCAGGATTCAATGAGGGGATCCCCACCCCCAACCTGATAATCTCAATCCTAATCACCTCCCAAAGGCACCACCTCATAATCTCATAGGTGGATTATATTTTTATACCCTTAATCTTGTTACAGCCAAATCTCATCACATGAATTTTTAGGGGACACATTCAAATAACAGCAGTATCTAATAATCATGAATAATCTATTGGTAGAAATATAGAGGTTAAGCCAGCCCTGGGGCTAGTGATTAAGAAACCTAAATCCCACATGGCCAATTGTGTGGTTTGAGTTCCAGACCTGGCATCTTAAAAAAATATGCCTGGCATGTGCCCAGAGTCCTGATGAGATGGAGGAAGATGATATTGGAGCATGACCATGCCCCATTGAAAAGTGCTTTTACTCTCTCTAGTGAGCACCCATGCCCCCTGGCAATTAAAAGAAGATAGAAAAAGGAAATATAGATATTAAAGTACCTAAATCCCAGAGTATGGAGGAGGCTTGTGTACGGAAGGCATAACCTCAAGCTCAGAGGATGGAACCAAGATCCACAAAATGTTATTCACAGGCAATAGTAGCTGATAGAGTTTGCCCTGCTGAATTTCAAAATTGCTTGAGACCTATGACTCCTGTTTTTTGTTCCATTTTCTGTTGTTTTGAACTGAATGTCTATAACTGGTATGTAACTGGTACCTTGTCTCACTATTGCATTTTGGGGTATCTATATCTATATCTATATACACACATATATACACATACACACACACACACACACACATATGCACAGATCTACAGATAGAAAGGAATTTTACCCTTGGATGGATCCTACCTAGAGTCTCACTCACACCTGATTTAGATGAAATTTGAGACTTTCAAGCTAATGAGATAAAGATGATATTTTGGACTTTAAATTGATTCTGTAATGAGTTGAGACTTGGGGATGTTGGAGTGGAGTGAATTTATTCTTCATTGCTGCTTACAGATATACCAGGGTGTGATAGAATTGTTAAGATAAAAAGTGGGGCTGTGTGGCACTGGATTGAAAAAAAGGTAAATACCAGATTAAAGAGTTTAGAATGAACTCTGCATAAAGTGTGGTGCAGTAGTGGAGATAGACGGGATGAAATAGATGGGCTACACGTAGAGATAGATGGCCATGTAGATGACATGACTCATGCTTGGACGGTGAGAGTACTCTCAAGGTACTTTTTGTGTTTGTATGGATGGGCGAGTATCTTCTTGTTGAATGACAGGGCTTATAAGATGTCAGCCTAGGGAATTTGAATAGCTCTGGATTCAGTTCCTGGAAAAAGCAGTGGTAGGTGGGGGCTGAGTGGGTGACAATAAAACAAACCAGAATGAACGCAAAGAGGTAAACAGAAACCAGAGAGCTCAGAGAACCAGCTGGGCAGAGAGCTCCTAGGTTCTGGTCTCTACTCTGTTCTTCTGCCTTTCTGTACCAGTAATGCATTCACCACTTTGCTACCATAGCTTAAGTTGCACTTCTGTCAAGGTGTTACTTTTGATTTCTCTTCTCCATTTCTATCTCCTCCCTTTCATTTCTCATCACTAGTGGAGAATAGTTTGGCGTATCAGCATGGCAAAGCCCTCGGACTTCCTTTATACCTTCATGTTCATCCACATCATTTACTTATGCTTTGCATTCAGGAAAAAAATAAGGATAGTGTGGTTTCATGAGCACATGTCCCCTCATTTTTGATACTTTGTAGATGAGGCTCCTTTCCACATGACATTCCCTACCATTTGTTGGGGAGATCCCAAACCCTTTTCTCTGTTGGAAAAAAACCTTTCTCTTCAAGTCCTAGTGTACATATCTTCTTTAGAAGGACAGTTATGTGAGGACACAAGGCAAAGACACCGTCTATGAGCCAATGAGAGAGGCCTCAAGAGGAACCCATACTGCTACACCTTAATCTCTGACTTCCGACCTCTGGAACTATGGAAGAATAGATTTCTGTAGTTCAAGCCACACAATCTATGGAATTTTATAATGACATCCTAAGTAGACTAATATAAGGACCTTGTGATTTCAACCCCAAGTCCAGTCTCCTGGACAAAGGCTTGATTAGCCTAGAGATGTAGACTTATTCAGAGATTTAGACTTTCTTAATAAACTCTTGCCTATTGTGGGCTCTAAGTCCGTCTTTGAAATATTTATTATGACATTTTTAGGCTAGCAATAGCCATAGGTAATTTGGCTATTACTAACCTGAAAATAGGTCGACACCTATTATATGTAGACACACTAAGCACGTAAAGTTTTATTGCATAAAATCTTATCCACAAACACTATGACATAGACACAACTATTGGTCCCAGAGTGAAGATGAGCAAATTGAAATTCAGACATGGTCAGTGGCTTGCCATAGGTCATTGTAAGTATCAGAGTTAAGATCCAAAGTAAAGGCATCAATTGGTGACAATATGGCATTGCAAATATTGAAACCAACCCAGACACACAACTGACATTGATTAATACTTTGCTCCGTCATCTGTTATCATCCCTGTAAATTTTCTCTATTAATTTATAACTCAAAAATTTATTGAATGTTCTTTTATGCCAACATCATCCTAGCCTATCACTCCTGGATTGTCTTCTTGACCCACTGTGGATGAATGGGGAATAAAAAGTCATCTTCAGTGTTTTTCACAGGCCTTGATCCATTCTGCACTTCTATTACTTGGACATAGTTTTTTCAAGAGAGTGTTGCATTTTTGGAATTATCCTGCAGTAATTCTCTGTCTTTGGATGTTCTTTCCATTGTCAGACATGGCTTGTGCACTCATGCTTATCTGAGAGGTGGCTGGACTGGAGTCACAGTGATTTCGTTCATGCTTCATGCCTCTTTACTCAAGCGGGATAATTGGTAGGTGCATAATCCCAACCTCTTCATCTATTCCAAGATTTTTATTCTGGCATGTCTGATGAGAAAAGGCTCATACTCACCTTACTCAGAGGTTTTACTGGCTCCTCTATGCTCTAGGCCTCTTGGAACTACATTTGTGATTATTTATAACTGTCCGTCTCTCTTATATCCAGGAATTGGTTGCCAAGGCCTAATGGCTCTACCTGTCTGATGCTTCTGGCATCCAAGCTTTGGCCTTCCTTCATTTTGGCCTTGTAAAACTCTTGCCAGGATTATTGTTTTATCACAACTACTCATGGCCATCAGCATGACCTCCTTAGTTAAACCACACCTGTGTTTCACACACTCTCTCCCCCCTACCCCACTCCAAGACCTTGCTCATGCTGTTAGCTTGGATTATTTTTGCCTCCTCTCTCCCTCATACTCATTTCCTGACAGCAGTTTTCCCAGACATCTCCAGAATAATGGGTTTTCCACCTGTTATAGGTTAATTTGTGTCCCCCAAAGGTCACACGTTGAAGTCTCAGTTGTTAGCACCTTAAAACATGACTTTATTGGGCAATAGAGTTACTGCCAATGTAATTAGTTGAGGTCATACTGGAGTAGGGTTGACCCTATGACTAATGTCCTTATGAAAGGGAGATATTTGGGTGCATTCACAGCAGGGAAAATACCATGCACAGATGCAGATGAAAGTTAAGATCCAAGTAAAGTCATAAGTTGGTGACAATATGGGATTGCAATTTTTTTTTTCAGTTTTAAGTGGAGTTTATAACACTAAGAGATAAAGGATTGTTAACAAACACAATAACAAATGGACATCTGATTTATATGCAGCATTATCCTGTGCACATTATATTGGTTTTTCTTTCTTTGTGTGTGTGTGTGTGTGTGTGTGTGTGTGTGTGTGTATCCTCAGTGCATAGCATTTATATACAGAGCCACTACTGCACAGCACAAGAGTATCTGAAGAGGCTGAATCAGTGTAAGGCTGCTTGGCTGAAATTTTTTAGTGTATATATTCTATATAAAAACAGGTTGAACTATTGAACTGGCAGGTAGAAGGCAACTCTGTCAAACACTGCAGTTAAAGCCTCACTTTAGTGCACAGTTCCACACCTTCCATCTGCGTGAATGAACATTAACAATATTTGAAGGTAAATGAGACACTTTGTGGCAACCACAGCCATCGTTATGGACATATTGCACAAATTTTCTAGAGCTAAACATTTAACTTGTGCCCTACTTTTATTTTTTAAAGTTGAAACATTTGATGCTGCCTGTAAACTCCACTTGTTTATAACCTGTGCCACAGCAAAGAATGGTGATGCTATTTATTCAACTATCCTTTTGTAATTATGGTGAAATGTTCATGAGGAGCTACAGAAGACTTGGGATGGTACAGGGCCCAATTGTAAGCTTTCTCGTAAGTGATGCCTTCAAGTAACTTCAGACATGTAAGCTGCTGCACATCCAAAAAATCTAAGAAAACATTTCAGAAACTCAGATTACCTACAGAATGCATTTCACGCTAATTATAAGAACTATCATAAATAAAGTTTTAATTAGGACTTGAAAACCTTTCAGTCATAGTAATTCTTGTCAAATTCTACAACTGAAATAAAGGAGAGTATGTAATATATATATATATATATATATATATATATATATATATATGTATATAATACATATATAATGCCATTTTTCCATTTCCAATGACTTCACTATAAAATGTAAGCAAGGCTTCTCAAAAACATTGAAACATTCAAAATCAAAACCCTCATTCAGACCTTCACATTTCAAAGGAAAAATAATAACAGTGCGAAAGCCCTGGCCCTCCATGTTACATATTAGAATAATACGTGTTATGTTTTAATATGCTGTGCCCAAAACTGTAACAAAAGATAGTATTAATTACCTTCAAAACATGAATAGTTGATTTTCATTTTAATCAACAATTTTTACCCGTATGAAAGACAACCATGAAAATTTTGATGGTGAGTGCTTAGGAATAATTGTTTATAACTTTACCAATTTTACTTATGAGCAGTCAATTTATATTCTATATATCAGTGTTTAAATACAAACGTGAAAATCCTAAGAGTTTTGTTAAAATTTTAAAAATTGTATTTGTTGAACTAAACTGACGAGGTATGGAAAACATGTCAACACTATTTACTCAGGATATTTTAGATGAAGTTCTGTTTTAATCTACTTACCATCAAACTCTGTAAATGCTGCTCTAGTAGGTCCTATGCAATCTGTATTTGTAAAGTAACTAGGTCAGACCACAGCTAGTGAACAATTTCAGCACCAATAAGTTATTGAAAATGGGATTTCACACCATTAAGAAATATAATGGCTGACTATTCAAATGCCAAGGTCAAGGTATAATTTGAAAGACATCCAATTCTGGAAAAAAATCCTTTTTTTTTTAACAGTTTCTTCACATTAGCTTTACAATAGTAGTTGTACTTTACTTAAAATCATATGCAGTCTGGCATATCAAATATATAATGATATTTAAGAAGTAAAATTGAAGCCCTAGCCCCAACTCTAGAAATGATTCAACATTGCACTTTAAAATGAAATGAAACAAAACAAAACCCAAAAAACAAACTAACAAAAATCACTATCCTTTCTAAAGCAAACTGATAAAGCACACATAGGACAATTTCTACTGAAAAATTAAATGCCTTTTATCTGTGCAGTGTTGAAAATTTACTGCAATTCCAATTTCATTTTTAACACAAATAATGTCCTTTTAATATGTATTCAGTATTCAAGTAAAATTCCCTAATAGTTAATTACATTTAAAAATGTGCAAAACTGCAGAACTCATTGTAATAGAATGTGTAAAGTCAAAAAGGTGGAACAACTGACAACTATTGGATTCAATAATTTGGGATTGCAAATATTGAGATCCAACCCAGACACACAGCCACTATTGATTAACACTTTTTGTTCGATCATCCCTGTTTCAGGATGATGTAGCAGAAGTACAGAGGCCACCATGAGGAGTGGATCAGATTCTCCCTCACAGTTGGTCAGGAACCAACTCTACTGACACCTTGATCTCACACTTTTACCCCACAGCACTGGGAGATAATAAATTTCCTTTGTTTAGGGCTAGTTCAGTCGTTCAGCAGTAATGCACTGCTCAAATGATCCTGGTTCTGTATGAAAGACGGTAGGCTTAGTTCTCTAGCTGATCAGTACATGTGCCAATGAAGGGCACTGGGCTAGGAGGAAGGCTACATGGCTAAGAGGAAGGATTGCCGTGTGAGACCTGTTGTCTTTTTGTCTGCCACTCTCATGAAAGAAAGAAAACAATCTTTATTTAAAAAAATCTCTTGCAGAATCAGTCATGAGATGAGGCTTGGTGGTTAGAGCAGCTGGATTCCACAGGCCAACTATGTGATTCAAGACCCCGACCTGGTGGCTTGAAAAATGTGCTGGGCACGTCTGCATGTGTTCCCAAAAATTTAAAAGGAGAGTAGAGGAGAAGGGATTGCAGCATGGCCACCCCTGTGGAGGTGTGCATTCTTTTCTCACTTTTCTTCTCTCTCTGTCTCTGTCTTTGTCTCTCTTCGGTGAGGGCACACAGTGTACCAAGCTTAAAAAAATTTATATTTTAGGACATTTTAAATATCTGTTGTATAAAGTTACCCAGTTGTGGTACTCTGTTACAGAAGCCCTGGGAAATTAATACACTATTTATGTGTCCCCCCAACTGCCCTTCTGTTTGATCATGACCACAATTATAAAAATTTATTCAATGCCTGTCTTTCCCATTAGATTCTAAATACCTTAAGGGCAAGGATAAAATTTCTGTGTGTCACTGTAGTGTCTATAGAATCCAGCACAAAGCATAGTGTCTGCTTAATAGCTATCTATTGATACATGAAAGAAAAGAGGAAAGAAAGAAAACTGAAAGGGAGAAAAAATCTTCAAAATTTACTTACCAGCTTAGTTTTTTCTCTTTGAATCAGGAAAACGGCTATCATTTTTTATTTTAGATGTTTATTTCTTCTGAGAGAGAGATACTCCACAGGATCTCTGTGCTGTGACCCATCTCCAGCCTCAGCCTGCCCAGCTCATGAGCACACACGTGCACTCCAGGTTGGACGGGAACCCAAGGCCTCCCCAGACCCAGCATCACAGAGTGTTGCATTACCGTGGCACTACTGGTGGGCCTCGGAATTGAAAGGTTTTCATTCAGTCCTGCTCAGAAATCTGCCATGCTTCACAGTAACCAAGTTTGAGACCCACTGCTCCGACTATGTGCTTTATTTACTTTCCCCTAAATCCCTTCACGTCTGTGTTTATCCGCACGGTTCCTTCCACTGGGAGTTTTCACAATCTGTGCTTTTCATATCCAAATTGTACCCATTCTTCTGAACTCAGCCTAAATGCATCACCTTGATGGAGTTTCCTTGATGCCCACTTTAAAGAATTTTAGATATATTTTAATGCATTTTGGAAATATTTCACCATAGAAGCATAAAGAGGGCTTCTCTACACCTTTTTAAGTTCATTGGCTAACTGACATAAGACAGATTACAGGGGAAAAGTATAAAAAGTACTATGTTCATGGGAGGCATTTTGTAAAGATAAGTGAATACTCCCAAACTCAGTGACATGGGGGAAAGGGAGAGTAAGTAAGTTCTGAGAAAGAGGAATGGGCCTCAGAAGAAAAGGTGATGTTCTGTCTGGGTGTGGTGTCCACCTTCAGTCTCCTCTCCTGTGATCTGGGCTGATCTCTTCTAGTTGATAAAGTTCTCAGGGAGCAGATCATTGACAACTGAATCCCTTTTGGAGGATCCTCTTTAGGCAGATAAAGGGAGTGGATAAGGAGGACTCAGAAGCAGGCCTCTCTGCATTTGATGTTTCCCAAGAGCTCTGGGACGGAAGTAATCAGCATTCCAAGGTAGGCATTTTGAGGAGGGCATTTCCTGCTCTCAGGTAATAGCAGCTGTCTCTGAGCATCTGTCTTCCTGATGCAGGTATTTCTAAGCACAACAGTAAAGTGCTTTCACTTTGTTTTATGGAAGCTGCTCTCTGCCCAGATTGCTGTATTTATAATTACATTGTGCGTATGTGTGTGCGTGTGTGTGTGCAGAGAGAGAGAGGAGGGAGAGAAAGTGAGAGAGGGAAAACATGGAGAAATAAAGAGAGAGGGGGAGAAAGAGAGAAAGGGAGACAAGAGAGGGGAAAGAGAGACAGAGAGAGAAGGGGAGAGCAAAAGAAAGAGAAAAAGAGAGAAAGGAGAGGAAGGAAGAGAGCAGGAGAAAGTATGGACATAAATAAAGGAAAAAAGTCTATTATATTATTCTGAAAGCATCTGCTGCCCAAAGCAAGCAGTGAGCTGCTTCCATTTTCAGCTAAGCATCCTTAGTTGGCTCTATCATTGAAATCTAAAATAATTATATGAAGAGGAAATAAAACATTAACAATAAACCATGAGTGTAGTCAAAAAGCCTGAACTGATGGCCACAATAACAAGCTATTTCAATGGTTACAGAAAAACATTTTTCTTAAAAATATCCTTTTCTTTTGGGTGTGTGTGAGGGTATTCAATGATCCCATTTCCAGAAAACAATCATCTTTCCTGTTGACCTCAGAGTTACAAATTTGGCTGCATGTCTGTATTCCTCCTGCACTTGCAGTCCTTTCAGGGACATTGGCATGGTCAGGTTACAATGCAATTCGGTGTGTTGGTAAGATGTGGTGGGCTGTATGCAATACTTATTGCATGGATCTATTATCTATTGCACACTATGTTCCTTACATATTGTATCTGTATGCACAGAGCTAATACATTCCTAGTGTTTTTTTGAATTTGCACTAAAAAGCCATGCTGTTAAAAGGGTCTTTTTTTTTTTTTTTTTTTTTTTTTTTTTTTTTTTTTTTTAATAGAAAGCAGTGAGTCCCTTGGGGACCAGCAGTTAGCGTAATGGCTATGTCGCTGGACTCCCCCATATCCCCTGTAGTCGACTGCTGTTTGCGTCCTGGACCCGGTGGCTTAAAACTCACGCTGGGCGCGTGTGCATGCGTGCCTAAGATCCCGAGAGGAGAACGGAGGAGAAGGGATTGTGGCTTGGCCATCCCCCCTGGGGGGGTGATTTCTCGCTTTCTGTCTGTCTCTCTATCTCTCTCTGTCTGTCTGGCGAGCGCACGCGCCCTATAGCAAAAACCTTTCAAAAAAATAAAAATAAAAAGAAAGCAGTGAATCCCAGTGCTGTGAACCCAGGCAAACTTGCAGCAACCACATAGTGGCCACAAGGAATATGGAAAGTAACACCATTTTCTCGCAACCAGTGCTGTCCTGATAGTGATTTCTGAAACTTGCAGGAGGCCAGCCTTGTTTTTTTTTTTTTTTTTTTTTTAATTAAGAGAGATTTTTGCTATAGGGCGCGTGCGCTCGCCAGACAGACAGAGAGACAGAAAGCGAGAAATCACTCCCCAGGGAGGATGGTCACGCCACAATCCCTTCTCCTCCATTCTCCTCTTGGGATCTTGGGCACGCACGTACACGCGCCTGGCGTGAGTTTTAAGCCACCGGGTCCAGGACGCGAACCGCGGTCAACTACGTGGGAGTCCAGCGACATAGTCATTACGCTAACTGCTGGTTCCCCAGCCTTGGTTTTTGATGCCAGGCTTCTACTCAAGAGTAGACTAGGATTCGATAGTGGGGGTGCTGTCAGACCTCCTGGGGAGTGATGGGTTCACATCAGTGAGCATTCTTCCAACTTGTTAAAGTTCTGCTGTCATAGGGGTCAGCAGGTGGTGTGGTGGATAAGGAGGCTGGATCCCACATGGTTGACTCAGTGGTCTAAGTCCTGGACCTGGTAGTTTGAAAAATACCCTGGGCATATATGTGTACATGCTCCAAATCCTGAGAGGGGAATGAAGGAAAAGGAATTACAGCATGGGCATTCCCCTTGGGGGGTGATTTCTTACTTTCCCTCTCTTAAAAATATCCTTTTCTTTTGTGTATGTATGCGGGGGAGGTGGGATGCTCAATAACGCTATTTCTAGAAAACAATACTCTTTCCTGTTGACTTCAGAGTTACAAATTAAGCTGTATGCCTGCGTTTCTTCTGCGTTCCTCTCTGGTGAGTGCACGTGTGCCATAGCAAACTTAAAAAAAGAAAAAGTGCTTCCATGGTAGTTTCTTGTCCCATCCTTCCTTCTTGAATGGTGGAAACATGGTTCTTCAGCAGAAAGACATGAAGAAACGGTGAGAACTTGAGATAGTGCCAGTGTATTTCTGGGAAAACCAAACCAAACCAAATCAAATCAAAGCAAACCAAGGCTGTTTCTTTGCTGGTCGGTTCTGATTCTTTGCTGTTTTGCAGTATTAAAGTCAGATAAGGGATTTTCTGCTCTTCAATTTTCTGGCTTCCTATCGGCTGGATTATAAATTGTCCTCAATATATTTACTTGGCTTGTTTTTATAAAGTTGCAAGATTAGATTTTCTGACTGTTCCAGAGAGTTTATGCTAGGTGTATGTTACATCAAAATGTTGTCTGCTTGATAGCATTCACTGGTTATAAGGAACTTGACATCTCAATGAAATGAAAATAATTTAGCTAGTTATCTAGGAGCAAGTCCAGCAGATGACAAGCATGTTACTATGTAAAAAGACATATATTTGAGTTTTTTAAAATCATATTTTGTTGGTTGTGCCAACTTTCTGGAAGCTACATGTGAAAGCAAAGCAGTTGAGTATCAGTAGAGAAGAAGAGAGACAACAGGCACATGTCTGACGCTCTTGTCAATTTTGAAGATAATTTTCAACACGTTTTTGTATCATACTCACATTTTTGCATGTGGCAGGGTTTATAAATGCTATTAGAATGTCTCTGTAGAGTTATATAGGGTCCTTGATTGCAGTTGGGCCTGTTAAAGTGGCCCAACATGCTGATGATGGTATGGGAGAAACCAGAAGTACCAGCCACCTTCATGGGTGAGGGGTCTGGTGGAGGAAAGCCTTGTCTGAGGTGATTATTGAGACATCTAGAACAAAACCAGACTTCTTTCTCGTAGAAATAATTTCTAGAGGCTCACTGACAAGTCATGGATGCTCTGGCTGAGCTTGCCCATAGTGCATATGATAATGGAGCTATGCTCTGTGCTTCAGCCTCCTGGTCTACCCGCTGCTCCTCTGACATGTTGTGTGCCCTCTTCGCTTCCACTATCTAGAGGCTCTACTGTTCTCCTAGGAATATCTTCTCCACCTTGGATATCTGGTCAGCTCCTGCTATCTAGACTTCACCTTATATCAGTTCTGAATGACATATTCCTTGGCCACTTGTGCCCTTTTCCCCAGCCCAGTGTGCGTTAGGCCACTCTCATCCATCTTCCCATGGTATCAGTGCTGATTCCCATCACAGCTCTTTTTGTGCTGTTGCTGCCAGGCTATCTTCTTTACCTCAGGACAGATGATTTTGTAGGCATTTTTTTCCTTCTTTTTTTTTTTTTAAGTATTTTTTTAAACATTTTTTATTTCACTTTCTCTTTTACATTCAATTGCATTATTTAGCTCACAATCTGAATATTTCAACATGTGAACATTTCTCCGTAGTCCAGTTGATAAAAGGTTTTTTTTTTTTTAGAGGTTTTTGCTATAGGGCACGTGCGCTCGCCAGACAGAGAAACAGAGAGACAGAAAGCGAGAAATCACCCCCCGGGGGGATGGCCACGCCGCAATCCCTTCTCCTCCATTCTCCTCTCAGAATCTTGCGCATGCACGCATATGCGCCTGGCATGAGTTTTAAGCCACCGGGTCCGGGATACGAACCGTGATCAACTACATGGGAGTCCAGCGACATAGCCATTACGCTAACTGCTGGTCCCTATAAAAGTATCTTCAACAGAAAATAGCACATTTCTTTGTCCCATTAATGCTTTGCCTCTCTATTTTTCTTCTAAATGTCCTTCCTCAGAAATCTACTCTTTCACACACACTGTATCTGGTATTTACATCCATTTACTGCGTTTCTATAACCGTTAGTCAATCAGTTTCAGTCACACAGTGCAGACACTTGGTATATATTGAGTGGGGACATACAATGTTATCTCCTTCATAGTCTGGCTTGCTTCACTCAGCAGTAAATCTTCCATATTCTTCCACTTTCTGTCAAAAGCCAGGGTTTTTTTTTTTTTTTTTTTTTTATGGCTGAATAGTATTCCATAGAGTATATGTGCCACACTTTTTCAATCCATTCATCTGTTCAGGGGCATTTGGGTTGGTTCCACATCTTAGCAATTATGAATAATGATGCAGTAAACATCAATGTGCAAGCACTTTTCTGATGAAGAATTCTACTGTCCTTTGGGTAGATACCAAGGAGTGCGATTGTTGGATCATATGGTAGTTCTATTTGTAGATTTCTGAGGAATCTCCAAATTGTTCTCCACAGTGGCTGGACCAATTTACATTCACACCAGCAGTGTATGTAAATTCACCACACCCCTGCCAACACTTATTATTATTATTATTATTTTAATCTTAGTCATTCTGACTGGGGCTAGGTGGTATCTCATTGTTGTTTTGATCTGCATTTCCCTTACAATGAGGGTTGTTGAGCATTTTTTCATATGCCTTTTGGCTATTCATATGTCATCTTTAGAGATTGGTTTCTTCAACTCATTCTCCCATCTTTTAATAGGGTTGATCA
Source organism: Tupaia tana (assembly GCA_026018925.1). Taxonomy (NCBI): domain Eukaryota; kingdom Metazoa; phylum Chordata; class Mammalia; order Scandentia; family Tupaiidae; genus Tupaia; species Tupaia tana. The sequence continues at coordinate 138,290,104 of JAKSZU010000001.1, forward strand.
TCTTTTTTTGGAACAGCTGCTTGAGTTCTTTGTGTATTCTGGTTATCAGTCCCTTATCTGCTGAATAATTTACAAAAAATATTTTCCCATTCTGAGGGTTGTCTATTCACACTAATTACTGTGTCTTTTGCCATGCAGAAACTTCTTATTCTGATGTAATCCCACTTATCTAATTTGACTGCACTTTGGGGGTCATTTTTATACTTCTAGCTTCCAGCATAATAATTTGCACAGAGAAAGATGGATGAATAAATAACCTGAGATCCTTGATTGGTACCTGTGTGACACAGAGAGTGGATGCTATAATGGAGCTGCACCCACAGATGACTGTGGTTGCTGGGGCAGGATGATAGCCTAACGGTTATGTTCCGGCATATACATCTATAATGGGACTTCAAAAAGGTCATGGAAAAATGAAATTATAGAAAGTTAATTTTGGTGCAAAAAATTTTGAGTGTATGGATAGCATTTAAAAAATACATATATAACTTTCCATAACCTTTTAGAAGACCCTTCATGTATGATGAGATTATATGTTGAATATTATAATATACAGAATCTTTGCCTCATGTACACGATAAGAAGTAAGTAGTACTCATTCAAATAGAAGTTTCCTTATCTGTTTGTCCTCACATTATAGTGGAGGTACAGACAAAGAACAGGGGCCTTAGAAGAAAATTGTTTTGGAGAGTTTTCTGTGGTGCCCAGCCTCGAAAGAAGTTTCATGGAGGGCTTTGCTCCAGGAATTCCCTACATACATCCAAGGCTACTTGTGATAAAGCCAGGGATCTTCCAATTATGAAAGTAAAACGTGTACTGAAAGCATTAAGGGACCCTTTAGGTCAGAAGCGATGGTTCTTCTTCCAGGAAGAAAACACTTGAACCTGGGTCTTAGAGCACTTTAATAATCTTTGGATTTTTAAATAACCCAAGGTGCCACCTTCCCTCAGTTGGAAGCTTGTAAGAATTCTCTGCTAGTCATGTTAGAACTCACTTCATCTTCTGGATGCATTGGGAACCCAGAGCCTCTCTATCCAGGGCATCTGATACTAGAGGTGGATGGTCCACCCAGGCAGCAAAATGGGTAGAGCTGGGGAGGGGCTAGGAGCAGGTGGAGTTCAGTGAGGAGGCTGGGTCTAGCCATGTATGTTATTAATGTCTGTCTGGCATTCCTACTTTTGGAGAAATGAATTCCCATGTGATTAATGATACTATTAGATTGGATTATAGTGTACCTGCTATGCCAACCATTATAGTCCTTGTACCTTTTGGCCACAGTGGGCACATTATCCAAGCTGAGTCAATCACCTTCTTACCACAAGGTTTGGGCTCTTTCACAAAAGCTGAGATCATTAGAACCCTTCCTTGGAATATTATAGACTAAATGTTGCAGTTAAAATTAAATATCTTTCTCTTCTGTTTGGTTTAAGAGCAGAAGAATATTGGCTTGAAATTATAGTAGCAGCGACTTTCTTACCATCTGAGAACATCCAATTGCAAATAGAACCCAGTGGAGACCAGCCGATTTGAAAAACCTGTAGAGGGGGCTGAGTATTATTTGTAGCTCCTAGATACACACACTAAATAGCAAGGGGTTCTCCCTCACTCTGAGCTTCTGTAAAGTAACTATTGTTAAAAGATTCTCTCTAGATGAATTATTGTAGTATCCATCTAGTTAGTGTACATTCGATCACACAGAAAAGACAATAATTCACACTATTTTATTGTGTAGATTGTTTTCAGTTAATAAAATATATTGTGGATTTTTCCACTTCAGTAAACATAGGTTTACTTTATTCTTTAAAAATTCATTGTATTACATTCTGGGATGGAAAAATAATTTAGTCAATTTGTCATTGATAAACATGTTGGTTACTTACATTTTCTACTTTTCTAGGTATAATAAGCTTATAATATAATATGATGAATAGTCTGGTGAATTATAGTTTGATCAACTTTGAGGACAGTATTACAAGTATAAATCTTGAGTAGTTCATACATTTTTTGAACAAAGAATTTTGAAAACCATTACATATTTTTGTCCTGAAAGTTTGCACCAAATTATACTCTCACTGATAGAGTACCAGACTACCCATTTCCTCAGGCACTCACTAGAAGAGTATCATTATTTTTTTCTAACTTTTGGAAGAATAATGATGTTTCATTATATGGTTTTCTTATTTCTTGGGTTCATTAGCCACGCACATGTATTTCCTTTTATAAATTCTTATTTATACCACTTTTAAGTTAGACTGCTAGATTTTTGCTTAATAATCTGTATAAACTCTAGAAATAAAAAAAAATCAGCCTTCCGACCCAACGCCCAGAATTTATGTGCATCTGAGATGGGCCTAGTCCTGCCCTTTTATCCAGTAAGCCTCTGCCATAAAGCGCTCCTTCTGGCCCAACATCCAGCAAAAAGTCAGAATCCATGTGCATCTGAGGTGGGTCTAGACCTGCCCCTTTACCTGGTAAGCCTCTTCCCTAAACCTTGGGCCCAACACCCAGCAAAAAGCAAGGTAGGGTGGTCTCTGTCTTCTTTCTGTCTCTGTCTCTCTCTCTTTCTCTCTCCTTTCTCTCAAAATTGTTCATATATATATATTTAAAAACCTGTAGGTACTATCTCTTATCTTCAACTTCTCCTTTATTTTGCTAATTTCAGAATCCATGTGCATCTGAGGTGGGCCTAACTCTCCCTGTCCCTTTATCCAGAAAGCTTCTGCCCTAAACCTCCCCTTTTGGCTCAACACCCAGTGAAAAGTCAAATAGGGTGGTCTCTGTCTCTGTCTCTCTTTCTCTCCCTTTGTTGAAATTTTTCTCTTTTATATATATGTATATATATCTGTAAGTACTGTCTCTTGTCTCTGACCTTACCTTCATCCTGCTAATTTCAGAATCTATATGCATTTGAGGTAGGACTAGCCCTGCCCCTTTAACTGGAAAGCCCCTGCCCCTTTCACTAGCACACCATTGAATTCTTAGTTGAAACCCTATAGCTCAGCCCAGATATACCTATTCCTTTGAAACTCTGAGACCTTTGTAATATCCATTCTATTGACAAAAGAGCAGGTTGCTTGGTGAGAATCAGGGAAATGGAACTGCAAAAATATTGCAGGTCATCTCCTTCTGCACACATGTAACACTCAGAATTAACTTCAAGAAAGTAGAAAGTAATGTATAATCTATCAGATGACCGGAAACCAACACAGAGGCACAAGAAACATGGGAAATCAAGAAAATATCTTCCCCCCAAGAGGAAAGAACAGCCCTTCGTCATCTATAGACAGTACAATGGAACTCATGGAAATGTCAGGTAAAGAATTTAGGATAGTCATAGTGACAAAGCTAACAGAGATGCAAGAGAAGAGAGACAACAAACTGCAGAAAATTCAGGGGAAAAGAGACAATGAATTCCAAGAGGTGAGGAAGTTCTTACATGATCTGAAAACGAACATACAAAACATTAAAAAAAATCAAATAGAACTGTTAGAGTTGAAGGCTGTAATACAGGAAATCAAAACCTCCCTTGAAAATATTAAAAGCAGATTAGATCATGCAGAAGATCAAATCTCAGATGTAGAAGACAGAACCTCTGACCTAGAAAAATTTACCAAAAAGACAGAAAATGACACTCCAAAACTAAGAAGAATATATGAGTAACACTAGATACCATTAGATGCCCAAACATCCTCATAATCGGTATCCAGAAGGTGAAGAAACTAATAAGGGCATTGATAATCTATTCCATAAAATCCTGGAAGGAAACTTTCCAAACCTAGAGTGGCATTCAATATCCAGACCCAAGGTATGCAAAAAAAACCCACATAGAATCAACCCAAGAAGATCTTCTCCAAGGCACATAATAGCCAGATTGACCAAAACCACAGAAAGAAACAAAATACTAAACTGGCAAAAGAAAAATGTCAAGTTATTTTCAAAGGATATCCCATCAGACTAACATCAGACCTCTCATCAGAAGCAATGCAAGCAAGGAAAGAATGGAAAAACAATTTCCACCAAGAATAAATAGCATATCCAGCAAGATTAACCTTCATATAGGAAGAAAAGATAAAAACATTTTTAGATAAACAAAACCTGAAAGAATTTACCAACACCAGACCATCTCTTCAAAAAGTTCTGGGAACCAGCAGTTAGCATAATGGCTATGTCGCTGGACTCCCACGTAGTCGACCGCGGTTCGCGTCCAGGACCCGGTGGCTTAAAACTCACGCCGGGCGTGTGTGCGTGCGTGCCCAAGATCCCGAGAGGAGAATGGAGGAGAAGGGATTGCGGTGTGACCATCCCCCCTGGGGGGTGATTTCTCGCTTTCTGTCTCTATGTCTCTCTCTGTCTGTCTGGCGAGCGCACGTGCCCTATAGCAAAAAGCTCTCAAAAAAAAAAAAAAAAAAAGTTCTGAAGGGAATGCTATACCAGGAAAACTAAAGAGACAGGCAAAAGTAAGAACAAAAATGACCAAGAAAAAGTCCTACTTAATGGTAGAGACAAGTTCTGAAATATCAGTAATAATGTTGAATGCTAATGGTAACACAGTAACACTGCAAATTCAATAAAAGAGAGATTACATGAGACTGAACTGGTGAAATAGAATTCTATGACTTTTCTAAAACATTACTGATTTTCTTCTATGTTTTGTTTTCCAGATTTAAGAATTTTGGTTTTCTTTTGAGTTGTTGATAAGTTCAGCAATTGTTAAAAGAAAGAATTTTTAAAATTGAAACCTAAACTTTTCTCCTTTCCTGACCCCTTTGCAAATGGAAAATATCTGTGGGCATTCTTATTTTGTGGCAAAATGGTTATTTACGTAAGTTCAATAATACAATAGTATCTGTTGCCTTGTGCCAAAAATTGGATTCTTATGGGGCTTTGTGTGAATAACAGACCAAATGGAGATTAAACTATTTTTTTTTTTGCAAGTAAGTTAGTTTATTCCTCTTTGTAGTAAAAGGGAGAATGGAGAGAGAAAAAAAAATGTTTCAGAAGAAAATTACAGTGCACTTGTCACTAGATTCTATCTTTGCCCATACTTTTTGTTTAAGATCTTTTGTGAATCAATAAACTGTGGAAAAAGAAGTTTAGTGTGGAAGGGAGGCAGAGGAAAGGGGAAGGAAAAAATTGGTGAAAGTATGCTGAATTGACAAAATGTGAGAAGATATTTGCTGATGATAATGTATATAGTAATCTCTTTGTCTTGCCTGACATGCATGGTATTTGTGTTGGAGAAAAATGTATACTGTAAAGACGTGATTAAATGTAAATAAATTTAAAAAAAAGAAAGTTATTATAGTACAATAAATTAATAAGATAAAATGATAAAAGAAGAAAACCAGCCCTTTAAAATAATCTTCCTTTCAACATTTTAAAGTAGCTTTTTCCACATATTTTTGCATTTTTGTGTGTCTATCTTTACTTCATGAAGTCTGATCTTTGGATTCTGCCAAGGTTACCCATCCCTTTTCTTTTCTTTTCTTTTCTTTTCTTTTCTTTTCTTTTCTTTTCTTTTCTTTTCTTTTCTTTTCTTTTCTTTTCTTTTCTTTTCTCCTCCCTCCCTCCCTCCCTCCTTCCCTCTTTCTTTCTTTCTTTCTTTCTTTCTTTCTTTCTTTCTTTCTTTCTTTCTTTCTTTCTTTCTTTCTTTCTCTTTTTTCTTTCTTTCTTTCTTTCTTTCTTTCTTTCTTTCTTTCTTTCTTTTTTTCTTTCTTTTCTTTCTTTCTTCTTTCTTTCTTTCTCTCTCTCTCTCTGTCTCTCTCTCTCTTTCTTCCCTTCCTTCCTTCATTCCTTCTCTCTCTCTTCTTTCTTTCTTTCTCTCTCTCTTTCTCTCTCTCTTTCTTTCTTTCTTTCTTTCTTTCTTTCTTTCTTTCTTTCTTTCTTTCTTTCTTCCTTCCTTCCTTCCTTCCTTCCTTCCTTCCTTCCTTCCTTCCTTCCTTCCTTTTCTTTCTTTCTTTCTTTCTTTCTTTCTTTCTTTCTTTCTTCTTTTTTTCTTTCTTTTTTTAAATGTAGGGCACATGAGTTTGCCAAAGAGAGAGAGAGAGAGAGAGAGAGAGAGAGAGAGAGGGAAAGTGAGAAAACATCCTCTAAGGTGGAGGTTAGCCACACCTAAATCCTTTTGCTTTTCTCCTCTTGGAGAATTTTGGGCACATGTACACACATACCTAGTGTGTTTTTTAAGCCACTGGGTCTGGTACTCAAACCATGCTGTTGATTATGTGGGATCCAGTTGTCTTCACCACCACACCACCAGCTGGCCACTTGTTCAGTCTTCCAGAACTTTTATAATTCACATTTTTCTATGTAGATATTGTATTTATTTATGTAATTTTTATTAAAGTTTATTTATTTCATGAGTTAATGAGAGAGAAAAAGAGAGACATAAAGACAGCATACCAACAGAGTCCTAATGTTGCAATCTGCTTTCAGCTTCAACCAGCTCCAGCTCATAGACATATGAGATTCCTGGAGTACTCCGTAAGGTCTTCAAATGCAAACTTGGGACTTCCCAAGTGAGTCAGCCTCAGTGTTGCATTTTATCACCACTCCACTGTTCAGTCCCATACATATAGATATATATACACACACACACACACACACACACATTCACACACACATACACGCACACACATATACACACACACACACACATATATATATATAGTAGTTTGCTATAGGTCATGTCTATTTACTGATTTACTAGAGAAAGAAAGAGAGAAAGAGAAAGTCACCCCACTGCCTAGGGAATGTAGCCACCCTGCAATCCTTTTCCTCTATTCTCCTCTTGGGATTTTGGGCATGCATGCACATATTCCTGGCATGTTTCTCAAGCCACTGGATCCCTGAACTCAAACAGCATAGCCAACCATGTGAAATCCAACTGCCTTAATTGCCATGCCACTGGCTGATTCCTACCCCATTGTTGAAAAAATTTCTTTGTAATTAGTGTTGGGATACAAAATAAGGTAAAAATCCAGTTTATTTTAGGGACTAGAGGCTATCGAATGGTTATGTCATTGGATCCCCATGATTTGACCATGGTTCAAGTCCCAGACCCAGTGGCTTAAATTCACACCGGGAGCATGTGGATGTGTGCCCAGGATTCTAAGAGGAGAATGGAGGAGAAGGGATTGCAGCATGGCCATCCCCCTGGGGGGGGGGGGTGATTTCTCGCTTTTTGTCTCTCTGTCTCTCTCTGTCTTCCTGGTGAGCACATGCGCCCTATAGCAAAAACCTCTCAAAAAAAAAAGTTTAATTTTTTTCTCAATAGCCACTTTTTACAATATCTTTTATTAATAAATTATAAGTTATTTTCCCATGAATTTGAAATGCCACTTCAGTCATGAACTACATTTTAATAGGAAATTGTTTTTATTAATATTCTTTTTAATGTTTTATCCATATATTTATTATCCAGAGTAGTAGATTAAAAGGTATGCCCCCTCAGAATATGACTTTATTTGGAATAAGGGTCTTTGAAGATGTAGTTAAGGTAAAGATCTGGAGATGAGATAATTTTTGAACAGGCAGGCTCTAAGTGAAACGACTCCTTGTAAGAGACAGAAAATCATAAGACAAATGAAGAAGCCCTGTAAAGATGAATGCAGAGGCTGGAGTGATGCGACCATGAGCCGAGGATAGCTGGCAGCCACCAGAAGCTGGAAGAGGCCAGGGCAGATTCTCGGGTTTCAGAAGGAGCACAGCTGCCTGTATCTTGGTTTTGGAGTTTCTGCTCTCTATAGCTGTGAGGGAATAAAATTCTAAGTCATCGAGTTTGTAGAAATTAGTTATAATGCATTAGGGAACTTAACATCCAATATCAAACGTTTCAAATGATCTTACGGTCATAAATTATTATGTCTGATAGAGCTAGGCCTTCTTCCTGTCTTTAGTTGCAAATGTTTGGTACTCTCAGAGGTAAACCCAGGAGAGCTGTCAGGAGCAGCCGGTGTTGAAGACCCGGGCTGTGTCTGCTGGAAAGACAGTTCAGTTAGAAGTCTTTCATACCAAATTCACCAGAATCAGACCTTCTATGAGACTTTAAAATCACAAGGACTGCCGATAAGTCTATCTCAGCTGTCACTCTTAGTTTTGGGGGATATTCCTTCTCTTTAGAATTTGGATGAAGTCATCTGGAAATAATCATGAAAATCAGCAAAACACAAATAAGAAAACCTCTGCTAATGCATGTAGGTGGGACAAATGAGTTGTGGGATGGCATACAACAGAGTAAAAATAGGAACATTGTCGATCACACACACACACACACATCTTAAAAAAAAAACCTAGAAGGCAAAAATTGAAGGTACATTATAATATGGTTCTTTATTAAAAATGATAAATATACTAATATCCTTGATTTGATTACCACACACTGTATGCATACTTTGAAAATTCATATTGTACCCCACAAAGACGTACAACAATTAAATGTAAATAAGAAATTATAAAAAAAAAAGAGACAGAAAAAAAGTCCTCTGCTTATAGCATCTCATACTATTCTTCCATTTAAGGAAAGAGAGAGATGGCTTTTGCTTTTGCTTTTATTTATTTTATTTATTTTTTGAATGGAAGAACAGACTTATTTACTGAAGCCTCAGCAAAAACATGGCCTATGAAATAGACTTTATCATCCAAGTTAACAGTTGAAGTAGGAATTCTGCAAGTTTAAAGAACAGTGGAAGTTTGTTAGGAAATATTTCACTGTCGTTAAACTTGCACTCCCCTGCCTGGGCATTGTGGTCCTCCATTGGGAAGAAAATGGGTTATGTCCTGGTTTACCTCCGTTCTCAGTGAACAAGTCTACAAATGCTCCCGTTTTGTTCAATTTAAAGACAGCTTTACCCTTCCAGTCAAAGCGCTCATTCACAATGATAGTGGCCAAGTGGGTAATTCCTGGCTTAGGCCTGGAACATCTGGTGGCCTTTGAATCTGATGGTATGTAATTACGGCAGGGTGAGCCAGACAATTGGAGATCAAAGGGATGTTGTTTAATCTTCCGCCATATGTTCCCATTTAACCTCTCCTCTCCAACCACTCCACAGGAAGCATCCCCTGGCTGCTTATGAAATCTGCCTCTGTGGAAATTGCCTCCCTCCTAGCAACAAGGGGCTTTTCTGACACACCCAAGGCTGCCTCTTATGTTTGAATAGTTTGCAGCTGAGGAGTGGATTATCTACAGCCTTTCAGTATTCAAATTATTCCTATTTACCCTGCTCATTATCCCTCATATTTTCATGCCCTGTCCATAAATTTGTTAATCTAATCAGTGTGATCATGATCCAGAGGAGTTTGATCCAGAAAATTCATTACATTTCACTGGAACACAGATACCAGTTCTTCCTTCATTAAAGTGACCACTGCATCACATGCTGCCATATCTTTCCCACATCCTTCATGTAATTCTTAATGGACATTAAGTGGGTTGATGGGCTAGAAGGTTTTTTATTTTGAGAGGTTTTTGCTATAGGGCGTGTGTGCTCACCAGACAGACAGAGACAGAGAGACAGAAAACGAGAAATCACCCCCCAGAGGGGATGGCCATGCCGCAATCCCTTCTCCATTCTCCTTTCGGGATCTTGGGCACGCACACACGCACATGTGTCCGGCGTGAATTTAAGCCACCAGGTCCGGGACAAGAACCGTGGTCGACTACATGGGAGTCCAGCAACATAGCCATTACACTAACTGCTGGTCTCGGGGCTAGAAGGTTTTTAAGAGCCAGATTTGAGCCTTATATTCTTGGGCTGGGGACAGTGGAATTTTCATAATGCTTCTACCAAGATGAAAGCTGTTGAGAAGCATGTAGGCTACTAGGGACACAATGCTGTTAGGCCTAGCTTCTAGGAATATTGTCAATCATGCACACACACACACACACGTGTTGCTAAAACACTGTCTTATGTTGGCTGGGACTGCATGGGAGGCCCAGGTTTCATTCTTGGTCCAATCTAACAGCTGAATGTGGTGCGGGTGGTATGTACTTGTAATACCAGAAATTTGGGTGTCTGAGGCAAGAGAATCATGACATAGTGAGGCCCTGACTCCAAAGAAAGAAGAAGGGGGAAAAAGACAGATATCAAGATTTGATAAACATGTTAGTTCAGCCTGCCATAATAAAACTCAGTAAACTGGGTAGCTTATAAACAATAGGAATTCATTTATCACAGTTCTGGAGACTGAGAAGTCTAAGATCAAGGCACTGGTACATTGGTCTACTGAGTCCCTACTTCCTGGCTCATAACCTAGTCACCTCTTGGGCCCCACCTCCTCATACTATCACTTTGGGAGTTTGGGTTTCACATGAAGTTTGAAGGACACAAACATTCAGAGCATAGCAATATCAATCTTCATGTTCTTGGCATGTGGCGGGTGCTTAAGTGTGGTGGCTGTTATAGCTGTGGGAGAGCATGAGAAGGCCAAAATGTAAACAACTGATTAAGAAGAAAAGAAGCCCCCTGGGGGGTGATTTCTCGCTTTCTATCTCTCTGTCTCTCTCTGTCTGTCTGGCGAGCGCACGCGCCCTATAGCAAAAACTTCTAAAAAAAAAAAAAGAAGAAGAAAAGAAGATAGAGGAAGATTAATCAACAAAGCAAATACTCAGACCCATGCTCTCTGACTTTCTTTTCATTCACTTTATGTCCTTGGTCCTAAGTAGTCCAATAAACCAAAAGCTCATCATATTGTTACTCAAATAATAAAGATTAATGATAGGTAATTCCTGTTTGTTGATTACAATTCTGGGCTTTATATAGAACTAAAAAGCCATGGAAATTGAATAATGAAATAAATGTACACATAACTGTCAAGAAAACCAGACCAACTATGGAGAACAATATAGAGGTTCCTCAAAGATCTACAAATAGAACTACCATTTGATCCAGCAATCCCACTTCTGAGTATCTACCCAAAAGACAGGAGAGTGCTCAGTCAGAAAAGTGCCTGCACATCAGTGTTTATTGCAGCATTATTCACGATCACCAAGACATGGAACCAACCCAAATGTCCACAAACAGATGAATGGATTGAAAAAGTGTGGCACATATATTCTATGGCATACTACTCAGTTATAAAAAACAAGAACCTGGCATTTGATAGAAAGTGGTTGGATATGGAGGATCTATTGCTGAGTTAAGTAAGCCAAGGTATTGAAGAAAGATATTGTATGTATCCACTTAATATATACCGACTATCCGCACTCTATGGTAGAGACTGAAATATTGGAGGGCATAAAAACACTGAAAATAGTTAATGATGATAAGAGAGTGTGGAATGGGGCAGGAGGAGAGAAGAGTATAGAGAAAGATAGCAAGAGAACAAATAGAGAGGCACAAAATTAGTGGGACACATATATGGTTTATTACCAGTAGATGATAACGTGTATAGTTTTCTCAACTGGATTGGTCTGAGAAGTATTTCATGTTGGGCAAAGTCTTTTTTTTTTATTTAATTTAAATTTATTTATATTCATTCATTGTACTTCATTACAGCATACAAAATGAGATTTTCCATCCAGAGTACACTGTATATTGGCTCAATCAAGCACATCAACATACATGTTACTGTCAACAAATAATTTTCCATTTCTTGTTTCCTGTATGCTTTGCTTTTTTTTTTGCCTTAGGTTTTTTTTTTTTTTTTTTTTTTTTTTTTTTGGATACAATAACATTTTCAGCACAGATAATAATCCATTTCTGTCTCATAAATTTTTTTTCTTGTAAAAAGACTTTACTCAACATGAAATACTTCTCTAACCTGTCCAGTTGAGAATACCATACATGTCATCATCAACAGGTAATAAACCATATCTGAATCCCACTAATGTTATGTCTATTTGTTCTCTTGCTATCCTTCTCCATACTCCTCTCTTCTCCTGTCCCATTCCACATTGCCTCCCCCCCCCCATCCTTGATTCCCTATCTCCCACCCTCAGTCATCTCCCATTCTCCTCCCATGCTGTCTCTGGTATCTAAGTTTGCCCTCTATACTGTTTTTCCCCCACACCTTATTGAATCGCCACCGACTCTAAGCAATCCAAATACCCTCATAGCAAACACAGGTGAATCACACATTTCCATGAATACAAGTCCAACTCTACGCATCCTATAAATTAGCACCTAACTGTAGCTACATGTCCCCCTACGGTCATTGAGTGTATATATATATATATATATATATATATATATATATATACATATATATATATATATATATATATTTTGTTTGTTTGTTTGTTTGTTTGTTTCCCCCGAAATTTCTTTTCTTTTTTTCTTTTTTTTTTTTTTTTTTTTTGGTAATTCGATTAACATTCCTTCCCTCAGCATCATCACATCATACAAAATGCAATCTCCCATCCAGTACATACTGCACAGTGATTCAATCATGCCCATTACAAAAAAAAAAAAAAAACAACAATTTTTCCATTACTAGTTCCTAGAATCACTTCCATCCCGCTTTCTGACCCTCTGTCCCTTCCTGCCCTCCTTAACAATAGGGAACATAGATTCTGTTCAGGGTTGGATTAAGGGTGGGTCTTGTACAGTTCCGCAAATGTAGGTGAGTCTCCATGTAATATCGTTGCAAGCGGTTTTGGTAAGCAGAGATGATTATCAGTTGATGCGGCACAGCATCCATCTTGTGACCACCGGGAATGGTGTTATGGGGATCCATAGCGTGAGCCATCCTCGGGTATCTGGCTTCCTTAAGAATGGTGGAGTAGATCTTGTTTTTCCCTGAGGTAATGTAGGGCTGGTAACCATCATCTTCTCATTGTCCATAGGTTGCGAAAATCCTCCTATACAATACATTTCTCACATTGGTTTAAGACAGCTAAAGTTTCCCTCTGTTGCTTATAGTTGCAAGTTCTCGATCCTTGTCTTCGGCTTCAGCCTGCCGCCCGTGATCGGCGGCCACGCTCAGGCACAGGGGCCACGTGCCGGCCCAGCGGCCGTGCGCAGGCACAGGCCCGGTGGCCACGCGCCGTCCCGGCGGCCACGCACAGGCTCGGGGGCCACGTGCAGGCCCGGTGGCTACACGCAGGCCCGGTGGCCACACGCAGACCCAGGTCCGGCGATCACGCACGGACCCAGCGGCCATACGTAGGCCCGGGGGGGCCACACGCATTTCCGGCAGCCATGTGCAGGCCCAGCGGCCACGTGCAGGCACCGGTCCAGCTGCCACACGCAGTGCCCAGGGGCCCAGAGGCCCAGAGCTCCCGCGCACGCGCGGCGCCCAGAGGCCCGAGCCACCGCGCACACACGGCGCCCAGGGGCCCAGAGGCCCAGAGCCCCCGAGCACACGCAGGCGCGGCGCCCAGAGGCCCAGAGTCCCCACGCACATGCGGTGCCTAGAAGCCCAGAGCCCCCTGCACGCGCGGGGCCCAGAGGCCCAGAGCCCCCGCGCACACGCGTCGCCCAGGGGCCCAGAGGCCCAGAGCTCCCGCGCATGCGCGGCGTTGGGCAAAGTCTTTTTACAAGCAAAATGATAAATAGTGATTGGCTATTTAAAAAAATAATTGGAATAATAACAATCGGGAAACTAATGAAAAGCTATTGGATGAGGAAGATGGGGGTTTTCATGTCTCTGTATTGACTGATATGAATGATATTCCTTCTGGTAAAAGAAATGTAACACACCATAAAGTTATATGTGATTCAATGTAATATAAACAGGACTAAGATAAAAAAATAAATTAATAAATTAATAAAAACAGAAAAGAAAAAAGAAAACCAGACCATCCCTAGATTTTCCTTGGGTTCTTGAGTTCATGGTGTGGGTATCAGAGACACCAATTAAGGCAGTAGATGCTAAGGAGATGAACAGCAGACCAAAGAGCTCATAGAAAACTCTTGTTCCACATAGGATCTCCAATTTCCTTACCTTAAAATTTCTATTCCTGCCTCTCATGCACCATCTACTACTCTCCAAAATTCTATTTCTGCCCTTGAAAGTTCGTATTCCAGACTCTGGTAGGCTGAATAAGATCCCTTGAAGATGTCTACATCCCAATGTTTGGAAGTTGTGAATGCTGCCTCTAGGGTAAAGATAGCAGATGTGATTAAATAAGAATCTTGAGATGGGGAGATTAGCATGAACTACCTCGTGGGAACTAATTGTAATTACAAGTGACTTCCTAAGAGAGAAGCAGGCAGAGACTGGACACAGATAGAAATGGGAAGGCCACATGACCACAAAGGCAGAAGTTTGAGTGATGTAGCGACAAGCCAAGGAGCGCTGTAGGCCACCAGAAACTGGAAGAGGAAAGAGAGACTCTCCCTGAGGCACTCCAGAGTGAGTGCAAACTGCCGTAACTTGCTTTTCACCAAGTGATATTGAACCCATACTTTTGGCTTCCAGAATCATAATAAAAAAATCTATATGACTTTAAGCCACCAAGTTTGTAGTTATTTGTCATAGTAACCATAAGAAACTAATGCACTGACCAGCAGGATGCCAAGGGACTTAGGCAGTACTTTTTTTCTTTTTTGGTGTGTGTCATTCTTTTGCTCATTTACCTGTTCTATAGAACATGGATTGAGAGACCACTATATGTAAAGTATTAGTGGGGCAATGAAAAGGCATCAAACATCATAAACAATATGTCTAATGATATGAAATTGCTAGTATTCAACCATTTGACCTACAAGGTGGCAATTTCATAAGGCTCATTGTAACAGCCTATCATTCCTTGCTGAGTATGTTTGGGAGACTGTATTTTCTAAAAATGACCACAAAAATATCTCTCATATTGTCTCCTTTGACTCTCTTCCCACCAAGAGTTGGGGAATGTGTATATTTCCTCCAGTGAATGTGAGCGTATTGTGATGGCATGCCTTCCAAGGCTAGGTCATCAAAAGTGATGCAGCTGCCACCTGGCTCACCTGGACACTTTCCTGTGTAGACCTGATTTCACATGTAAGAGGTCTGAGCTTGCCATGTTAGGAGGAAGTCACACTATTCTGGCCAACAGCCTCACTCAGTTGACAGCCTCAGTCATGTGTATAAAGGTACTTCCAGAATAATCCTGTCCCTGCTGTTGAGTGCCAATCAGTCTTCCATTTGAGACCCAGAAATTCTGGAGCATAGATACTCCATCCATGCTGCAATCCTTTCTCCTTTCTGACTCATAGAATCTGTGACAAAATAAAGTGATTTCTTTAGGCTGCAAAGTTTTGGGCAAATTTCATTTCTTTTTTAAAGTAAGAGACAACTAAGTGCCTTGGGAAAGAAGGCACATCTACCTCACTGTTGAATGCTGAACAAGAAGAAAGAAAATTGGAATAAAAGCAACCAGGAGAATCCTGATATAGAATAATAACATGCACTGGCTTTTTTCTTTTCTTCTTTTTTTCCCTTTGGTATCAACAAGCTTACAATTTTTTTTTTTTTTTTGAGAGGGTTTTTGCTATAGGGTGCATGCACTCACCAGAAAGACAGAGAGAGACAGAGAGACAGAAAGCGAGAAATCACCTCCACAATCCCTTCTCCTTCATTCTCCTCTCGAGATCTTAGGCATGCACGCACACGCACTTGGTGTGAGTTTAAGCTACTGGGTCTGGGACTCGAACTGTGGTCCACTACATGCGAGTCCAGCAACATAGCCATTATGCTAACTGCTGGTCCCTCAACGGACTTACAATTTATGGGATGAAATTGAGAACTGTACAGATAATAAACAATCTGCGCTATAAAATGAAGAGCCTTCAAAAAGCCCACAGAGAATGCATATTATGAAAACACTAAAGGATTTCAACCACTGAAGACCCTCTGCCTAGACTTCACCCTCCTGCTCCCCAGGTCTAGCCAGGAGCCAGACTACAGGTCACCTCCTTCTGCATTCCTTTGAATGCTCATATTTAACTTCAAAAAATGTGTAATCTATCAGATGGTCAGAAACCACCACAGAGGCACAAGAAATATGAGAAACCAAGGAAATATCTCTCATCTAATGGAAAAGAATGACTCCTCTTCCTCCTCAAAGAATACAAGGGAACTCATGGAAATTCCAGATAAAGAATTTAAAATATTCATAGTGACAAAGCTAACAAAGACGCCAGATAATAGAGACAATGAACTCCAGAAGTTGTAGGAGAAAAGAGACATCAAGTTTTAGGAGATGAGGAAATTCTTGCATGATCTGAAAGAAGGGATACATATCATAAAAAAGAATCAGAGTTGTTAGAGATGAAAGCTGTAATACAAGAATTCAAAACTTCTGTTGAAAATATGCAAAGCAGATTAGATTGTGCAGAAGACAGAATCTCAGACATAGAGGATAGAACCTTTGACCTAGGAAAATTTACCAAAAAGACTGAGAAAATAACCCCAATAATGAGAATAACATATGAGTAATACTAGATACCATTAAACATCCAAACATCTGGATCAATGGTATCCCAGAAGTTGAAGAAACTAATCAGGGCATTGATAATCTATTCCATAAAATCCTGGAAGAAAACTTTCCAAACCTAGAGAGGCACTCAAATATCCAGACCCAAGAAATACAAAGGACCCTATGTAGAATCAATCCAAGAAGATCTTCCCCAAGGCACAGCATAGCCAGATTGACCAAAACCACAGACAGAGACAAGATTCTAAAATTGACAAGAGAATAATGTCGTTACTTTCAAAGAATAACCCATCAGGCTAACATCAGACCTCTCATCGGAAACAATGCAAGCAAGGAAAGAATGGGAAAATATATTCAACGCGTTAAGGGAAAAACAATTTTAACCAAGAATACTATACTCAGCAAGATTATCTTTCACATGGACAAAAAAGAAGACAAAAACATTCTCAGATAAACAAAACCTGAAAGAATTTACCAACACCAGACCAGCATTCCAAGAAGTGCTGAAGGGAGTGCTATATCAGGACAACTAAAGTGGGACACACAGAAATAAGAGTATAAGAAACAACCAAGAGAATGGCCAGCCTAATTGTAGGGACAAGTCCAGAGTTGAACGTTAACTTCCAGAGTTTAAATGGAAAGATGAGACCACAGTAACACTGCAAATTCAACAGAAGAGAGATTAATCATGTGAGTCAGAACTAGTGTAATAAAAAAAATTTAACTTTAGACTAAAACATTACTGATTTTCTTCGGTGCTTTGATTTCCGTATTTAAGGATTTTTGTCTTCTCTTGAACTATTGATAGGTTCATCTACCTAGTGTTTGAACTGAGTCTTAACCTTTCTCCTGGCTTTAAGTTTTAAACAAATTCCTCTTAACATTTTTTGATTTGGATCTATTAAAACTAAAACTTTTTAAAATTAAAAAATACATTTAAAAATACCTATTATTAGCTCTTTAATGACTGCAGTAAGCTATATAGCCCCAGCGAGGTGCTACTTTATAGTATGTTCACTTTACTCACTGAGGTTTACGCCTAAAGTCAGACATGCATTCATAAATACATATAAACCAGCTGTGGTTGCTATTGAAAGTCTTTAAATTAATTAAGATCTTTAGCGAATCAATAAAATATGAAAAAAAGGAATAGAAAACAACTGTACATACCAGAGACAGTGTGGGAGAAGGGGAGGGGATTGGCAGAGGGTGAAAGATAGGGAATTGGGGGGAGAAGCAAAATATATAAGAAACAAGAAAGTTATTTCTTGATGATAACATGTATGGTTATGTCCTTGATTGAGCTAATATACAATGTATACTGGATGGAAAATCTCATTTTGTATACTATATTGATGTACAGTGAATGACTGTAAATTAATTAATTAATTAATTAATTAACTAATTAATTAAAAAAATCCACTATTCATGTCTCTCACATTTTTTTGCGCCAAAGTCAATCCATACTTTTTCCTTTTTGAATATTTATTGCAATTTATGATTTACGTATAATGATTACACATCTTTGCAGGATACAGAATGGTCTTTAAAAGCATGTGTATAGTGTGTAATAAGCAAATGGAGGATAAAAACATATTCACCACTTTTAACATTTAACTTTATATTATGTTGTGAACAAATGAATCCCGCTCCAATGGTTATTCTGCAAGTATGTACTGAATTATCTATGGCATTCTTTAGTGGGAGAATCAGTTCTAAAGAAAAACATATTGATAAAGAATCAGGCAACAAATAGTCTCATAAATTAACAAAGATAATCTTAACGTAGTCAATGAAAGAAGGAATTGTCATTTCTATGTAGAGGACTGTGGGAGATAAGAATTTGTAATCTGAAAAAAACCTGTAGTATCAATCATGGTCCAATTAGAGATAGGTAAAATTGCATATAACAATAGCTCACTAGGAAGAGAAAGAAAAAGAAAACTTTCCTCACACACTGTGAGTTCTTGTAAGACTAGAGCACTGTACTGTGCATAAAGAAATTAGTTCTCAAAAAAGCAAAGATAAAACAAAAGTGGAAAGAGATGTTTAAAAGTGAAGACATGGTAAAGTCAGTGATTTGACGATTTATAGCTTTACAAAATTTTTGATTTTAGCCTTTTTTATAACAATTCCTTGCAAACAAACTCAGCTGTAACACTTTGGACTTTTCCTCTGTTATCTATTTTTATTCCATGAGTAATAGCTATAATAAACATACGAATTAAAACCTGTAGAGACAACCATCTATAAAATAATCGATGAATTTGTATTTAAACCTGATTGTGTGTAAAATAGTAGAATCTCCATTTAGTCCTGACATTCAACATTATTATCAATATGTGTGGGTTTATCTTTTTTTTTTTTTTTTTTTTGGTCCTGGTTGTTTTGCATTCTCTTACTTCTATTTGTCTCTCTCTTACTTCTATTTGTCTCTCTGTAGCTTTTCTGGTGTAGTAGTCCCTTAGGTATTTGCTGAAGAACCAGTTTCATTTTGGTTAATTCTTTCAGCATTTATTTTTCTGGAAATTATTTTAGTTCTTCCCATTTGAAAGATAATCTTGCTGGGTTTAGTACTCTTGGCTAAAATTGCTTATATTTCAGAGTTTAAAATATGTCTTCCCTTTCTTTTCTTGCCTACATTGTTTCAGCTGAGAGAGCCAATGTTAGTCTAGTGGGATAAACTTCAGAAGTAACTTGAAATTTTTCTCTCACCATTTTTAGAAATTTTTCTTTGTCTTTGATGTTTTCTTTCTCTCTATTTTTTTTTTTTTGAGAGGATTTTTTTTGCTATAGGGTATGTGCACTCACCAGAAAGACAGAGAGCAACAGAGCGTGAGAAATCACCCCCTAGGGGAGAGGGCCATGCCACAATCCCTTCTCCTCCATTCTTCTCTCGGGATCTTGGGTACGCATGCACACACACTCAGCATGAGTTTAAGCTTCTGGGTGCGGGAATCGAACCACAGTCGACTACATGGGAGTCCAGTGACATAGCCATTACACCAACTGCTGGTCCCTGTCTTTGATTTTTACCAATTTGGCTATGATATGCCTTGTAGAGGATCTTATGTTATATATTTTTGGTGTTCTTTGTATCTCCTAGATATAGATGTCCATATGCCTCACTAAATTTGGAAAGTTTTCAGGTAATATACTAAAAAAGATGTTTTCTATTCCTTTACTGTTTCTTCACCTTCTGGAATAACAATTACGTGGATATTTGGCTGTTGAATGGTGTCTAGGAATTGCGGTATATCGTTCTCATAATGGTTATTCTATTCTTTTTGGTCACTTGGACTAAATCACAGGTTTTGTCTTCAAAGTCAGAGAGTATTTCTTCCGTGTAGTCTAATCTGTTGTTGATACTGTCAAGAAAGGTTTTTATTTCCTGCATCATGTATTTTATAAATTTAATATCTTTTATTTTAATTTCTTTTATGCATCCAATTACTATATATCAGTTAGCTTATAAAGTGAATTTTCCAACATAAATACATTTCTCACCTCTCCAGTTGGGGATACTATACACGTTATCATCAACAGATAATAATCCATATAATCCATTTCTGTGTCCCATAAGTGTCTTGCCTCTCTATTTTCCTTCTTAATGTCTTTCCTCCTGTGTCTTATTCTTTATCTCCAGAAATTCTGTTCTATTCTTTTCAGCATGTCCATATCTTTATGGATTTCCTCCTTTGAGTCATGAAAGGATTTTCTCATCTCCTGGAATTGGTTCTCTATTTTCTCTTGCATCTTGTTGAGTATTATTACAATGAGCATTCTACCACTAAGTAAGGCAGATGTTACATGTTGCATCTGCTCATAGGTGAACATAGCCAAACCTAGCCACACAGGAAATTTGGCAATGATCAGTCTTCATCTGGGTCTCCACTGCCAAGCTATAACTCTAGTTCTAGGCAAAAAGGAGGGAACGTATTTGGTCAGCAAAATGCAATATTTTGACACAAGTATGCCCAGCAAGTCTGTAATTGAAATACAAAGCACTGTGAAAGCTTGTCACAGTTTGGGTTTGAAGTTTCAGATTAGGTCTACATAGAAAGCAGCAGCAACTGGAAGGAAGAACAGAGTTTTGGTGGCAGATGAACTCCTCTATGCCAATATCAATGAACAGCACACCCCCCCAACTCGTGTTGCTTTATTTTATCATAGTAGTTTTTAAGCAGCAGATCACCCAAAGGCTGATCTGACTTGGTTTTCAATTCCTTGAGACTTGAAGTTCATTTGACATTACTTCAAAGTGATCCTGAGGCAGAGGCACTGTGATGTTGCAAACTTTCTTTGCCACACAATTACTGAAGAAATAATGGTAACAAGTGATTGAGCTCAGATATCATTTGCAGGCATCTATATTTTTATAGACCAACCTTATAGTTTCATAAACTATGGTGCCAAGAGAAAAATGTCATGATTTTGGATAGTGCCATGGTCTGAATATGACCCCCAAAATTCATATGTCAAAACTTAATTGTCAATGCACTAGCATGAAGAAGTTAGGTCTTTTAGGAGATGACTGAGATGGTGGAGTCCCAATGAGTGGAATTAGTGACTTTATAAAAGAAATGTAAAAGAGCTCTTTGAATATTTTACCCTTCTGTTTCCATCCATGAGGATACAGCAAGGCTTCATATTTTTGTTTGTTTTGTTTTAGCTATAGGGTGGGCATGCTCACTAGAGACATACAGAGAAAGACACAGAGAGAAAGTGAGAAATTACTCCCCAGGGAAGATCCCCATACTATAATTTCTTCTCCTCCATTCTACTCTCAGGATTTTGAGCATACATGCATACACACCTGGCATGTTTTTCAAGCCATGCGGTCCAGTACCCAAACCACACAGTTGGCCATGTGGGACCCAGCTGCCTTAACCTCCACACTACCTGTTAGCTGAAGGCTTCAATCTCAGAAGCAGAGAAAACTAACTGCTTCTAGATAGTATATTTGCCATCACCTCGATCTTGGGAACTTCCAGCCCTCAGAACTATGAAATAAATTTCCTCTTTTTAGCACATTGTTTTTAAAATTTACATTCCATAATTGTACATCTTTATAATGCACAATATGTTTTTTAAATATGGATGTAGTACATGACAATCAAATCAAGGCTATTACCATATAAGTAATTTTCAACCAAGAACTTTACATTCTTTTGTCTGTTAAATTTTTCTTCCCTCCACTTTTTTTTTTTTTTTTTGGAGAGGTTTCCACTATAGGGCGCGTGCGCTCACCAGACAGACAGAGAGAGACATAGAGACAGAAAGTGAGAAATCACCCCCCAGGGGGGATGGTCACGCCGCAATCCCTTCTCTTCCATTCTCCTCTCGGGATCTTGGGCACGTACGCACACGCGCCTGGCGTGAGTTTTAAGCCATCGGGTCCGGGACGCAAACCGCGGTCGACTACGTGGGAGTCCAGCGACATAGCCATTACACTAACTGCTGGTTCCCTCCCTCCACCTCTTTTACACACTCTTTACCATCCACTCCCCTCCCTTAGATTTCTGGTATTTATGTCCATCTTCTCTACTATCATATCTTTGAGTCTTTCCATTTCTGCCATATAGTGCAGACATTTGGTGCGTACTGAGTAGGGATATACAGTGTGTGTCTTTCAAAGTCTACTCACTTCACTTCATATTAAGTCTCCAATATTTGGTCCATTTTCAATCAAATGACAGAGTCTCATTGTTTCTTATGACTGAGTAGTATTCCATAGTATATATGTACTGGTTTTTCAACTCTGACATTAAACGTTTTTTCATATGGCTTTTGAACATCCATATATCTTCTTTAGAGAATTATCTGTTCAACTAATTTGCCTGTTTTTAAATTGGATTATTACTATTATTATTATTGGTGAGCTACTTGAGTTTCCTATATATTCTGGTTACCAATCCCTTGTCTGAGTCATAATTTGCAAATATTTTGTCCCATTCTGAGAGTCGTCTGTTCATTCTAATTGTTGCTACCCTTGCCGTGTGAGAAATAATAACTTTTTATTACTTATAAATTACCAGTCTGTGGTATTTGTTGTAAGCAGCCTGAATAGACTAAGACAGATGGGAAATATATATAAATAGGATTATTATCTATGTGGCTTTGATTAAATAAATAAGGGAGCATTCTTAGCTACATGACATGTAAAGAAAGTTTTCTTAAATATAATCTAAGCTTTAAATGCTTATTTAAACATTTTAAACACATGTACAATAATGTGAAGATCAATTAATTGCTTAAGAGGCAGTATAAGATTATTCCCCTAGGGGGAACCAGCAGTTAGCATAATGGCTATGTCGCTGGACTCCCACATAGTCGACCACGGTTCGTGTCCCAGACCCGGTGGCTTAAAACTCACGCCAGGCGCATGTGCGTGCGTGCCCAAGATCCCAAGAGGAGAATGGAGGAGAAGGGATTGCGGCATGACCATCCCCCCTGGGGGGTGATTTCTCGCTTTCTGTCTCTATGTCTCTCTCTGTCTGTCTGGCGAGCGCACGTGCCCTATAGCGAACACCTCTCCAAAAAAAAAAAAAAAAAAAAAAGATTATTCCCCTAGGGAGAGACCTGATTTAGTAGGTGAATATTTGGAAAGATGGAAACTAAATCTGTGGTTCCTGCACTTTCCTGTCATCCAGGACGATGTGTACATATAGAACTGCTCTGCCTGAGGAGGAAAGTGGAGAGGCTTGAAGAAACTGGGAAAAAAGAATGAATGGGAAAAGAATCCCTAGTTGGTGAAATAAGAAAGAGAAGAAACATGGATTGTCAAAAAAGTCACTGTAGGCTTGTAATACAAATGCTCTCCCATCCTCCTTGGAAAAATCTAGAAATTCTACACAGCTCTTTAAGGTTTAACGCAAGTCCATTTTCTGTGGAAACCTCAAGAGGAGGACATGAGATTAACATGCACCAGTTCCAAATCTCAATCTCTGAATACACTCAAGAACAGAAAATAAAACTCTAAGGGAATTTTTTTTTTTTTTTTTTTTTTTTTTTTTTTTGTAAATAAAAAAAGTAAACTTGAAGTATCTCTTCTGATTTTTTTTTTTTGGTGGGGGGAGTTCTGCATCTCAGGAGAACATTTCATAATTGTAAGACAAATTATCAAGGAAGACTAGTTTAAAAAATGTTTTTGAGCTTTCTTTAGCCTCTGAGGCATGTGCTTTGCTAATGAGGACCTCATGCTGGAGCACTGCCATAGGGTGAAGAAAGAAATATTTTTAATTTACTTCCTAAGCATTGAACCATTGTGCTAATCTTTTTGCAACTTCATCATCTCTACATCTTAGTCTTTCATGATTTCAAACTTACCTGGGCTAGGTGAAAATGTATACCTTTTCAATTTTATTTTCAATGGAGAAACTCAAACTAGATCTGATATATTACTGTTTTAGTCTGGATAGGCTAACTATTAACCCCTAAACCCAGTGACAACACAGGCTGATTTCTTGCTCACAAGACTGTGTGTGTGTGTGTGGGGGGGGGTAGGGGTGTCAGGTGGCTTTCTCAGCTGGTTCTCTTTTATGTGCTAATTGAAGAATCCAAAGTTGTTGTATTTTTTTTTTTTTTGTTGTTGTTGTTGTTGTTGCTGTTGCTGTTGTTCTTTTCCCCCCAGATGTCCTGCTATCTTAGAGTCCTTTATGTTTGGCATCCTGACTGGAAAGGTTAGTGCATGTGTTAACATGAGCTGTTTTAGAGGCCAGGTGAAAGTGGGATTTCACTCACATTAATTGGTAAGTGTCCAATTCAAGGATCTCAACCACACTACAAGAAGGGTGGCAAGTGTAGATTTTCCATGTGCCCAGGAAGATGTACAGGGAGTTAGGGAGTGCACCTAGCTAGTCTCTGACACTCCCAACTAAGAAAGCTTTTATGTTGATGCCTATCAATTATGTATGCAATTACTACAATATAACATGCTTCTTGTTCTTTTGATCCTTAGGGCAGGATAGGAGTTCTCATACTCCTGACATCAGGTCATACTGTCATTATTGGTATGTAAGTCTTATTTTTAATTTATCCTTTTCCACACCCCTTATTTCATCTTCCTTTCTTTTCCTCCCCCTCTCACAGCTACCCACTCTAATGTTTTTCTTTTTGTCTTTTTTTTTTAATATTCTTAAATGTGCATGTATCTTGTGGAATAAACAGTGTAGAGTGGTTTTCCATCTCCCCATATCTTTTCCAACCGTGATATTATTCACCATGTATATAAAAGAGCCTGTTGTTGTGCTTTTGCTATGGTTTCAATGCTTCTATTCCTCCAAGATTCATGTTGAAATTGAATCTTCAGAGCACAGTATTAAGAGATGGGGTCTTCAGGAGGTGATTAGGTCATCAAGGCTCCTTTTTTTAATCCATTGCCTTTTCCATTTGTTCTGCCCTATGGGGACACAACATGAATCCCCTCTGAAGGGTGCAGCAACAAGGTGCCATCTTAGAGGCAGAGATCAGGCCCTCACAAGACACTGAAGCTGTTACTTTCTTGATTTTAGATTTATATCCTCAAGAATTGTGAAAAATACACTTCTGTTCTTTATAAATGACTCAGTTTCAGGTATTTTGTTATAAAATATGAACAGATGAAAGCAGGTCTTATTTTCATTACTTTGATAGCCATTTGTGCATATCCTTCTATTAATTGCTGATTCACATTTATTTCTATAGAACTTCAATTTTCTATAGATTTTTGTTGATTTATCAGAGCATTTATGTATTTTAGATATTAATATGCTATTGAATTAAAATATTTAATTTTACTTGTTATTATTGTTTATTTTTAAAATTTGACCGGAGAGACAGAGAGAGAGAGAAAAGGAAAATGAGAAAGCAAGTTGCTAGGTCTAGGTCTCAAAACTTGGTCAGCCATGTGTAAGTCCAGCACCTTAACCATCATGCCACCTGCTGGCCCCAACTATTGATTATTGTTGTGGCAAATATCCTAGCCTATTATCCCTCTGGTAACTTTGTTGTGTTTGTCACTAAACAAAAAGCCTTAATTTTGCTGCTGCCAAATGGGTCCATTCATAAATTACTTCATAGTTTGCTCTTTTTGGTCCTTGTTATAATATGCTAATCTTGGGCCACAAAGATACTTCTTACATCTCTGCAATTGCATTCAGCTTTTAGGTTTTTAAACCATTGGGATTTAAATTTTTATATGGTATCAGCTAGGAATAAAACTTTATTTTTTTCTCCATAGTGATTTAATTTTTTGCAAGTCACCTACTAAATGATTCCTCCTCTCCGCATTGCTTTATGGTCCTCCCTTTATCACACAGAAAGCTGGTGCAGCTCTGAGCTCCTGCAGGTGTTCCATTGGTCTCTCAGTCCAAATTCATGCTACAACAATACTGCTTTTATTGCAATAGTTTTCTTTTTTTTTTTTTTTTTTTTGGAGAGGTTTTTTCACTATAGGGCTCGTGCGCTTGCCAGACAGACAGAGAGAGACAGAAAGACAGAAAGCGAGAAATCACCCCTCAGGGGGGATGGTCACGCCGCAATCCCTTCTCCTCCATTCTCCTCTCGGGATCTTGGGCACGCACATACATGCGCCTGGCGTGAGTTTTAAGCCACCGGGTCCGGGACGTGAACCGTGGTTGACTACGTGGGAGTCCAGCGACATAGCCATTACGCTAACTGCTGGTTCCCCTATTACAATAGTTTTCTCAGGTTGCACCCACTGATCCTTACCTGTACTCCTCATGAGGTTCTTTGTTTAAGATAATGTATATGGTAATTCCTTGATTTCATTATCATATATGGCATATATACTTTGAAAAGCCATATTCTATGCCATAAAGATGTATAATTAAATATAAATAAGAAATTATAAAATTAAAAATCAGATAAGCTATTTGTGAATCTTTATGCATAATTTTAGAATTATTATGTTATATTGATAAAAATACAGCTGAAATATTAAGATTACATTGAATACATAGATTAATTTAAAGACGATTGGTATATTATCTCTATTAAGTTAGTTAATGGGTATATATCCTGTATTAGGGTATTACTATGCTATACTAGTTTAAATAAAAACAATATAAATCTCCATTTATTCAGATTATTAACATATACCAATAATTTAAAAATTCTGTAAAGTTATTATGTATTCCCTTTGAGGCTAATTTTTTCTCAAAGTTTATTCATTTTGAGAGAGAGAGAGAGACAGGTGTCCTTGACAGGGTCTCTCCATGTCATAACTGTTCCCCAGGCTCTTAGCTAGTTAGTCATAGGTATACATGGTCATGTTCAGGTCAACCCAAGACTCCAACTGGGCCTCTCCTGTGGTTCCAGGATTGTGCATTGGTACCCTACTGCCTACCCAACTATGGCTGAGCTTAATTATATTTTTTAAGTGTGGGTTTTAGTCATAGCAAAATCTAATAGGGTTGCATTCTTCTGAGGGCCTTTCTGTCTGATGCCATCACAGATGCCTGTAGAAATGTGTCCCTCTCAGCCAAAACTGGTATGCTTGGCTTCCATCAGTGACCTTGCTCTCAGATGGAGCTCTTCAGAACATTCAAAAAGCTCCAATCAATTTAAATAAATGAACTACATCCTGGGGCTATGATTTAAGACACGAACTCTGCCTGAGTAGAAAAATTTCAGCCTGTTTCTAGCTCAACAAGTTATCAACATTATTTACACACCAGGGATCTCTGAAACCTTTGTTTTGCTTATCAAAATAACATGTATTAAGAAATGAGGAGCTGGTAATAAGTGCTCTTTTGGGAAAAGACTCAGGGCTCCTCAAACTTTCCTATCAGCATAGTTTTAGCAACAAAAAAAGGAGAAATTATACCATTAGCATGTCGAAAACCCCATCCTAGCATGGTCTGAAGTCAGCAGAGATTTTGTTTTGAAGTAATAGTAAAATTTTATTCAAAATTTTAACTCTTCTCCAAAATATGTTATTTATCATTTTTCCTAGGTTTAACATAATATGAAGGAAAATGTTTTTTTCAAGTTACTGTGCTACATTTAACTCTTTGTTCTCCTAAACTCCCTGTCCAGAGACCCAATAAGGAGAATGGCACCATGAATCTTTGTGACTATTTGCTTGAGAATCTGTAGGGGCTGAATTGTGTCACCCATCCCTGATTCATATGTGCTAATATGAATTCATAAGTACTAACTCCAATATCTCAGAAAGTGACTGTATTTGAAAATAGGATGTTTACAGAAGTAATAAAGTTCAAATGAGTTCATTAGGGTGGGCCCTAATCCAATCTGACTGGTATCCTTATAAGAAAAAAGAGATTAGGGTGCAGATCTGCACAGATGACCACCATATGAAGACATAGGGAGGAGATGCCATCTGTGAGCCAAGGAGAGAGGTCTCCGAAGAAGCCAAATCTGCTGGTGCCTTGATCCCAGTTTTCGAGCCTCCAGAACTGCAAGAGAATAAAGTCTGCTGTTTAAATCATTCAATCTGGATTCCTGTTATTGTAGCCCTAGCTGGCTAATACAAGGTTGGACTTGTGATTTAGATTTAAAAAAAATTTCCTTTGCAAACTAGTGGATTTTTATCCTTCCACAAATTATTGGCTTCTCTGTGGGAAATAAAGAGGTTGGCATGGGTCTGAGGGATGCTGGATGGCTGAGTGTACATTGGCATTTAATGGGAAGCCAGAAACTCCATCTAGAGGTAAAGTGGTGACTTACTAGTGGATTCTGAGGAAAAAGGGAGCACTGATCACACTGCGACCATGATTAGATCAGGATTAGACTGTCAAATGAAGGGCTGCTATGTTAGGGCCAGGTTCCACGTGGTGAGCTATACTCGGAGCCAAGATAACAATGCCTAGGGGTAGGGTTGGGCATAGAACTGAGTTGTGGCCACAGATGCCATCTAGCCTGAGAGGACTCTGGACATCAGGGGTCCTGCAAGCACAGGGAAGATTGCAGCATGAGGAGAGTATGAATACAAAGAGGGTGAGGGTATAGGTTGCTGGGAACCTGCTCAAGGCAGGATCTGTGTTCTGTTGAGTTTTGAAGACTCCCCTCCCACACACACACTGAGTGGCTGAGTTCAAAACCTGAGGAAATGGGGCTCAAGGTAGGGCTTGGCCATAAGGACCTGACAAGGTGGGGCATTCATTTGCTCTCTTGTGTTAAAGTTAACTCAGTCGGACAAAGCTTAAGTGCTCAAAGAGAAGTTGACATATTGTCCAGCCACATCTGCTACTTATCCCAGACTTTTTCACTTTCCTTGCAGAAGAAATGACATAGCTCTGGGAGCTTGGGATAGGCCTGGTCATAGATAGGAGATGGAATTTAAGCCCTTGGAAAAAGCTGAAGGGCAAGGGAAGGAACAACAGGCAGGTCATTTCAAAAAGGAACTCAGCAGCAGTTTTGGGGATTGAATTGAAACCCTAAGGAATCTGCAGTTCTCTAAATGTAGGCCCATGACTTGACATATGGAATCTGTCCATAGAGAGAGGGGACGTTGGCTATTAGCATTACAAAACCCCAAACTGTAAGATTTGTAAACAAGCAATTATTTTAGCAGAAAATGAGAGACTAGCTTCAAGTTTTCTTGTTTAAGACTTGTTCCTAAACAGCTGAATAATTACTGTCATCTATTTAAGATTTCCAGATGGTTTCTAAATTTTTCTGCTTTCTTCAAAATTTCTCAGCCTCTTTACACTTGTCTAAAGATTGCTATAAGATTTCTAATTGGATCATTGCATTTACAACAAACATTTCTTGATGGCCCACTCTGCTAAACTCTGTGATTGAGATGCATAAAAACTTCCAGGGCTATTTGAAGAAATGGGGTTTTCTATGATTTGATGTTCTTAAGAATTTTTCTCCCTTAAAGTTACCATTAAATCAATACTGACAAATCAAATACTAATTCATTAAGTTGTCTGTCTGATTCTATGCAAAGAGTAAACTTCATAATGTTTCAATTAAAATGAAAGTTGACCTTATAATACAGAATATTAATATTATTTTTATATAAGGACTATAGAATTATAGAATTTTTAATTATTTTGTAGGAATAATATCAGTCTTTTGAGAATTTTTTGTTTTCTGATTTTTCACTCAGAAATTAAGCAGACTCAGATCATAGCCTCCAAGTGGTCACCACAGTCATGATGTTGTTTGTTGTAATGACTTGTCATTAGCATTGTGTTTTGGGTCAAGTGTGGGAAAGAAGGGTCCCAGGGCTGCAGCCCTGGCCCATCTTCCTAGTCACCTCATTCCATTCTGCTGTTTTAATCCAGGACCCTATAACAAGGCCATCTGCATGTTTCACTTTTTGTGGACAGTCTTACATTTCTTGTCTTCTTTGAGTCCCTTTTCATTGCACATTTATTGTCTTTCCCAAGGATACTCACCAAGTAAATGCTTTCCTTCTTTTATGTGCTTGTTTACTTTTTAACTCTTCTTTTGAGGAACCATAGTCTGCTTTAAATTACAGGTATAATTCCATGTAGGTAAGTTCCTACATGGATATGTTCCTATTTCTCTTAATTAGTTATAATTCATAAAGACTTTGACTCTTATAGATATAGGTAATGAATATATAGATTTAGGTATATCTATATCTATATCTCTCTATATAAATACAGAGATATAGATATAAACATAGAGATGTAAATAAATAGAGATAGCCATAGTTATAGATAGGTGTTAAGATATAGTGAGACAGATTTAAAGATATAGATGGATATAGATATACATATAGATATATATGTATATGTGTATATATATATATGGATAAATAAAGATATATGGACAGGAAGAAACATAAATATAAACATATATAGATAAAAATGTAAATATATAGATATAGATAGAAAGTTGTAGATATGAATGTTGTAAAGATATATAAATGGATAAAAATAGGTCTAGACTTATATAGATGATAGAGATTGTGCAATTTATAGATTCATAAAGATACATGCATATAGATAAATAGATATCAATATAGATACGGATATTCCCTATTCAATAGATTTTTATCTCCTTAAAGAGAACAAATTTTTGTCTGTTTTCATCACTGCAGCATTATCAGCATATAGAAGCCACCTGTTCTGGGTTATATACTCACTTCTATGTTCATCTGGCACTTGAAACTTATCCCTCACATAACATACATTCACACTGTATTGCAATCACTTGCTTTCTGCTAGAAAAGTCCTACAATGGAATATCTGCAAGCTAGAAAAACAACTAGAAAACTGAGAAGCAGGGAAAACCAGTGGTACAACAATCATTACAAGGCTAAAGGCCTGAGTGCCAAAGGTTGAAGAACCTATAGTCTGTCTGGTTGGAAGGGCATGATGGCCAATTGTTGGTGGGAACTGAATACAGACAAGAGCCAAACTGTGCAAAAGATATGGAATGGGGGATGAGCAGGGAGCAGGAGGAGAACACACCAGTCACTCTGGAAGGAAAGGCAGAGAAGAAACAGAATTAAATACTGCCTTTGTTTGTCCCTCCTATGCCCCACGCTGAATGAATGCTGCACATCACACTGAAAGCAAATACTTATCTCAGTCCACTGACTTACCAGCTAATCTTGTCTGGCAACATCCTTACAGACAAACCCAGGAACAATACTTCACCAGCAATCCAGTTATCCCTCAAGACAGTTGAGTCAACACTAAAATTAACCATCATACACTGTGAGCTCCTTGGGGGCAGGCCTGTATATGATTTATTACTGTGTCCTCATGTATTTCACTTCACATGTGGCTAACAAATCATATGTATTTGTAACATGGAGATATATGTAATGTCCCTGAAGAACTGAAAGATAACAGAAAAGAATAATCAATATCATTTGCATGGTTCAGTCTCTTACTCTTGCATGTCTCTGCATAAATGTCATCTGTAAAGGATGAATGGAAATGCCGTTAAAAAAATATACTCCCTCATTCAGAACTTTATTTCTCCTTTTATTTTACTCCAAAATATTGATGATTGTGCTCCACATATTTTGGTCTGTTAATTTATTTCCTGTTTCTATAAGGTCAAGGGCTCTTGCTTCCCTAAATAGTATCTTCCAGATAGGAGGATCTCAAAGGTTTGTTGAATGAGTGAAAGGCTAAAATGCAATGTTAAGATACATTTAAAGAATAATTTAAAAAATTTAATAATCTTCCTTCAGAAGACACATTCATGGCCCCTGAGAGCTAGTGATTTCAGGGCAATAAGCAAAATGAAGATTTTCCACTGATAATTCAGCCTCTAGCCCACAAACTCAAGTGGTAGGAAGGCTTTCAAGCCTCCTGTCTCTTTCTGTCTCTGTCTCTGTCTTCTCATTATTTTGTAATTTTTCCTTTTTAAAATTTTTTAAGGTAAAGCATTTTCTTGGTTTTCAGCCCCTCCCTTCCCTTTATCTTGTTAATAATTCCCTCTCTCCCTCCCAACCCAGGAGAGGCAAGGGAGCAGGCCTTCAGAAGACACCTTCATGGCTCCTGAGATATTTTGATCAATGGGTCTGGGGAGAAATGTTCACATATCGAAATGGTCTCATTGTAAGCCAAACAATATGATTGAAAGTATATACAAAAATAAATAAAGTAATTAATAAAAAAAAAAAAAAATTAGCAGATGAAACATTAAAAATCATTTTAACTGTATTAAGTATGCCCAAAAAGAAAAGTTGAGACACGAAAGTTATCAAACAAATAAACACAAATAAAACCTAAAAAAAAAAAAAACAAACAAACAAACAAACAAAAAAAACTAGTGATTTCAAGCACCACGTAGTTTTCTAATTTTTGCTTTTTTAAAAAAAATTTTTTTAAGTTTTTTCTTCTCTTTTTCTCTGTTTCTTAGTTGTTTTTCTTGCTGTCATTTCTCTCTTTGTGTTTCCTTTTCTGCAGATTGAACTTCAAGTATGGGAAGAAACACAACATCATTCAGATGACTAGAAATCACTACAGGACCACATGAAATATGGGAAAGCAAGAAAATACCTCTCCTCCAAGGGAAAAGAATAACTCCTCTTCATCCACAGACAGTTCAATGGAAATGTCTAATAAAGAATTTAGATAATTCATAATGGTGAAGCTAACAGAGATGGAAGAGAAGAGAGACAATGAACTGCAGAAGAGAAAGGAGAAAGAAGATGATGAGTTCCAGGAGGTGAGGAAATTCTTGCAAGATCTAAAAGAGGAATTACACACTTTACAAAAGAATCAAGCAGAACTGTTAGAGATGAAGGCTATAATATAAGAAGTCAAGATCTCCCTTGAAAGTATTCAAAGCAGACTAGATCATACAGAAAATAGAATCTCAGACATAGAAGAGAAAGTTGC